>PIJE02000111.1:374000-748245 GCA_002895965.2 Coryphaenoides rupestris | reverse complement strand
GCAGCACGCACCAGCAGCACCGACCTGCAGCACTGCACACCATTACTGCGTCTTGCACCCTTTTCTCTCGTGTGTGGACAGAAGTCACCCATCTTAACCATGGAGGCTGAGGAGTACAATCGCAGAGGTAGAAAATAAATGTATTTGACATGTATATACTGTATATATAGGCCTCCTGTACCGTTGGACTAGACTAGAAACACGTTTAAAGTTGTAAAATAAATGACCACGTTTGCATTGTAGTTATAGCGTGTCTTTTTTTTTTGTGTGTCTTTTTCAAATAGCGAAGGAGATGGTGGACTACATCACCGAGTACCTGGGCTCCATCAAAGACAGAAAGGTGATTCCAGAGGTGAAGCCCGGGTACATGCGGGAGCTGCTTCCCGATGCGCGCCTTCCGACCCGGAAAGCTGGTGCTGCTGGTGGTGGTGGTGGGGGTCATTGTTATATACCCAACAGTCAAGCACACGCCCTCAGTAAGTGACGCATATAAGCCATTAAACAAAATTCTCTGTCAATTGTATGAGAACTCATTATGCTCCCAGGCTTTTATCTTTTCCTTCTGTCTTTTTTTGTTAAACAAAATTCTCCCTGTAGGCCGACTGTGAAATAGTGAAAAATAAATATAGAAGCACAACAAATATAGTCTTAATTAATAACTAATTTAGTAAATGTATTTTATTTACTTTTGAACAATAACAATTACTTGCATGTATACCACATCTTTCAAGAAACCCAAGGATGATTTACAAGGGTAGACAAAATGTAGGCCTATTATTATTATTATTAGTAGTAGTACTATTGGGGAGGAACAGGTTTGTATAGTTTTAAAACTTGAATGACCTATCAGGAGATATTACATTAAAGAAAAACCTTTCTACATACCCAATAACCAACCGACCGATTAGCCCACACATTGTTTGTTTAAATACAATGAAAAATGTATTACAAACTTCTGTCAACTGAAATTTGTGGTAAAATGGACATATTTGTCTGAATTTCCATCATTAAGGGTTACACCCACAGATGAGTTATAATCCTAATGTGTGGCCTATTTAATGCAACATATGAGATGAATGTTATGCCTCAGAGTGCAATAGCTCCAAACTGCTTGTGGCAGTATATAGACCCTGCCACATGCCACCTAATAAGTGACTTTAATGGGCTCCTCCGAGGACCAGGACACAGGTAGACGTTGTAAAACCGGTTAAATTTGTAAGTCGCTTTGGATAAGAGCGTCTGCAAAATGCCTTAAATGTAAATTGAGTTGTTTTACAGGCAGCAGGTGGTCTCTGCGTACATGCTAGCGCTGTGACGGCTGGTTTACCTTGTGTGCCTTGATTGTCCAATGCACCACAGGTGTGCAGCCTCACCCAGTCTAATGAGCCTGACTCGGGCCAGGTGAAGGCTGCTTAAACCAGCCGCCAACCACACACACTCACCGTCATTGTGTCTTTTGTGCTATTTTGCATGTTCCCTGGGGTGCACGTTATTTTTTGCCTGCATACTAAGTGCATAAAAGTGTATTGCAACTAAAAACGAACAGAACGAAGAACAGAATGATTTTGATACAACAAACATTGATATTCCATATTCTATTGTCGCCCGGATATATCAGGGTTACATTACAATGCTACCCAGTGCTATCTATAATGTTTGCAGTGGATAATGATTAAAAACAAACAAAAAAATAACAATGAATGAATGGGTCAATACCGAGTGGAAAGGAATCGGGGGATGAGGGGAAAAGCTACGTATGTCAGCTTTCAAATCTCCTTTCAGCGCCGGACAAAGGGTCCAGCAGCACCTGGCGTTTTCACATTCCTGGATATTGACTGTGCATTGTGTGGACAGTAAATGACTTGGGTGACTTGGGTGGGCCTATATGCAACGAACCACAGTGTGACGCGGACCAACACAAATTGAATACACTGGAAAAGATGATAACCTCACCTTATTATTCAACATACAAATGACAAAGGAAGATATTGTCAGGGATATGTTTTGAACTAATCAAAAGATTGCTGGACTGGCATTCTCGGACATGTTACTCACACTTGCTTAGGCCGATCAGGTTAAAGCTTAGCATCATGAAAACATAATGCATTTGACGAATTCAATCTTTCAATGGAATTCTATACACTTGATGACATTATCTAAGAATATTACAATCCTGACCCCATTTATTTAATCAGTGTAAAAATAAAATGTTTATTCATCATTAAAGAATGTTTTTTGGTCTCCAATTGCTGCTATATAAATCTTAATAATACGAATATGAGTACAATTGACCGTACAGAATCCAGATAGCACGTCGCGGGTGTCGGGGGGGGCGGGAGCGGGTCTTGACAATCAGACCCGTGCAGGAATGAATTTTCAGTTAAATGTTACAATTAAAAAGGAAGCTCTCTTATAATGTTGTTGTGCAGGCGTGGATTGCACATGCTTTGAGTTGTAAGCCTATGCCAAACCAATTTATTCATTTAAAATGTTCCCCCATATAATTGCTGACACCGAATGAGACATTTTGAATGTTGGAATTGTTTTATATTTACATAATAGGCTATAATAAGCCGTTACTTTATTTTTTGGACACCTTCTGTCTGCGTGTTGTATATGTGTGTGTGTGTGTGTGTGTGTGCGTGTGTGATGACGTCATCGACGACTCGTCGACTTTTTTTCGACTTAATTGATAGAAAGCTCGACTTGAAAAAATCAGTAGTCGTGCAGCCCTAGTAGGTAGTATGGGAGATATTTTCCATTTCATTCTTAAGAATGTCTTGCCAATATGCTGTGTGTGTGAATTAAGTGTGGAGAAATACAGAGAACAACTCGAGACACACACGTCCACCCATTTCTATATTGAGGTTCCCAAAATGGTTACGTTGAAGGCTCTTTGCATCGAAACATACATATGATGGTGAGGTATGCGGTATGCAGTCCAGAAGCTAGACTGAACGTCTAGAGACGGACAGGAGCCAAACTGAACAAGGTGCTATCTTGGGCCAGGTACGGGAGAGAGAATCTATGTATAGTACTTTGTTGCGGTATCCATAAAGGGGTTTTGGAATGTATAGCATGAGCATGTGACAGTCAGTGTTGGGAAAGTTCACTTTCTACATGAACTAGTTCAAAGTTCAGTTCACAAATTAAAAAATGAACTAGTTCAGTTCATAGTTAATAATTAAAATTTTCAATATGTTGCTGCGAGCTATTATTTTTCAAAATGATTGCCACAGCCCATATAGAACCGCAGACAGCAATTATTTTATCAGTTTTAACACTGAAACTATGCGTCAGATTTCATCTTCATATCCAATTTTGAATCTATCCAACTGTTTACTGCTCTACCTACTGTCTTACATTAACAAGGTGATTACTGCTCTACCTACTGTCTTACATTAACAAGGTGATTACTGCTCTACCTACTGTCTTACATTAACAAGGTGATTACTGCTCTACCTACTGTCTTACATTAACAAGGTGATTATTGCTCTACCTACTGTCTTACATTAACAAGGTGATTATTGCTCTACCTACTGTCTGACATTAACAAGGTGATTATTGCTCTACCTACTGTCTTACATTAACAAGGTGATTATTGCTCTACCTACTGTCTGACATTAACAAGGTGATTATTGCTCTACCTACTGTCTTACATTAACAAGGTGATTATTGCTCTACCTACTGTCTTACATTAACAAGGTGATTATTGCTCTACCTACTGTCTTACATTAACAAGGTGATTATTGCTCTACCTACTGTCTTACATTAACAAGGTGATTATTGCTCTACCTACTGTCTTACATTAACAAGGTGATTATTGCTCTACCTACTGTCTTACATTAACAAGGTGATTATTGCTCTACCTACTGTCTTACATTAACAAGGTGATTATTGCTCTACCTACTGTCTTACATTAACAAGGTGATTATTGCTCTACCTACTGTCTTACATTAACAAGGTGATTATTGCTCTACCTACTGTCTTACATTAACAAGGTGATTATTGCTCTACCTACTGTCTTACATTAACAAGGTGATTATTGCTCTACCTACTGTCTTACATTAACAAGGTGATTATTGCTCTACCTACTGTCTTACATTAACAAGGTGATTATTGCTCTACCTACTGTCTTACATTAACAAGGTGATTATTGCTCTACCTACTGTCTTACATTAACAAGGTGATTATTGCTCTACCTACTGTCTTACATTAACAAGGTGATTATTGCTCTACCTACTGTCTTACATTAACAAGGTGATTATTGCTCTACCTACTGTCTTACATTAACAAGGTGATTATTGCTCTACCTACTGTCTTACATTAACAAGGTGATTATTGCTCTACCTACTGTCTTACATTAACAAGGTGATTATTGCTCTACCTACTGTCTTACATTAACAAGGTGATTATTGCTCTACCTACTGTCTTACATTAACAAGGTGATTATTGCTCTACCTACTGTCTTACATTAACAAGGTGATTATTGCTCTACCTACTGTCTTACATTAACAAGGTGATTATTACTCTACCTACTGTCTTACATTAACAAGGTGATTATTACTCTACCTACTGTCTTACATTAACAAGGTGATTATTACTCTACCTACTGTCTTACATTAACAAGGTGATTATTGCTCTACCTACTGTCTTACATTAACAAGGTGATTATTGCTCTACCTACTGTCTTACATTAACAAGGTGATTATTGCTCTACCTACTGTCTTACATTAACAAGGTGATTATTGCTCTACCTACTGTCTTACATTAACAAGGTGATTATTGCTCTACCTACTGTCTTACATTAACAAGGTGATTATTGCTCTACCTACTGTCTTACATTAACAAGGTGATTATTGCTCTACCTACTGTCTTACATTAACAAGGTGATTATTGCTCTACCTACTGTCTTACATTAACAAGGTGATTATTGCTCTACCTACTGTCTTACATTAACAAGGTGATTATTGCTCTACCTACTGTCTTACATTAACAAGGTGATTATTGCTCTACCTACTGTCTTACATTAACAAGGTGATTATTGCTCTACCTCCTACTTCTGTATGCACCAAATACAATACAATACAATACACAATCGTTACTGAGCCATCACAGCACAAAGATCCAAAGCACTGCTGTCCTTCAGGGCGTCAAAGCGCCGCAAGTGCACGTTAGTGGACACATGTGACGGTCCTCCCATGGACCAGCACACCCTGTGGAGCTACTAAGCTCCCTCGATTTTAATATCTGGCTCCAGGCTGACAACTTTGGGCTCTTGGGCCTTCAGGCACCCCACCACACATCTTCGAGGGGGCTCAAGACACGCTCCAGGAATCCTGTGGTGCAATTACTGACACGCAGGTCTCCACATTGTCTTCCACGCTAACAATTGTGATGTCTCTTGGCATGCGGCCCCAGCATGAGCGCAGCTCGCCAGGCATCGCGGTGCTGATTAGACCAATGGACGGAGCTGTTGTCAGCTGCTGGAGCCTGGCCCAGCGCCAGACTCTGTGGTTTTCTGGCCTGCCAGCACCAGCAGGTGGCTACTACTACTAGGCTTGCGCGGATACTGTGAATCAATAGCGTCTAAGGTGTGTGTGAGTCATCTCAAAGGTTCTTTTAAAGGTAGTGTACTTTGCTTGTGTGTACCGCGGGATTCCAGTCTCGCAGCACACACACCCCACAGGGCTATCTGTACGCAGCCCCGGGTTCCCACTGCCCACTTATTTATATACTTTATGCCATAAAAGTGGTGCCGTCTACTCATCTATCAATCCCCTGCGAATGATACAATCGAGGTGGCACCCGCGGGGTCGTAGTGGAAACGTGAGACCGCCGCGTGGACATGGCGCTAGCTCACCAAAGCCCGGCGTTTTGCAACGCTAGCTACGACAGGCCGGTGATTGATTGTGTGTTTTTTTTACTCCACACATTTTCGACACCAAAATACAGCGAGCAACTGGAGCCGGGGCCACGGCATGCCATGTGCCCTCGCCGTGATTGACGGCCCCTAATGTAGGGCCCCTCCGCGTCAAACACTGTCCAATTGGAAATGAGGATCTCGAAAATAGCAGACAGGCAGCGGCCTATACAGTAGAAAGGCGATGTTGTTCTTCGAGCCGTGAGCATGATATTTCCCTAAATGGGGCATTGTTGACCATGTGGTGCCCATAAGCATGCTGACCACTGTAGATTCACCCTGTGGGTGAAGCTGTCCTTTTCTGGTCCCTGTCCTTTCTGATTGGCTATCGGCAGGATGGGCACATTTAGCTCTCGTCTCCCCCGGTGTTATTGAAACGAATGAAACATGAGTTAACAAGGACGGTCGGCCATGCACACTTGTACTGTAAATAAAACGTTGAGGCTTTTGTGTATGGTTTGTCGAGGAAGACATTTTAATGGCGCTTGGTAGGGCAATTACATGAAACACTGAGCAGTATATTAAGCTATATACTGTCATTGTAACCCCCCCAATAAGACTATATTTATACACAGAGGTTTAGTATAGGTACAGTAAATGTACACTTTGACTTGTGCAGCATGATACGCCAACAACCTTGCAGGCTTGCAGCACGACACCCAAACCACTTTCGAAATCCTTCTGGGTTTTTGTTTTTGCATAACTCAGTCACGCCAGTGGTTGTGGCCAGACAGACGTGGCGTTCGTATACCGGGTTAACTATCTGGGTGTGTGTGTGTGTGTGTGTCGCTCCACCCATCACCGCGCACACAACACCTTGCCGCTTTTTACGATTCGTTTGGCGGCCCCCTGGTTGATTTACAACCTGTGATGCGGCAAAGGTTTACCAAGTCAGCTGCCCGGGCGTCATTAAAAGGAGAGGAAGACAGCACGAGTATCGCTTACCATATGTTCAAGATAGCTCTTCCCTGAAGGAGCTTTCCTGGAGGGGGCTGGTGTGCTGCCGCTGGCCTGTGTGTGTGTGTCTGTGTCTGTGTCTGTCTGTCTGTCTGTCTGTCTGTCTGTCTGTCTGTCTGTCTGTCTGTCTGTCTGTCTGTCTGTCTGTCTGTCTGTCTGTCTGTCTGTCTGTCTGTGTGTGTGGATGAGGTTATTGAGAACCCGTGCTTACGTAAGGCCACCGGGCCTCTAAGCTCCTTGCCATTGCCGTCGCTTCAGGAAAAGTGAGCTCTTTGTCAAGCATTCATTCAATCGCGTTCGAGTCATGCGTGCGTCTCGATGGCTTGGTGTATTCTGTGTGTGTGTGTGTGTGTGTGTGTGTGGTTTTCAGACGGTATGTTTTTGCCAGTGTGCCCCCCTGGCCCCCCGTCTCCTCCCACTGCCCTGGGGGACGCGCTCTAGCGAGGGGTTGCCAGGGGGGAGTACTAACGGTTTAAGTCTTTGTCTGTATGCGGGAACACAATGATGATGGCACCCAGGGGATACCTGGGCCATACCCAGCCCCCCCTAACACAACACACACACACACACACCACCACCACACACACACACACACACACACACACACACACACACACACACACACACACACACACACACACACACCACACACACACAATGCTACCAGTTGAGCCCCCTTTAACGTGTGAACCGATGAGACGATGAGGATTCTTTACACATCCTTTAAATAAGGATGCGTGGCAGCACCTCGGACCACCGGCGGGATGTAATTACACTATACACTCATATTCAATGTTTATTTGTGGACGGCAACCAGCAGTGCCCACCGAGATTCCCAAGCCGGGGCACAGCTGAGCCTGTTGCCGGGCCAACTAACCCCAGAGCCTTTCAACACTCAACGCTGCTGAGCCTAACCGGCAGACATAAATGGTTTTCTCTCAGCTTCGACCCCCTTTTTTTTTTAAATTGACTTTCCATTTTGCACCCTTTTGGACGGAGGTGACAACTATGAAGCTAGTGTCCCTCTGTGTGGCTGCATGCCTCTGATTCATTGGGGGTGGCGCTGATTGAATCATATGTACCCTGGCCACGGGACACCGGGCTCTTTAAAGAAACCTAACCGATCAGAGAGTCACGGTTTTGAGTCCACCACCGACTAGCGAGCCGGCGGCGGCTGTATTTATAAATTGCTGTGACACAGCAGAGCGCCCTATTAAACAACCCTAGCCTTATTTGGTCCGCCCCCCACATCAGCAGGAAAGGGAAGCGCTCTCTGAGGTGGGCGAGTATTGTCGCCCTTACCGCCCCCCTGTGGCGAAACGTGCAAAATGCAACGAGCCAGGTCAACTTCAACATGATTTCTTTGTTTTATATTTGAATGCTCAACAGAAAGAGCAGAACAACTGTATTTGTGCTTGTTTTGATCTGATTTGAAATGATCAATGTTTTGTTGTGTGTGTGTGTGCTTGTGTGTGTTCACACAGGGGGATCTGCGCGGCTACGTGTCTCAGCAGGATTGGATGTTCAGAAACGCTGAGCAGCTGGAGCTGCAGAGGATGGCCTGCGAGATCGCTGCGGGAGTCACTCACCTTCACAAGCACAACTTCCTGCACAGGTAGCACTTTGAAAACTGCAAGCTCTCCTGCCTCGTGACTCACATCTTTCTATTTGTGCTCGAAGGGCTGTTTGAGAACTGCTAAGCAACAAATAGGTGTTTTTTTTGTTAAGATGAAGTTACAAGTTTGTAGGGGAAAATGTCAAATGTGAATCCTGGAAATCTTTCAAGCAAGACACCTTTATTTAGTTTATGGCTTATGAGCCATTCTGGTCTTGTCGCTTATGAGCAATTGTGGTCTGTTCGCAAATTGAAAAAGAAAGTACAAAATGTACTCTTGACACATGGTAATATATATTCAATGATTTATTAGACACAGTGGGCTGTAATCGACATTCACGTCGCATTTGGATATCACTTTACGCCTTCCCAAGTGGAAGAGGTCAGGTCCGCGCAGTCTTGAAGTCCGTTCCTTGCAACTCCCACATCCCTGACGCGTCTCCACGTGAATCCCACACGGTCCTCCCACGTTTCCTAAAGGCCACGGACCAGTCGCCTCGACGTTTCCCTTTTGTCCGTGCTCATCCCAACCAAAGATGGCGTTTACTTGCCTCTTCGGACGCGGCGGTTCCTTACATTTCCTTTTTCATTCTCCTACCCCTTCAGCGAGTGGCTGGTGTCTGGCTGCTTGCCGGTTTGACAGGGAGTTGGGCGGTGGAGGGTGGGAGTGGTGGCGGTGCTGCTGCTGCTGCTGCTGGTGGTTGTTGGGAACACAGAGACTCTGGAGCGCCGCACAACACTCGGCCGGGCGACTCTGTTCCGCGTGCTCGGAAATAAGCCCGCCGCGGCTCCAATTACACGTCTCCCACGCATTGCCGCCGTATCGCCTGTCCTCTGCCACGCAGGGATGTGATGATGCGGCTCTTTGCGTGTAAAGCGATAGCCTCGTATCTGAACTTTTTATTTTTTTTTAAATACAGTATATTCGGAAATTCCGACTTTTTTCACAACGTACAAAAGAGCGAGTGAGTGAACAACTGCAGTGTTTTTTTTTTTAACGTTTCACTTCGGTTTTATGCCGTGTTTGTTTTTCGTCCCGTGCGGCTTTTTCCGCAAACTTAGTTTTGTCGGCGTACATGGAGTTTTACATGGGAGAGAACGGCAGGGGGGCTGGGGGTGGGGGGGGGGTTCTCTGTATAAAGTTATCTGCACTATGTAGGTTAAACATGGACTCCCTTGATACCGGGCTTGCTTACACCTCCGTCTGCAATGAGACGGTGTGAACATCCTGTACTCTCCCCCCCACCCCCCAGCCACGAACCCTGCCTGATGCCCTGGTTGTCTGCTTTCATTTCTGACTTCAATTTCGCAGACTTGGGACTATGCTGGCTTGATAATTTTTCATGAAATGTATCAGGTTGGATTAAAGCGATGATTAGATGGACACTTTATTTGATTGTAGCAGCAGCACACTATAAATATTACAGCAACACACTATAAAATATCAATATAAAATGGTCATATTAAAACATATGGGACTAGGGTCACAATATTGACTCCTTAACAGTGCAATATAATAAAAAAGATTCTAGATTAGTAGTACGAGCACGTTATTACCAATATTGAAAGTTTGAATGTAGTATTTCTAGAATTGATTTTAAGACCGGCTTCTTTGAGGGCAACTCAATCTTGTGTGTGATCACAATACAAGCACAGTGCTTCCTCGGGCCATAAAACGCTGTGCTCTGATTGGCTCGGTTTACCGCCAGAGTTACTGTATGCCCACTTCCTTGCCAAACGGCTGCAGGACCCGGGGGCAACTGAGGGGGTTTAAAATATCCCTTCATTTATCTTGCAGAGGTTTCAGCCTGCTAGACGGTAGATGGGGAGGGAGAGGGAGAGGGGGAGAGCGAGCGAGAGAGAGAGCGAGAGAGAGAGAGTGTCTTGGCACTCATGCCGAGGGGGTGTGGGGGAACCCAAACCTGTTCCTCCTTCTTCTCCACAACTGTTCCCTGGTCTGAGCGACCACACTTCTCCTCTTGGATCCATCTGAAGAAGTGGTTGGTTTAATGTTAAGAGCCTGCTACTGTGTCGGAAGAGAGGGCATGGAAGCACAGTCTGGCTTGGATAAGAGAGATGCAGGCGATGCAGAAGTTTTTTTTGTTTGTTATGGGATTCATTTATGGTTCGGTTAGATGTCATTGTCAATTGTAGACATTTAATCAAGAGGGGTAATTCATTCATCCCGAGGGGTGGCCCAGTGTAAATGGGAGCTGTGTAAAAGGTGTCCACCCAGCTCCGGATATGCTTTGTTCTTAAGTGTGTTATCTATTTTTACACTTTACTTCCTGGCTTGGAACTTTTATAGCATTACCTTTCTCTTCTTAATAGATGTTTATGTGTATCGTCTATGTCAGGCCTGGCCAACCCGCGGCTCCCGAGCCGCATGCGGCTCTTTGCCTGGTTTCATGGCTCTTACGTTCATATCGAATTTTGTGGTTTTTTTATGGCTGTCAAAGTTAACGCGTTATCACAGATATTGCGCCAAGGATGCGCAATGACGCTACCGTGAGGCGCGCGACGGGCTCCGAGTCAGCGTCTCTGGGGGGGGGGAAAGCACCCCCCGAATTAACTAGATAAGACTAAGAAATATTTTTGGTGTGTGTGAGAGGAAGAGATGGGGAGATGTTCATGTGTGTATGATGTGGCTCTTTGCAGTAACAGTAAAAAAATTGGCTCTTCGTCTCTGACTGGTTGGCCACCCCTGGTCTATGTGTTTGCATTATTTTTCACTGGTTATCAGTTGTCCAGGAACATACAAAAGAAGATAAACCAGTCTCTGCTCAATGCCAGGCCAGTGTTACACTGTTTATTCTGCTGTGATGCAAATGTCCTAGTTGCGGCTAAGACATACAATGGAGTCATTTCTGTTGTATGTTTTTCGTTCTCTTTGTTGAACTGTTTCTGTTCGAGAGTTTGAGAATAAGCCTACTAATATAGGCTTCAATTGTACCAAATATTACTATCGTCAAACATTGCTGCAACAGTATGGCATATCAATCAAACACAAATATATGTATCAAATCTAAGTCACTACAAATTAATTTGCTTTCCCAAAATGACAGGAAATTATCAAGACACACAGATGTCGCCTGGCACATTTAAGCAAATATAGACTTCGCTTGCAGAAGAGGACATCAAACCTCGGATCATCAGAGGGAAGAGTCAGGCTCTGAACGTTCTTAGTGGTAAACACTGAAAAATGTGTAACAGTAAAGCAATCAACATTGGATGAGTTTAAATTTATAAAGCATTCTGTGATATATATGAATCTGAAACTTTATTGCCTGTATTATTTAAGTCAGAATACTTAACATTACCTTATGAATTGTGTTCCGTCTGCAAATGATCATAAAAAACCAAATTCATTGCATTAATTGTAGTAGTTGCGCAGTAAATCTGGTTTGTGTAGTCTTTGTCTAAAACATGTATTACTGTAACTATGTGCTGCTTGAGGATCCAATTTAATAACGCATATACATGTTTGAGGTACAGAAGGAAGTGGTGTGATCACTACAGCATTGGTCCTGTATGACTGGGAGTGTCCGGGGGTTGCAGTGGAGGAAACTGCATTTGTTACTGAGTGGAAACACGTGCAGCCGGTCCTTTGCAGTAGAAGAACAAGAGCTTGGGTTTCACTTGAACACTTGGTGGACAACACAGCTGGTACCTACTGCATGGCTATCCCACGGATAAGAATCTGGCACTGTGAAACTTGGTCAGCCTTTTTGAGGACCCGTTTTCCCCATGAAGATCTTGTTGGCGGTGCCACCTCTGGAATGTTTACACAGCTGATCTGCACCTGCGGATGGGTGCAGGGGCCTCGGCTGGCATCCATCATCGGCGGGGAACAACCACTGGCGTCTGTCAGACCGGGCTTTGGTTCCAAAAGTCATTACCGCAGCAGAGGCCCGTATGTGCATAGCCAAGGCAGAGGCCTCACTGTGCAAGGCTGAGAGACCGCATGCGTCTCCTGGGTCTTGCTCCATGACTTGGTCATATCCACAACTAACGTTTCACTACTCTCATCATCCTGCAGCTTTCTGGGGTCCTCTGCGCCACTAGGAGGAGGATTCACCTCCGCTAAGAGAGCAGAAGCTGTTTTGGAGATGTTGGCCCAGTCCTTGAGGATGTCATCTGCTGTGGTGAACTGGGAGGTCACTGTGAATCGAATGATGCGCTTGCTGTGGATGTCTGCAGGGATGAGGTACATGGTGCAAGAGGCTGTGAGTTTCCGTAACAGCTCCTGAGTCAACACATTTCCTTCCTGAAAATGATACAAAATGTATTTAATCACACATCCGGCAATGAATGGCTTTGGAAAATATGAGTAAAAGCAAGCTCAAATAACATGCCTAAAACATGTATGTGTAATATTTTGCCATTTTCAAGCTACATTAGTTACCAACAATAGCATTTGTACACAACTGTTTTGATTATGAGAACAGGGAAATTAAAGGCACAATATGTAAAAATAAATAATAAAATAAAATTACAATGATATGTTATTAGAGCTAACGGAAACATGCTCAGTCAAAATACTTGCTTCTCCTTTGTGTTCTTTATGTTCTCCTTTGGATTTTCCAAGCTGGAGCGGTTGTTTGTTTTTGTTTTGGTATGTGTGTGATTGTCCATGTTGTGTTGTTCTCTCATACGATGAACGGAAGCTGTACGTGTGTCCGAGTCAGACTGGTGAGTGGATGCGAAACCCACTGACGTTCATGCAGCAATTCTACGTAATATTTATTATTTATTAAATTTAATTTATTTAATATTTTTTTTTTTAAATAACACAATTGAACCGTTTTAAAAATGCAGGACCATGAGTTAACAAAATGCAGTTCTGCAGCAATGGCCTCCACTGGCTCAAATTCTGCGGAGGAGGAGTTGGTGGAGACATCTCTCTCTGATACCCATTTTAAACAGTTTGTTGTTAATATTATCCCTTAAAATACACTTTGAACAGCGTTTTAAATACCGTCAGTTGAAGAGACGACCAGGCCAAGGTGCCTCTTGGCAGGAATTTCAAAGTTAGGATCCTTCTTTATTTGAAGATTCCAGCAGCTTCGCCATCTCAATACCCTGAATCCAGAGGAATGTATAGATTTTGAAGCACCCAACCCTTAAAAACATTACTATTTGTTCACTTCATTTGTTCTTCATTCGTGTTGTACATAAAAAACATCCTAGCTGAAATACATAACATACTTACATGTCTGACATGAGCTTGAAGGTTCTTCACGCCGAAGGAACGCATGACGAACCAAAGCTTGAGAGAACGGAACCGGCGGCTGAGTGGAATCTGCCAGTGCTGTACCCAAAACAGAAAGAAATGCTGTTCGACAAGGACAAAAACAAAATGGCTGAAAAATTCTGAAAAGGACGGGGAGACTTTGGGATCACACCATGAAGTCGGTGGCTGCCTGGGAGTTTTCATGCCTGAGGTAGACTGGATCAACACTGAAGGTCTGCTGAAGCTTGTACTTGTCCTTCACCCTATACCAAATCAGGACATGGACAATAAGCAATCCTTGTAATGTAAAGACTTGAAGAAATGTAAATTTACATTTAGGGCATTTGGCAGATGCTTTTATCCAAAGCGACTTACAAGGAGTACATTTGTTGAAAGAGACAGCAATGTATCGCTGTGGCACATAAAGATAACTATAGAGCAGTTTTCAAGCATTTATAATTGCAATAATTGCCTGCATAATAGCTGGGATAAGAGCAGAAGTGCCATTCTGAGTGCATTACCAACATCTAAGAACATACAATATGCTAAACAATGCTAAGTACTATTAATAATGCCAAGACATACAAACATGCAAGTTAGAGCTAGGGTTAACAGAGGGAAGGTGGGGGGGGAGACAGTTATGCAGAGTCCAGGTGAACTCTGAACAGGTGGGTCTTGAGTCTCTAAATGATATTTCTTTACTCACCAGAAAGCTGTGCAGTCAAAGTGAACCATCATCCACTTGGATGGGTTGAAAACAAATGAGTTTGCAAATTCAATGCCCTTCAGGGACCAGCGTAGCTCAGGACAGAAGTAGGCTGTGCCGGCATACGCAGCGTCGACATGCAGCCACAGGCCCTCCTCAGCGCCTGGCACACACAACAACATAGAGATACATGCATGTATATATATATACAATATATGCTGTTAGCATTGCATGTGGTGACACCTTAAGTGGTGTACCTCAAAAAAATCGAACATGTAAAATATGCTCACATGATTGATTCACGTATTTATTGTTTAGCTGTGTATTACATTTTTGTATCCACGTAGTTGTAGGCTTTGTTGTGTTTGTATGGGGCTGTTTACTTGTGTTCTTATGTATAATTGTGTACAATAAAAAAAGGGTAAATGCATATAAAAATGAGAACTTACACACTGGCCCCAATTCATAAAGGTTGTCAAAGGCACAAACTCCAGTAGTTCCCAATGTAGCGCATAACTGTTCAACAGAAAATAAATAATGATGCCAATTTATCTGTCCTTTATTACTTGGGATTTAACATGCCTCCCAGACATAGAGTACTTACCAGAAAGGGGACTAATCCCATCCTCCGATCTTCTTCGATGGCTTCTTTTAGCGCATCTCTCTCAGAGAAAACTCCTCATCAGTTGGCAGAATCTGATCTTCAACCAGAGAGATGAGTCCTGCTTTCTCCACTGATGAGTGGGCCTGCGGAGACACAGTATCAAACCACATAGTCATTCATGCACGGAAAGAGATCTGTTCGTACTATTGTACATAATATAGTTAGTTAGTTAGTAGTACTGGCCTGTGTCAGAAGGCATAAGCCACGAGCCTTTGAGTTGAAGCACCTGAATCATTCCACAGGATGATCCCAGTTCAGCCTGGAGTTTCAGGAGGATGTCTTTCCTGGGCTGCAAAGCCAGAGCCACCAAGGTGCTCTGGCTTCCACCGTGCTCTGCAGTGCACCCAAACGGAAGGCACCAAAGGTTAGTTTCACTCATGCGGCCATCTTGGCTCTAAACACTAACAGTTTAGTGCTTCAGAACCAAGATGGGGCACTTGGTGATAACGCCAATGAGGACAATCTTTATGGCAGGCTATTTGTAACATTGTAATATTACTTAATGTAATGTAACGTCTTAATGCCTAGTGACGCTATCCATACCACACCATACAGTGTAACCTACCTGTATGATGCCCCTCCTACGCTGTCAGGGTGATAGTGAGGAAGAAGGAGGGAAGCCCGAGGGCTTTGCAGAAGCCAATCCATCACATTCATCTTCCAGTTCTGTGCATGCAGGACTTGAGGCCTGTCCAGACCAATACACACACACACACACCACACAAGTAATTGCATCTCACATTTTTGAGATTCCTGGTGGTTATCCACCAAAACATTAAGACATAATAAATAATCTCCAAAATGATATTAAGGCTAATTTTGTTATTTACTTATATGTTTATTTCATGGCTCTTGCATTGTTGCAAAAATAAATAATTGAAATAATAGAGAGACAATAAGAGACCAATAGCGTATATTTGAAAAATAAATAAAATAATAAAAGTTGCAACTGCATACCCAGGGTGAACCCTATACAGTTGATGGCGTCAGCGAGCATTCCCCAGCATGGAGGGCCAGGAGGTAGGCTGGGGTAGTAGGCATGCATATGAGGACTCTGCCAGTGAACACCCTGAAAGAGAGAAAGAAAGGAAAGGAGAATAACCTTCTCCAGTGCTTTAAAAAAACAACAACTCGTGAGCAGCTCAATGAATTGTCAGTGGGGGGTGACTGGTCATCACTGTGTGTGCTCATGAATACCCCAGGCATGATGATGCGCTCAATGTCCTTGAAGATCGTGTCCCAGCTTTCCGGGTCGGAAGGCGCGGCATCGGGAAGCAGCTCCCGCATGTACCCGGGCTTCACCTCTGGAATCACCTTTCTGTCTTTGATGGAGCCCAGGTACTCGGTGATGTAGTCCACCATCTCCTTCGCTATTTGAAAAAGACACACAAAAAGAAAAGACACGCTATAACTACAATGCAAACGTGGTCATTTATTTTACAACTTTAAACGTGTTTCTTTCTAGTCTAGTCCAGCCTATATATACAGTATATACATGTCAAATACATTTATTTTCTACCTCTGCGATTGTACTCCTCAGCCTCCATGGTTAAGATGGGTGACTTCTGTCCACACACGAGAGAAAAGGGTGCAAGACGCAGTAATGGTGTGCAGTGCTGCAGGTCGGTGCTGCTGGTGGTGGTGGTGGTTGGGGGTCATTGTTATATACCCAACAGTCAAGCACACGCCCTCAGTAAGTGACGCATATAAGCCATTAAACAAAATTCTCTGAGACTCATTATGCTCCCAGGCTTTTATCTTTTCCTTCTGTCTTTTTTTGTTAAACAAAATTCTCCCTGTAGGCCGACTGTGAAATAGTGAAAAATAAATGCAGAAGCACAACAGATATAGGCTTAATTAATAACTAATTTAATAAATGTATTTCATTTACTTTTGAACAATAACAATTACTTGCATGTATACCACGTCTTTCAAGAAACCCAAGGATGATTTACAAGGGTAGACTAAATGTAGGCCTATTATTATTATTATTAGTAGTAGTACTATTGGGGAGGAACAGGTTTGTATAGTTTTAAAACTTGAATGACCTATCAGGAGATATTACATTAAAGAAAAACCTTTCTACATACCCAATAACCAACCGACCGATTAGCCCACACATTGTTTGTTTAAATACAATGAAAAATGTATTACAACTTCTGTCAACTGAATTTGTGGTTAAAATGGACATAATTGTTGAATTTCCATAATTAAGGGTTACACCACAGATGAGTTATAATCCTAATGTGTGGCCTATTTAATGCAACATATGAGATGATGTTATGCCTCAGAGTGCAATGCTCCAACTTGCTTGTGGAGTATATAGACCCTGCCACATGCCACCTAATAAGTGACTTTAATGGGCTCCTCCGAGGACCAGGACACAGGTAGACGTTGTAAAAACCGGTTAAATTTGTAAAGTCGCTTGGATAAAAAGCGTCTGCAAAATGCTCTAAATGTAAATGAGTTGTTTTACAGGCAGCAGGTGGTCTCTGCGTACATGCTAGCGCTGTGACGGCTGGTTACTTGTGTGCCTGATTGTCCAATGCACCACAGGTGTGCAGCCTCACCCAGTCTAATGAGCCTGACTCGGGCCAGGTGAAGGCTGCTTAACCAGCCGCCAACCACACACACTCACCGTCATTGTGTCTTTTGTGCTATTTTGCATGTTCCCTGGGGTGCACGTTATTTTTTGCCTGCATACTAAGTGCATAAAAGTGTATTGCAACTAAAAACGAACAGAACGAAGAACAGAATGATTTTTGATACAACCAAGACATTGATATTCCATATTCTATTGTCGCCCGGATATATCAGGGTTACATTACAATGCTACCCAGTGCTATCTATAATGTTTGCAGTGGATAATTGATTAAAAACAAACAAAAAAATAACAATGAATGAATGGGTCAATACCGAGTGGAAAGGAATCGGGGGATGAGCGGAAAAGCTACGTATGTCAGCTTTCAAATCTCCTTTCAGCGCCGGACAAAGGGTCCAGCAGCACCTGGCGTTTTCACATTCCTGGATATTGACTGTGCATTGTGTGGACAGTAAATGACTTGGGTGACTTGGGTGGGCCTATATGCAACGAACCACAGTGTGACGCGGACCAACACAAATTGAATACACTGGAAAAGATGATAACCTCACCTTATTATTCAACATACAAATGACAAAGGAAGATATTGTCAGGGATATGTTTTGAACTAATCAAAAGATTGCTGGACTGGCATTCTCGGACATGTTACTCACACTTGCTTAGGCCGATCAGGTTAAAGCTTAGCATCATGAAAACATAATGCATTTGACGAATTCAATCTTTCAATGGAATTCTATACACTTGATGACATTATCTAAGAATATTACAATCCTGACCCCATTTATTTAATCAGTGTAAAAATAAAATGTTTATTCATCATTAAAGAATGTTTTTTGGTCTCCAATTGCTGCTATATAAATCTTAATAATACGAATATGAGTACAATTGACCGTACAGAATCCAGATAGCACGTCGCGGGTGTCGGGGGGGGCGGGAGCGGGTCTTGACAATCAGACCCGTGCAGGAATGAATTTTCAGTTAAATGTTACAATAAAAAAGGAAGCTCTCTTATAATGTTGTTGTGCAGGCGTGGACTGCACATGCTTTGAGTTGTAAGCCTATGCCAAACCAATTTATTCATTTAAAATGTTCCCCCATATAATTGCTGACACCGAATGAGACATTTTGAATGTTGGAATTGTTTTATATTTACATAATAGGCTATAATAAGCCGTTACTTTATTTTTTGGACACCTTCTGTCTGCGTGTTGTATGTGTGTGTGTGTGCGTGTGTGATGACGTCATCGACGACTCGTCGACTTTTTTTCGACTTAATTGATAGAAAGCTCGACTTGAAAAAATCAGTAGTCGTGCAGCCCTAGTAGGTAGTATGGGAGATATTTTCCATTTCATTCTTAAGAATGTCTTGCCAATATGCTGTGTGTGTGAATTAAGTGTGGAGAAATACAGAGAACAACTCGAGACACACACGTCCACCCATTTCTATATTGAGGTTCCCAAAATGGTTACGTTGAAGGCTCTTTGCATCGAAACATACATATGATGGTGAGGTATGCGGTATGCAGTCCAGAAGCTAGACTGAACGTCTAGAGACGGACAGGAGCCAAACTGAACAAGGTGCTATCTTGGGCCAGGTACGGGAGAGAGAATCTATGTATAGTACTTTGTTGCGGTATCCATAAAGGGGTTTTGGAATGTATAGCATGACCATGTGGGGGGGGGTGGGGGGGGGGGGGGGGGGGGGGGGGGGGGGGGGGGGGTGGAGGGGGTGGGGGGGGGGGAGGGGGGGGGACAGTCAGTGTTGGGAAAGTTCACTTTCTACATGAACTAGTTCAAAGTTCAGTTCACAAATTTAAAAATGAACTAGTTCAGTTCATAGTTCATAATTAAAATTAAAATGTTCAATATGTTGCTGCGAGCTATTATTTTTCAAAATGATTGCCACAGCCCATATAGAACCGCAGACAGCAATTATTTTATCAGTTTTAACACTGAAACTATGCGTCAGATTTCATCTTCATATCCAATTTTGAATCCTTATCCAACCAGGGTTTACATTAGCATTGAGGGGACAGCATTTCCCCATTGTTGCTTTAACGCTTTGTTTTGATGACGCATGCGCAGTGCGACACTGGTGGCTGGTGTTGCCAGATTGGGTGTTTTTTCCGCTACATATTAAGGCCTGTTTACGGTGTGTTTTAGCCGGGTTTTCGCCTGGAAGGCTCTATAGAAATCTGGCACCCTATTGAACGAAGTTAAACTGAGAGAGCGTGTGTTCACAGACACCAGAATGAACGCGTTCACGGTAACGTTCATCAGGCAGTAATACAGTACGTTCAGTTCACGTTCGCCCAAAATATTGTAATGTCTGCCGCAAGTGATGACGCGCAGACATGAGTTGCCGTCTCAAACGTCACGGTACTTTATTGTATAACACAGTTACAGCGACAAGAACTGAGAACACACTACTAGAAACTTCTAGACTTCCCTTTCTAATCCCTGCAGGTCCGCCCTCCGCCAACCCGCAAGTACCTGCCTCCATGCAAGCCCCGGGTTGGCGGAGAGCAGAGTGACGGCCAGGCCGACCAATGACAGGGTCGCTACAATATGAACGAGTTCAGGCACAACACTGGTGACAGTGTAGACAGTCTGAGAAGGGTGAGGGAGTCTTCTCTGCAGATTTGACTCAGGCTTTGTGTCACTATTGACTGTGACAAATAAAGTCTTTAACTTTAAAACTTTGGTCTTCCTGATCTCCCTCTTACGAATGTCAGAGTATTGGTAAATCGACGACAGTAGAGCAATAATCACCTTGTTAATGTAAGACAGTAGGTAGAGCAATAATCACCTTGTTAATGTAAGACAGTAGGTAGAGCAATAATCACCTTGTTAATGTAAGACAGTAGGTAGAGCAATAATCACCTTGTTAATGTAAGACAGTAGGTAGAGCAATAATCACCTTGTTAATGTAAGACAGTAGGTAGAGCAATAATCACCTTGTTAATGTAAGACAGTAGGTAGAGCAATAATCACCTTGTTAATGTAAGACAGTAGGTAGAGCAATAATCACCTTGTTAATGTAAGACAGTAGGTAGAGCAATAATCACCTTGTTAATGTAAGACAGTAGGTAGAGCAATAATCACCTTGTTAATGTAAGACAGTAGGTAGAGCAATAATCACCTTGTTAATGTAAGACAGTAGGTAGAGCAATAATCACCTTGTTAATGTAAGACAGTAGGTAGAGCAATAATCACCTTGTTAATGTAAGACAGTAGGTAGAGCAATAATCACCTTGTTAATGTAAGACAGTAGGTAGAGCAATAATCACCTTGTTAATGTAAGACAGTAGGTAGAGCAATAATCACCTTGTTAATGTAAGACAGTAGGTAGAGCAATAATCACCTTGTTAATGTAAGACAGTAGGTAGAGCAATAATCACCTTGTTAATGTAAGACAGTAGGTAGAGCAATAATCACCTTGTTAATGTAAGACAGTAGGTAGAGCAATAATCACCTTGTTAATGTAAGACAGTAGGTAGAGCAATAATCACCTTGTTAATGTAAGACAGTAGGTAGAGCAATAATCACCTTGTTAATGTAAGACAATAGAATTAGTGATGTGTGTGAGAGGTGTCACTATTAGGCAACAATGTGTAATTTTGTAACATGTTTGGTTGGTGGTGTGCCGTGGGATTTTTTAAATGTAAAAAATGTGCCTTGGCTCAAAAAAGGTTGAAAAACACTGCTCTATGGTTCTCATGATCTGAGGAGATTATCTATGGGAGAATTTTATGATACATATAAAGGGAATATAATCGCTAGTTTTGCCCTACATGCTATATGAATGACATAAATGAAGAGAGCACATACATTCTGCACCACCAATAGGTGTTGACATAATGGGAAACCCCTGAAGTGTATGTGTACGAGAGAGGTAGAGTTAGATGGTTAATGGTTACAGTTAGAAGGTTACGGGTTACAGTTAGATTCATGGTTAAAGTTAGAAGTTAGAAGTTACAATGGGATACAACAGTTACAACAGGAATGTATGCGTCAACAAGGTGAACCTAATGGTAGATGATTCATAGATGATTCATAAGATCATAGATGATGTTCTATGATTGATTGACTTGGGTCATAGTACAGAGATGTACTATGAGTTTAGGAAAGCAGCTCCTCTGCAGACTTTTGCATTGTTGCATTGTTGCATTGTTGGATTGTTCAAGCGATAATAAACGTCGTTAACTTTGGTGCTTCGGCCTCTCGATCTCTTGTTTGTTAAGAAATGTTGTTATCCACGACAGACCTTATATATCTTTTGATCCTTCTAAAACACAGGAGACAATGCAAACCAATGACAACAAAACATTTGCAAGTCTAATGACACAAACAGCACGATGACTGAAATAAATATGGCCGAAATGTGAAATGAAACAGAAGACAATGGGACTATTGAGCTCTCCCAATCTTTGGTAGCCTCCATGTTGTGACTGATGAAAGCAAGTTTAAGAGTAATTGCAGAATGGCTTCTCTTTAATGGAAGTTTAAGTGTAGACGCATCGCATGGCATCAAAGCCACGACTGTGTGGCCTCTGTTTTCATGCTTTTGCTTTTGTTAAAATAAAATATGAATGAAATGTTTAGAATGTCCAGATAAGAATAATTGTTGGATATTTTGAAACATACTTTGTAATAAACTAATTCTGAAGAGCCCCTGTAGCAGCCAATAATGTAATAACTGCCATTAATGTAATAACTGCCTTTGGCGCCTAATGTAATAAATTATGACATTATTGGCAGGTTATTACATTATTAGCTGTGTAAAAATAAAATAATAAAAAATGTAATAACTGAGCTGATAATGTAATAATATACTTATATCACTATATTCAACTTTTACTTATTGGATATAAAGTGTCACACTTCCATGACACTCACCCTTACTGTTACTTCTTTCAAATAGCTGCTCAGAGCTGCTATTGATGTGCGTGTGTAAGTGTGAGTGTGGTCAGGTTTTTTACACAGCTAATAATAATGTAATAACCTGCCAATAATGTAATAAGTTATTACATTAGGTGCAAAAGGTTATTACGTTATTGGTTTAGAAAATGTATTACATTATTGGACAGTTATTACGTTATCGACTTTTATTGCAATAACAATTTCTAAATTATTAAATTATTGGCTGCTACAACCCCGAACATCTGTTGATATCTTTGCACTTCCTAACACATGCACATTAATAAGATGCAGAAAAGTATCTTCAACATGCACTGAGCTAATGTAGTGATTCCTGTTCCTCGTCATGTCCAGTGACAAGTCTGAATGATTCACAACCTGTTTCATGTGACCCATTCACTCTTTCAGTGCTCTTGTTGTGTGACTGGTACATTTTGTATCCTGATATTGTTCTCTCTCTCTCCCAAATTGCTCCCCCCCCCAAAATAGACTCTTTTAACAGGGTTACCATACCTAACTTAAATAAACATACTCTTCCAGGGTTGCCATACCTAGAATAAAAAAAAAAAAACCCAACTCCATTGTCCCCACACCTCCCTGGTGCTGCCCAGCCAACCCCCCTGCCCCTGCATCCTGGAGACTCAAGGCCCAGGCTGCTGCCGCGTCACCAGAGGTGTCGCTCGATATGGCCGTTGCTGGGCTCTCTGGACGGGCTGGGAGGAGGCTCCACACCTGGGCCGTGGTGGAGCTCTTCGGGGGCCGGGGAACTGGGCCAACTGGGCCACCCTTCACCAGGGCAACATAGCACAAGCCCTGTTGACGTACTTCCGGTCACTCTCTCCAAACGTACAAAACACCAAAACCAAAACACTGAAACACTCAACAGGATATACTATATACAGTATATACTATATATATTAATCCTGCTTTGGTCTCAATATTAATTATATATACAGTATACATATATATACAGCATATATTTCTTTTTTTTTCTCTCTCCTTTAAAGCTCCTTTTCATACTACATCCAAACATGCATACCAAAACAAAACAATCAAGTTCATGTAAATAACCGAGGATGCCACACCTTACAACAATCAAAACAATCAATCCACCACCACCACTCTACTCCTTTACTCTACTCCTTTACACCACTACTCTACTCCTTTACTCTACTCCTTTACACCACTACTCTACTCCTTTACACCACCACTCTACTCCTTTACTCTACTCCTTTACACCACTACTCTACTCCTTTACTCTACTCCTTTACACCACTACTCTACTCCTTTACACCACTACTCTACTCCACAGCATTGATGTGAACTGCACCATGTGAGCCTAGCTGAGCATGTAGCAGCATAACACGCCCCGCTGTGCTCCTCAAGCTGCTGCGCTTGTGTCGTGTTGACAAAACAAGGCGCGGTGGCGTCATCGACTGGTGCGGTTTTTTCATTGGTTCCCGGAAGAAGCCGCTGCGTCTGGACTCAGCTGACAGGGGGGGGGAGAAAAAAAACAAACTCCCGAAAACAAGTAAGTGGCGACCGCGTCCTGCGTTGTTGTTTTTTTTTTTAATCCGCGTGTGTATTTTGCGCTCGTCAACGCGCCACATTTCCTTCGAGTTTTAGCGTGTGGTGTGTGGTGGGTGGCCTAGCCCTAGCGTTAGCGTTAGCGTTAGCCGAGTAGCTGCTATCGTGAGCCGCCGCTAACCCCACGTCAGCTAACCACTTCTGGGCTCTGGTAGAACGCGGAAGGTAGCGGACCAAGCGAAACCCAGCCTTATCTTATCTTATATTATATTTGGCAGCACAGTAAGTCATGTTGTGAGTATTGTCTAGTGACGTGTATACAGATGGCTGTGTTGACATCATGGTCTTGGGTCACACCAAGCGAGACAAACTCTTGGGGGTTGAGCAACATGTTAACTGTGAGCACTACGCCACTACTGACCGCTCCAACATGAACACCCCCCGTTTCTTTTGTTATGCCGTCACGCCAAACTATACGTGTTGATCATGATCATGATCATGATCATGTCATCATCCATCATGTGGTAAACATTGACGAAGTGTAAGGACAATATAATCGCGCAATAAGAGTTGTCATTGCTGTCCACGCCGACGTGTGACGCACCTTACGGACGTGTGCGCGTCCATGGCACTTTATGCTGGAGTGTTTTGTTGTTGTTGTTGTTTTCTGCCCGTTTTTGTTGACCTTTTGACACCATCTGTGTTGCAGCTATGTGAGAATTGCATGTGATCGACTGTGACTGTGCAAGCGGTGACTCTACTACACACACACACACACACACACACACACACACACACACACACAAAGATGCCAGCGGTGTCCACCGGGGTGAAGGAACTGTATCTCTCTACATCTCTGGGTGACCTCAACAAGAAGGCTGAGATAAAAGCAGACAAGACCAACACCCGGAGGTACTTGGAAACACATTTACAGAGAGAAAAACACAGAAAAACAGTCCATGTCCATGTTGTTGTGATTTATATTGGAACAGAACAATACTGGACTTGATATACAGTACATGCATTCGTCTCCAATACTCTTTCTCTAATGTAAGTTGTCCCTCTGTTTTGTCACTGTTGCACAGCTATGTTCAAAGTGCCTGTAAGATATTTAAGGCAGCAGAAGAGGGTCGCCTGGACAGAGATGAAGAGAGGGCCTATGTCCTGTACATGAAGTATCTAACTGTGTACGATATCCTCAAAAAAAGGCCAGACTTCAAGCAGCAGCAGGTATACCAAACTTACACGCAATGCACAATATGGCTTTGATTCGATGTTTGATAGGAGAAGTGGTTTGGGGTTAGTGACCCAACTGTGTGTTTGTGGACCATTGATTGTTACTATGCTGAAAATAACTTGCAACTTCTTCATTCCTACCTTGAAAGGACTATTTTCTGACCTTGCTTGGCCCAACCAGCTTTAAAAAAGCCATAGAAGAAGCTGAAAAGCTTGCTGAAAGCCTTAAACTCAGGTTTGTTAATTGGTATACTAGAGGTATATATCTTATGTTATTATGTCAATCATATTTTAAATCAAGAACATTTTAGGGTTAGGTGGCCAATCCATTCCTTATTATAATTCACTGATCATAAACGATTGCTTTCATTTTGTTTTTTGCAAATAGGTATGAAGAAGTAGAAGTTCGAAAAAAGCTTGAGGAGAAGGAGAGACAAGAGTTGAATGCAAAGAAGGAAGCAACATCTGTGAAAGATGTTGGCAGAGGTTCTCCCAAAGCATCCTTGCCTAACAACAGAAAGGTAGAGATGCCATTCATCTGTTGTCCATTCAGAAATACTAAATATAACCATTTGTGTGGTGTTTAGAAAACACGATTGGTGCACTGCATGCTCACTCTGCGCATGCACTAAAGAGGTGTGCGTGCGCAGAATGATTCTTTTGACACATAGTTGACCTGGAAAACAGAGTTGTCAGATAACAGCTGATTAACAAGACTGTTGGGTGTTCCAGAGCATCCAGAGGATAGTCAATCATATATTAACTTTAGAAAATGATAGGGTCAAGCAGATTGTAATAAAGTGATCTGGTAAAAATAATGGCTATAGTATTTATGCATTTGAAATTGTTATTCAGTTTTAGTATTGTGTTTCTAATTAGCGTAGGCGTGGATGATAAAAATTAGGTTTGACTGTCAAAGAAAGAAATCATCAGAAATCATCATCATGAAAGGGGAGATGTGCACGGTTGAAAATAAATAAGCCAAAATTGATTATTTGATTTCTGTGTTTTAGGTCAAAGGAGAGCAAAATGAACAGAAAAATGCACTTTCTAAAGGTACTGGTGCTAAATTTGAATGGAATACAAATGTCCCCAAAATCATCTGCATTATTACATTCCTGAATTTCCCGTTTAATTTAATCGTATCTGTATTTACAATTACAATAAAGAATATCCTTGATTTGAAATTGTATAATTGTTCTCATAATAATTATGAACAAATATATTGATGTATTATTATTATTATTACAGTATATAATATATCATCCCCACAGTGCCAGGAACACCTGCAGGGGGCATCACGGCTGAGAAACTTTTTCACATGATGAAGGACCAGACAATCACACTCATCATCATGGACGCGCGTAGCCACAAGGACTTTGAGGAGTCCCAGATCCAGGTCCCCTCTCAGACGTGCATCAGTGTGCCTGAAGAGGCCATAAGCCCGGGGTAAGACTGCAGGACAAATGCATACATGCACATTTCACTCCATCAATGATGGAGGACTAACCGCGCCCGATGCAGTCAAAGTTAACAGAAAGCTGTGAAGAGGTCAGACAATGGCCAATGATGTCATGCTTACTTGCACTGTTGTGTGTGTGTGTGGTTAGAGGTCCTGTCAGTGATTTTGGTGGCCTGTGTTTTTGTCTTTCAGAATCACTGTGAACCAGATCGAGGGTAAGCTTCCTGAGGCGTCCAAAGAGCAGTGGAGACGGCGGGGCGTTGTGGACTACATCGTGCTACTAGACTGGTTCAGCTCCGTTCCTGACCTCAAACTGGGAACCACTCTACAAAGCCTCAAAGATGCCCTCTTCAAGGTGAAGTCTCCCAGATCAATGTATTTACCCTTAGTGTGTGTGTGTGTGTGTGTGTGTGTGCGTGTGCGTGTGTGCGTGTGCACCTAGGTGATATTTGAGGCCTTTTATCATGATAACATTTGTGATGATATTTTATTTTTAGATACTTTGATACTGTTGGTACTGGACCTTGGCACTGATGTTGTTAGCCCCCTTTCCCCCCCAGCCTTGATTTAATTAATGTGTGTGTGTGGTTGTTTCACAGTGGGATAGCATCACGATACTTCGCAGTGAGCCAATGGTCCTGGAGGGGGGCTACGAGAACTGGCTACTCTTCTACCCAATGTACACCACCAACGCTAAAGTCCGGCCCCCGAGACAAGACATCATCAATATGCCCCCTCAGCGTGAGTAACCATGCACAATGGCACCTCACCCACCCCAGCGTGGCGCATTTTCTTTAAGATGGTTTCATGCACACATACAGTAGGGGTCCAAAACATGCAGCAAGTTTTACCATGAACCAGTTCACCAACCGCATGTGATCTGTTTTTGTTCTGAACAGTGAACTTCAGCTACCCATCTCTAGAGGAGCCCAAGCCCCAGGCTCCGCCCCCACCAGAGCCCACGCCCGTCCCTGACGCCCAGGTCACTCTGCCCCCTCCACAAGTCAATGGAGTAGCGCCCGCCCTGCAGGCCATCCCTGAAGCCCAGGTCGTGCCAGACAAGCTATCTGACACCGTGGACTCGCCCGTCAGCTCCTCCCAAAACGCCATGCTGGACCCGGCCAAGAAGGGACCCGCAGTGGCTACAAGCACCCCTCCCGTCTCCACCAAGGCCATCCCTCAGGTAAGCATGCTGAACACCTGCTTGACTTTGTGCATGTGTCACATTGTGCGTGTGAGGGCTGGCAAACATTTGACACTTGTCAGATTAGGCCATACATTCTGGTCAATATCTCTGTCATATGAGCGGATATCATGAGCTATGGTATATCGGCACCTTTTGATGCCGATTGGAGATGTTTCCTTCATCTAAACGGATGGGAATGGAGACACTGTTTATTATAGTTTGTATTGTATGCAGTATCCTTGAATGTTGATGCTCTGTTCACACAGCCTATAATAGTGTGTGTGCGTGTGTGTGTGTGTGTGTGTGTGTGTGTGTGTGTGTGTGTGTGTGTGTGTGTGTGTGTGTGTGTGTGTGTGTGTGTGTGTGTGTGTGTGTGTGTGTGTGTGTGTGTGTGTCCAACTTCTTCTGTTCTTTACCTCAGATCGACCGTACGAAGAAGCCCTCCTCTGTGCGCGCGTCCGCCGATCCCAGGCCCAGCCAGGCCAAGGACGTGGACCCCAGCAGCAGCCCATCTGTGCCCAACCACTCTGCAAAGCCCCCACTCAAACCTGCCAGCACCCAGCCTGAGGACCAGCAGGGTCAGATACAGGCCGACAAAGCGGCCGGGAACAAGGCCCGGTCGGAGCAGGGAGGCAACGGGGACCACGGGTCGGAAGAGGGCAGCGCAGGGGGGAAGGAGGAGGAGGAGGACAGAACGCATCAGGACAGAAAGCGGCTGGAGAGACAGAAGGCCAAAGAGGAGGTGGAGGGGGAGGCGGTGAATGGGCTGGGAGGAAGGGAAAAGGAGAGGAAGGGGAGGGAACTGGGCTCTGACACTCCCGGCAAGAGTGCGTCTCTGGACTCCCCCACTCCCAATCACATAGTCAGCCAAATCAAGGTCAGTCCATTCGTAGGCTTTGAAGCCAGATTCAAACTTCCCATTGCAGTCCAGAAGTATTCATTAGTGTGTCTGTGTCCACAGAGAGAGCTGACCAGAGCCAGGAGTGAGGAGATGGGTAGAAGCATTCCAGGACTTCCAATTGGCTGGATGAAGGTGCCTGAAGTCAAAACATTGACCATAAGAAACACATTCTTATCGGCTATTAAACCTGCATTCTCCTCAATACTACAGTCGATGGGACTGAGGCCAAATTAATCCTCACTCTCTTGCGTGTCTCCCCTGTGTTCCGTTAGTTCCTGGACACGGTGACAGGCACCTACCGCTACTACCACTCTCCGACCAACCGCGTTCACATGTACCCGCCGGAGGTCACCGTTCCCCAGACGCCGCCCCCCACACCACCCACCTCCAAGCAGAAGTCGGTGCGTGCCGCCGAGCAGGAGGCCGGCACCAACCGGGACACGGAGCAGTCCAAACTGAAGCGTTCGTACTCCTCGCCGGACATCAGCCAGGACCTGCGCGACGAGGCACAGAAGAAGACCGCCAACGCCCCCACAGCCAACGCTGCAGCCAATGTGGCTGCAGTCATACCCACCATTAACAGAGACACCAAGTACGACACACACACTCATAACATATCGAGTACGACACACACACTCATAACACACCAAGTACGGCATGCACACTCATATCACACACACACACACACCAAGTACGACACTCACACCTATAACCCACACCAAGTACGACACACACATACTCATAACAAACACCAAGTACGACACATACACTCATAACACACACACCAAGTATGACACGCACACACTCATAACAAACACCAAGTACGACACATACACTCATAACACACACACCAAGTATGACACACACCTGCCAGAGTTGACTTGCCAAGCATTAATTTTGAATCCTGGTCTTATCTGTGCATGGTGCGTGTGTCCCTCTCTAGACCTGCCGCTAAAACCTATGTTAAGGTGGAGATTGCACGGCCGTCGGCTGCCAAAATCCGGAACCTGAACCCTGTGTTCGGGGGTCTGGGCGCCACGCTGACTGGCCTGCGTAACCTGGGCAACACATGCTACATGAACTCCATCCTGCAGTGTCTGTGCAACACACCGGCCATGGCCGAGTACTTCAACCAGAACTACTACCAGGATGACATCAACAGGTCAGGCCCTGTACCACCAGAGTGGGTCTCCACATAAAACCAGGCTTAGAGCATTGTGTCATCCAGAACCCTTGAGAATTTTGTTTATTGTATTGTAGTATATTGTAGTATAACTGCAACCATCACGGATCACAACGAGCTTTTAGTAAACTCTAATGCAGTAATTTTGGAGCATTTCAAACACCCAAGAAGGCTTATTGTTTTACTCGACCTAAAACATCTAGATTATGAAGCACAACGTGGTTTGGTTGATGCTATTATATGCATCACTGGATTGGCTCTGGGAAACTGAATCCAGCTTTGAGTTTCCCAAACCCAACTCGAAACTGGATTGGAGTTAAGAGGTAATGCGTTTCTTTCTGTGTGCCAGGGCCAACATCCTGGGCCACAAGGGTGAGGTGGCAGAAGAGTTTGGGGTGATAATGAAGGCCTTGTGGTCAGGCCTGTACAAGTGTATCAGCGCACGGGACTTCAAGATCACCATCGGCAAGATCAACGACCAGTTCTCTGGCTACGAGCAGCAGGACTCACAGGAGCTGCTGCTGTTTCTGATGGATGGGCTCCATGAAGACCTCAACAAGGTAGGGCTCTAACGGCCTAAAAGACCTCAACAAGGTAGGGCTCTAACAGCCTAAAAGACCTCAGCAAGGTTGGTCTCCAAAGGCCTTAAAGACCTCAGTAAGTTAGGGAACAGACTTTGGAAATAAATGTCAAACGTAGCAGGATTCCGGCAACTCTGAAATCAGCTATTGTGTTATTTTGCTCTAGTTTTAGCATTTCCTTTTTTTCTGCTCTCCTTGACATCTGGTAACTCAATCTTGCTCCACCATATATCTTAATATGCTGTTGAGTAGGGCTTTATTGCAGCATTGCCTTCATGCCACTATCTTCTTTTGTCTTTCACTGGGTTACATATTGCTGGCAAATTAGCGAGTAAGTAATTAGCTGTGTGTGCTTGTTCCTCTGGCGGCAGTGTGGGCGTGCCATGTCTGCATGTGTCTGGTCTCTCTCTCCATGCCATCCTGCATGCTGACTCAAAGGATGGACACGGTCATCCCCCAGTACTCTTTCATTACTATTATTCGGAATTAGATTTTTTTTTTCTACATGTAGGTTACGTCTTGCACTAGACTAGCCTAACTGTTGATTGGTTGTGCTGGTCCCAACACATGTACAAGACGTGCATTACAGCATCATCCATACAGGACCATCGAGTTTCTTGGGCTCAATCCCTTGTTCATTCTCGTACCAAGCTCCATTTCATAACACCCCGTTACCTCATCCAAGTTCATCTTGTGTCTGGATTTAGCAGACCAGTTAATAATTTTCTCAACACGGGAGTTGGATTTTGTGTTTGTCTTGCTTTCAAATATTGTTTTGGACTTGTATATATTTACAAGATCTGACCCAACGGTTGGTTGGTTCTGGCTTCATAATTGTTTCTTGTATTCATCATCCTCCGGCGCGTTCAGGCGGACAACAGGAAGCGGTACAAGGAAGAGGAGGAAAACGACCACCTGGACGACCAGAAGGCCGCCGACGTGGCCTGGAACAAACACAAGCTGCTGAACGAGTCCATCATCGTAGCACTGTTCCAGGGACAGTTCAAGTCCACCGTGCAGTGCCTGACCTGCCACCGCAAGTCACGCACCTTTGAGGCCTTCATGTACCTGTCACTGCCCCTGGCCTCCACCAGCAAGTGTTCCCTGCAGGTAAAGGTGTCATTGTTGCAGTAATGGACACCAACAACACATGCAGTCACAGAGGACGTTTGACAAATTATCTTAACCGATCTAATCTGAACTGTAAACCTCAGTCTCACCACAGGATCCCACATTTCCCTTGTGTTTGCATGTAACGTGACAGGATTGCTTGCGGCTGTTTTCAAAAGAGGAACGGTTGACCGACAACAACAAAGTGTTCTGCAGACACTGCAAGGCCCATCGGGACTCCACCAAGAAACTGGAGATCTGGAAGGTTCCGCCTATTGTCCTGGTGCATCTGAAACGGTATGTTTGCACCCCAGGTGCTGGGTTCTTTGACAGCTGCAGAAGTCACGGCCAAATCACACAACCATGCGGAGACCAGCGACTTGCAATAACTTGGCTCAGGGCTTTTAAGACGAGATAAAGTGATGAGCGGTGCTTGTAGAAGCTTTTGAAAGATGTATGGATAAATGCGTCCCATTAGGAATTGACTGCTGCACAGGAACAGATTATAGGTTAATGGGAAGACACAACTAGCCACGCATCGAAACTATAAAAAAAGGTTTGGCTGACCCCCTGTATTATATAGATGCATATTGTATGTATACAAATGGATAATTATTAAGTAGCTACATTTTGTTCTTTCGATTGCATTACCCACCTTCCTGGGTGTGTTCCGATAGTAACTGCATTTGCAATATCCAACTATTATTTGACTATTTGCTGAAAAAATATTTTCCATGATTGAGTTTTTCTTGTTTGCTTTTAACATGTATGTGCAGATTCTCTTATGAAGGCCGCTGGAAGCAGAAGCTGCAAACATCTGTCGACTTCCCCCTGGAGAACCTGGACCTTTCCCAATATGTCATCGCTCCCCGGCAAAACCTCAAGAAATACTGCCTTTATGGGGTCTCTGTGAGTAGAACCCTTCCAATTGTGCCTAATGGGATGCGTTTAGAAAGGGCTGTAGTGGTTGATGCAGAAGCTAATCTCTCATAAGGTAATATCACCATGTGGTACCTTGTAGACTGCACAGAGTAATGGGCCAAGAACAGACCCTTGCAGAACGTCAAAGGTTAGGTTTACATTTTCCTAGAGATCATTGTGCGTATTATCTGAGCGGGTTGCTGGATCAATATTGTGGCTGATTTAATGCTTAACAAGGTAGCAGTAAAGGTAGAAGAATTGTGTCAAAGACAACATTGAAATCTCTCGTTAGTACTTATTTGCGCTCGAGTCTCGTTCTACTTGCCAAACGTTGATAGAAAGCATCTTCTTCCTCTCCCTTCCCCAGAACCACTATGGGGGGCTGGACGGCGGCCATTACATCGCCTACTGTAAGAACACTATGAAACAACGATGGTACAAGTTCGACGACCACGAGGTGTCGGAGATGTCCACTTCCTCTGTCAAGTCGTCCGCCGCCTACATCCTGTTCTACTCTACCCTGTGACGCCGGCGGGAAGTGTCGAGCGCGGATCAACCCAACACGGCACTGGCACAGTGGTGTTGCAAACTCTAGCCTGGCGCCTGAACGGCAGCTCTCTGGAGAGGGGCCTGATGACGGGGCCATGTTGGGGGAGAGGGGGGTGGGGGAAGGTTGAAGTCGAATTAGGTGAGAGAGGAAGTCGAATGGGGTGAGAGGGGCATGCGTTCCAGTCATCTCCCTCGGTGAGAGAACCAGAAGGCGCCATTTTGTCGGGCTTCGCTACTCGAGGATACCTTTGCTGTCTAGACACGCTGCTGCACTCACATACTCACACACACATCTAGAGGAACAGACGCGCCTAACCCGGTTAGCTTGATGGCGTAGTGTGTAGCCGGGAACATGGGAGGAGAGTTGACTCCTCTCCTGCTCTGTTTAATGCTTCCCAGCCTTTTCTTTTTCTTTTCTTTTTCTTTTCTTTTTTTTCAGAACTTACTTTTTATATGCTTGTATTACTGTGAATACTCAGAAACAATTGGCAAGGAAACTATACTTACCATTTAATATTGCACACATTGGAGGAAAATATGTTTAGTTGTAAAATGACCAAGTTATTTTTGGTTCTTGTTTTTTGTGTTTTATCCATTCTAGTTTGTTCATACAGACAAGCCATGTGATTAGAGGCGTTAGGTCTTGGTTTTCTAGGCCACTGCACAGCAACAGGTTCTGTATGACAGTAGATAAGGGTGCTGACAGAAAGAAGTGGACTTCACCTCTCTCACAGGGGGTTTTAACTGTTAACCATATTAATCCATGACACAGTTATCCAGTATGCAATTTTTGATTGTGCTTGTCTAGCGCAGATGTTGGTAAATTGGTGGAGATTCGCTGAAGATTTGGGTTGGTTCTCTGTGGAATACAAATATCATATTACCAAGTTAAACCATTCCACTCCTGTATCTACAAATATAAAAGTGACATAATAATAGGGTGATGGTATGATCTGGCCAATGGTTATCCTAATATTTCTACAAGGAATGGCGCAGTGCTTGGATTATTATTATTATTATTAGTTATATCTTATAGACACCAAGAGGACCTGGAGATAAATGTAGTTTCCATATAGACTGAATCATATCCACAGCTCTCTAAATTGATCTGAAAGTTAATGACTGTTTGACTGACTGCCAAGAGGAAGCCCTATGGGATTGTTTGTAAGAGCTCTCCCAGAGATCACCCTCTTCGGTCTGAGAACAGTATTTTCTTGTCTAGCATGAGACCATAATGTGATTCTTTCACTGTATAGCCCATGTACATTTACTTTTTATCAATGTAATTTCCTAATTTGTTTTCCTTTCAGAATATAACTATTAACCTCAACCAACACATATTTATTAAAACTGCTGCAAATTAAATGTTACATCTGACTGGTTTTTCTCCATGATTCTGGCCTAGATTGTCCTACGCATTATATATCCAAACCTTTAATCTTCTGTAGCCAGTGAGGCTTTCAACTGGTTGCAAACGGAGCAGACCAGGAAATGCATATTCATTTTGAGGTTTAGAGTTTTATATTATGGTTTCATTTTAAGGTTGGGGTGTCATATTAGGGTTTGGTTTTAGGGTTAGGCATTCATATTGGGGTTTCATTTTAGGGTTAAGGTTTCATATTATTGGTTTGAGGGTTATGGTTTCAGATTAGGGTTTGGATTTAGGGTTAGGGTTTGATATTTTGGTTTGTTTCTAGGGTTAGGGTTTCATATTAGGGTTTGGTTTTAGGGTTGGGGCTTGCAGATCCCAGCGCTCCACTTCAGATTGATGGGTGATGCTGAACCACATGGCTTGTGTGAGGGTGAAGCCAGCAACACCTCCAACGCACAGCACCCAGAACAACGGATTGGGGCAGGTAAGTACAACATGAAAGTAACTAAACGAAATATAAACTCAAACATACAGTACATGAATACAACACATGGCAGACAATATATAAAACGTCCAGCAGGGGGTGCAAAAACCTCAAAAAACCAAAAAAGCACTTGAGGGACAGAGACGGACTGTGACAGCTTTTTTTTTATTTCTTCTTTTTTTTCGGATACCAAGGTAAAATACATCCTTAACAAACACAACTGGACCGTTGTTTCGAAAAAATAAAAACATGAAAAAGTAGAAAAGGAAGACAAGCCATTTAAGGCCAGAGATGGAAGATCACACGTTGGGCTGTACGTCTCACTGCACACTCTCCATGTCGGTCCTGGTCTTCATGTTCTTCAGCATGAGTAAGCCACAGCAGTGGACAGTAGGTGCATACTTGCAGACAGAGCTCACAATAAGCTAACATTTCAGGTTGACAGCAGCCAGGGGCGCAGACCATTGACCCAAATGAAATGTGAAAGGTGAAGTGTGACCAGTGAGTCTTATTTGAACCAGATGACTGCAGCACTGTTATGTAGCCCACTCACAAAGTACTATAATAATAATAATAATAATAATAATAATAATATAATCAAGAGAAGCTTACTCGGGGACAGCCTTGAGTCTGACCACAGAGTAAAGCACCTCGTCTGTGTGTTCTGATTGGCCACGGGAGCCAGCCAACCGGAGAGGCACTTCCTGGTACTCTGAGGGGAGATGTGGTGGATGCTGGTATACTGAACGTCATCCTGCCATTCGATTGGTTCTCTCTGTGCTGCAGGAGCTGAGTGATTGGTCAAAGCTAAGACGTTCTCATACACAGGAACAGGAGGTAACTGACAGGGAGAGAGGACAGAAAAGTAGATTTAGAAAATACATTTAAAAGGCAGTCCTGAAGGTCATTTTGGTGTCAGTGATTTAGAGACCCCTGGTGACCAACGTGGCCTCTGTTTGTCTTTATACTTCCTTGAACATATTCCTCTTCCTAATCATGGCAAGGTTTGACCAGCTGCTAGTGGGGCTGTAGACTCACGAGACCATTCTGATCTCACAAGTTCACATTCTGTTTCTCTCTTTTAGATGGGTCTGGCCAGGCTTCAAGCTATCCGTTTGTACCAATTAGCAAATGGATAGGTTCACTGATTGGTACCCCTCAAATGCGTCCAGTAGTGGTTAGAGACAGAGGTCTGGCAGGGGAGGCGGGTGAGAACTACCCTGACGCGCCACATGGTTTGGTTCACAGAAACCTCATCATTGGAAACTGTTTCGAAAAGGGCGGGCACTTTCAAAAAAATCCTTGGCAGGTAATTGGATGAACCATCTGTCTATCGCGGTTGTTGTTTCCAAACAAACAGTTGCTTCTCGCTGTCATCACACCTAAACCACGCCCCGAGATTGGAATGGTCTCACAAGGCTATCTGACAAGGATGATGGTGAAACCATAGAAACTTGTTACAGGAATTAGTACTTTCGTCAGTAAAAACTAGGGCTGTCAAACGATTAAAATTATTAATCGCGATTAATCGCATGATTTTCTGTAGTTAATCGCGATTAATCCCAAGTTTTTTATTGGCTCAAACTTGAATGATTTTTCCAAGTGAAAAGCAGTGTATTGTGTTGTAGCCATATGAATGGAACATATAAGCAGCATCCAAATGTATTTTTTATTACAATAAAAAAATCCAATATAAAACCAAAAATATTTGTAGCCACTGCCAGGACAATAACATTCATAACATTCATAATCTTATCTAGTTAATTCGGGGGGTGCTCCGAATTAACAGACCCCCCCCCATCAGAACCGCGAATTAACGGACCCCCCCATCAGAACCGCGAATTAACCGACCCCCCCCCCCATCAGAACCGCGAATTAACGGATCCACCCCCCCCCCCCCCCCCATCAGAACCGCGAATTAACGGACCCCCCCCATCAGAACCGCGAATTAACGGACCCCCACCCCCACGCTGACTCGGAGCCGTCGCGCGCCTCACGGTAGCGTCATTGCGCATCCTTGGCGCAAAATCTGTGATGTCCACCAGTGTCCTAAACAACAACACGTCCTTGCTTGAAGTACTTCGGTGATAAACGAATTAAAAGGTCAAACTACGTAATTGCGTTAATGGCGTCAAAAAAATTAGTGGCGTTAACGCGTTAATGCGTTCTGGTAATGTTAATGCAAGAAACTATGTGCTGCTGTGATGGGAGCGTTTGTTTCAAGTGTTGCTGTGATTGGAGCGTTTGTTTCAAGTAACCCCTGGTGTGTTTGCCCTGTTGCAATGAAACCTTATTATTCAGGAAACTAATGCAATTGAGGTGTCTGGAAGACAACATGAAAGGGGGCCAATTGTTTATCCTTTGTCAAGCCAGGAATCTCATGCTGTGAAAATTGTGCTTAAAACTGTCATGTGAAGGTTGGTCTGGACTCACTCTGATAGAGGGGAGTCTGGTGGATGCATCCATTAAAACTCTTAATTTTTACAAGTACTTTGTCTGTTTTAGACTCTTTTGAAAATGACCACTTTACTGTAATGCAACCTTTAAAACCAGGAAGACTTATTCCATACCAGGATATCCAAAATAAAAGGTGATATCAATTTTCATATCCTGATATCTATATCATATCAATATATTGCCCAGCCCAGATTATGTTGGGGCTGCATAGTGAATTATGCTTACACGTACTTAGTCTATTGAAAATATGCACAAATGTATGCATATGACTATATTGAGAAATGAAACAATAAGTATGGACTGTGTTTGTGCAGAGAAGTAAAACACACAAGACACATTAAAAGTGACACAATCAGCTATATTTGGCAACAACCGTACAAAGTTGGCAATCACAAATAACAACCCATCTATGAAGGCACGATATGGCCAGGCAGTGGTGTGAGGGGGGTCCGCTATACTGTAGTCATGTTGCCAGTACCGCAATGTTCCCTTGAAATGTTCAGCAACATCAGACTAGGGCTGTGCAAAGTGGCGTCAAGAAATATAACAGTAACATTGAGCCAAAGGTGGCCAAACGGTTGGTTCATCCTCGTTATGCAACGCTGTACCAGACTGAAGGCACCGCAGGCTTGACGAGCAAGCCGGCACAAGTGTGGTGGTGCACTCTAGCTTGTGTTCAAGTCTTATGAGAGGTCAAAGGCCCTCAGAGAGATGATTAATATGCAAAGAGTCGACCACGCTTCCAATATTTTGTTGAGGATGACAAATTAAGGTTGTTATATTTTTTTTACGAGGAGCCTGAGCTGGGAGTTAAGTTGGGGGTCAATGTGGTCTAAGTCCCCGCCTAACGCCTCATCCAGACAGGCACAAGTGAACGACAACAAATGCACGCCAAGAATCCAGTCCAGGACGGGTGGAAATCGATGCGATATTCGTAAAGGTGTTCATCGAGAAACAAAAAATAGACATTTCATATACATTTATAATATGTAAAATATATAAAAAAGAGAATTTACACTGTACATCAGTTCCAATCTAATCCAAGTGAGACATGGAGATGAATAGTAATTGTGTAAAATGTGACATGTAACACGAAACAGAGAGACGTGAGACCAGGCGCCGAGCGTAACCAATGGTGCGCACCCTGGGAGTGTTGGGGGAGGGAGTATCGGGGGTGAGATTAAAATTGTTCCGACAGGAGATCGCTCAGTCTCTGGGAAACGGTGTCTCTGCTGGTGCGCAGGGTCAGGCGGTACATCTAAAACACAAAGAGTGACAGAGAGACAGTCAGAGAGACAGTGAGAGAGACAGAAACAGAGAGAGCCAGAGACAATTCATGAATTTCGTCATTTTGTGTGTGTGTGTGTGTGTGTGTGTGTGTGTGTGTGTGTGTGTGTGTGTGTGTGTGTGTGTGTGTGTGTGTGTGTGTTTGCTCTCACTTGTGCCTGAGTGTTGGGCTCCAGCCTGAGCAGACAGCCCACTTGGGTGCTCTTGGTGTGGATGACCCCGGCACCCACAAAATTGGTGGGGTTGGGATCCACCCCGTCCAGCAGAGCCGTGCCGAAGCCTATGATCTGTACAACAACAACAACAACATGTTTCCTTTTCTGACTGCCTGACTCAAGGCGATGTTGACCCATCTCACTCACTAAAACCAAACTTCATAACGTCATATTTCATACTTTTGCAAAGGAAACCTCATCCAGACAATGTGGAACACTACATATGTATCTACCGGTATGTATCTTTCTTTGTATGTATCTTATCATTGTCATTATTTGGGAAGTAGTTGCTTGTGTTTTGCATCACCAAGGATGGCCTGCATGGGCTTTTATACATGTACAGAACATGGATTGAAATGTATTGATTGGCAGAGCAGTTGCGGCCTCTTAGTGATGATCGGTACCTTGGCTTTGGTGACCTCAGTATCCATCGCATGCTTAGCTTTGAAGATCTTCTGCACCTCCTGCTGAGGTCTGCACAGTGAGGTTGGAAACAAGCAGCGATTATATAAACCATTTAAAACAAACAACCATAATAATAACAACTCAGCAGTTATACTATTAACTAACTATTTAAAACAAGCAGCTATATTATTCAACTATTTTAAAAACAAGCAGCTACATTATTCAGAAAAATGTTGAAAACAAACAATTTAAAACCAAAAAACCAGTAAACATCATTAAACATTGAAATAAAAAAATTTGTACATCTATATTTTTAAAGATGCACACTAGTAGGGTGAGTGGCTTCCTCATGTTTTCCGCATCCTCTTGTGAAAGCAACGCAAGTTTTCCCCCCCATGCTTGGTGAACTAAAGGTGATAGATGAGGTCAAAGTGAAGCCTTACGCCCCCAGCTGTTTCCACCGCTGGAAGAAGTCCTGGGACGCCATCTCGGTGGGCTGGAAGAACTTGTTGAGCATCACGGGCAGCTTCACGCCAAAGTTCTGCAGGGTGCCCCCGTACCTGCAGCCACACACACACACAGGCACACACACACAGACACACACAAACACGGCATTCAGACGGCAGTGTTCAACAGCCCCCGTCCCCCTGGGCGTTTGGACCCCAAGCTGCGGTCGACCCGACCCGACCCGACACGACCGGACCCCCGCTCCGCTGACCTGAACTGGATGTCGAGCACGGGTGCGTCGGTGAAGTCCGAGATGCACTCGATGTTGAGGATCTGCTGGACCTGCGCACCGGCGTCGATGGTAGGCTCCGCGGGCTTGGTGTGCACGTTGAGCTGTGGGACGGCACGGTTAAAGAAACACACACACACGCATGCATGATGCCGCCGGTGCGAGAGGCCGCATTCTCATCAACTGTATGAGAACGAGATGAGATGGAGTGGCAGAAGGATATGAGTCTTGAGGAGGTCCGGGCACATCACACTGGAGGTGAAGTTGAGGAACTGGGTGGACGTCTTGTTGCCAAAGAACACATAAATGCGACCTAAAAAAAAAGAAATTAAAATAAATAAATTAACGATTTTCTTTTTCAATTGGAACTGATGACATGCAAACATGGTTTCCCAGAAGACATGGAGGAGTCCGGCTCACCTAGGTTTTGTCTGTATTCGGATTTGAGTCCAATTTGCAGTAACTGGTTCTCATAGAGAACGCCATTGTTCTTGCATATAAACCTGCAGAGATGAATAATTCAAGTTTAAGCCACTTCGGCTGGACAGTTGGACCCTTCCAAAGCAATTGAAAGTAGTGGATGTCCACCAATCCATATTGTATCTAATGGCACCCAGAAAGAATATCTGTTACATTTCATACATCTCAAATCTAACTGGACAGGAAATGCATCGAATATACGAGCTGCCGATCGATTACTAATCCTGCCGCGTTGCCATTTATAATCGGTCTTCACTAGCCCATTAGTGTTTGGTACATCCCACAAAATAATACTGTTAAGTGACTGTAGCAGTATTGCCGACATCTCTATGGATGTCTGTAGTAGTGCTAGTTTCCATGTTGGCGACACTATGAAGACGGTGTAATGATGATAGCAGTAATAATAGTAGTAATAATAATAATAATAATAATAATAATATGTCATCTCACCGCGAGAAGTTTTCGTCGGACACGGCCGTGGTGGCGGGGGACATGTCCAGAGGCGTGGGGGTGATGGCGAGGAGGCTGTCGGAGAACACGTCCACCAATAGGCTGCCTCCTGTAGAAGGGGGTGGGGCGGTGGGGCCCAGCAGGTTGGTGGCGGGGTAGAGGGACGCCTGGGGGCCGATGGTGGAGGGGGGAGGGGCAAGGAGAGGGTTGGGGTTACATTATAAACCCACTTGAAGAACACTTTGATAAACACATATACAACAAATACGTTGGTGTCTCAAGCAAAAACAGAGCAAACACAACTCGTGTAATTAAGGAAAATATTGCGCACGTACGTACATTCAATGGTGTCCCTCAATGATTAGGCTTAAAATGAGTTGAGTGGACGTGGGTTGAGGAGAGGCTTGGCATGAGGAAGTGTGACAAATGGGCGTGTGGACGATGCATTCACATGCATACAATAAGCCTGAGACATAGAGGTTTATACAACGGTCTGAAGGATGGGTGCTGATGTAGCCACAGAGGCTAATGAAGCACTAAGGGCGAAGGCTGCCTGATCATAACCGACGCACCGAGGTGGAGCAAAGCAAAGATAGAGAACAATATAGTGACAGGATCCAAAGGTAACGACAGAAAACCTTTGACAGAAAACTATTTCAATCGTAAAATTAATAATGTTCCCAAGTTTACTCTCAGGGAACATTTTAGTTTACCGGGTTGTTTAAATATTCCACATACACTATATAGAGGCTGATGTTTGTCGCTACTAGGGAAACTCATTCAACTTTTGTTCGAAACGGCCTTGGGATACTGCTACAGCATCCATTTTGTAAATGTACTCCAATAACGCTTCACATTTGATTCCGGACGATCATCCAATTAACCGTCGTGGTAAATCGGTGTCAGGCACCGTCACTACAAACGTCCACAGTCAGCCGACATCCTGAGCTTTAAGGGGCGTGTGGCGGGCCAGCTGAGGTGTACCATCGGTCCAGCCGGGAACACGCTAGGAGCGACACAGGGGGCTAGCAGAGTAGTCTGCATGAGGGAAATGGAGGAGACAGGGCGGGGCCTGTTGGTGGGCAGGGGGGCTGCGGTGAGAATGTCCACAGCCACCGGTGGAGAGGACTGGAGGAGGGAGGAAGGTAGGAAAGAAGGGAGGAGGAAGGAATGGGTAAAAAGGATGGAGGGAAAAGAAGAGAACACCGTCACACCATAACAGTGAAGAGAAAGGGTGGAGGGGTGGAGGAGAGGGAGAGATGGAGGAGAGAGAGAGAGAGAGACATACAGACAGACAGAGAGACAGAAGAAAGCACAGATGAAGTCTAAGAAAATGCTTGAGAAATGCAACCAGAAAAAAAGATTGAAAATAAATAATTTGAGAAATTATTGGGGTGGACCAGACCAAATGTGTATGATGTGTATATATTTGTATATACAATATTGATCAACGCCTTGGCCTGGCCACCAACTGCCACAGACTTCCAAAAATAGAGCCAGCCTCAACAAGCTTGATCGAAGCGTGCTGCTTTGCACCGAGAGCGGCTGGTAGGAATCCCCCGCAGCATTACATTACCTTGTGATGCGTTACCTTGGAGGCAGCATCACGGTGCGTTACCTTGGAGGCAGCATCACGGTGCGTTACCTTGGAGGCAGCAGTATCACTGCTATGCTCCGCGCTGCCGTTCAGACTGCGCTCCTTCTCCCTCTCCTGCCGCGCGTCGTCGATGTTGGGCAGGTTCCCCGGGCCCTTCTTCCTCTTCAGCTTGGCCAGGATGGACGACTCCCTCTCGGGGAAGGGCGGCATCTCCTCCAGCACCGTCGCCTGGTGGAGGAGTGGAGGAGGAGCAGGAGCCAAAAAATGTCAAGTGATTGGCAACAGAAGTCTGTAATGTTCTTCTAATTATGTTCCCCTCCAAGCCAAAAATCTATTTCTGGACCATCAGTAGACAACCCTTAAATTAAGAGGACAACTCTGGTGCTTCCCGACAACCACCACCAGGTGGTGCTGTGAGCCCAGCTGCCATGGACAGATTGAAGAAGTTGTCAACATGCGTTTTATCTAATAAGATAACGTTTTCAGTGTGTTCATCTTCAAAACATGAATCATTTTTGGGACCATCAAGCAGACAGATGGAACAACCAAAAGAACTTTTAGTGAACTGAAAAAATGATTGATTTTCAACAACAACAACAAGATGAATATCTGGCGTACATCTATCGATAAAACAATGTTACATAAAATATTGCATAGATTTACATTTAGGAGCATTTGACGCTTTTGTCCAAAGCGACTTCCAAGTACATGTCGCAAGACCATCGCTGATGGTAGAGAAAGATTTGAATAGAATAATTCAAGCACTCATAGTGGCTCACTAGCTCATAGTGGCTAAAGGCCAACGGCCCCCTGCTGTGCGGCTCCGCTCTACCCACCAGGATGTCAGTGCTGGCGATGCAGCTGAGCCGCAGGTACTCCACGGCGCGCTGCTGCAGCTCCACGTCCGCATTGCGCAGCTGGCTGTCGGAGCGCAGCACCTCCTGGATGATGGCCTTCACCTCGGGGAACAGGTTGATGAACTTGATGTAGGAGGAGAGCAGCAGGGCGCGCGTGGGCACCGAGCACAGGTGGAACTTGGAATGCAGGAGCTTGAACTGCACCAGCGGACTGGAGGAGGGGCCAGAGAAGGAGGAGAGGGCGGAGGAGGGGGAGGATGAGTGTGGGGGTAGAAGGAGGAGGAGGGTGGGGAGGAGGAGGAGGATGAGGAGGGTGGGGGAGAAGGAGGAGGAGGGTGGGGAGGAGGAGGACCACCGCACACATACATAGATGTAGATCAATTGACATGATCGACCGGTAACCATGGTACCTCGCGCCTCCACAGGGGAGCGTGGATGTCGTGCCGCTTGTATGCAGTGGCAAGTAGGCTATGGTTTGGTAAATTAAAAACCTCCTGAATCTGATTTCTTCTGAAATGAATTAACGAATGATACATTATTTAATGATTACAAAAAATACAGGAGAGTGCGCGAGCGGTTGCTCCTGACAGCGTGAAGCTACATACCTGGAGCGTGAATCACCAGCGATCAGGTTGCCAAACTCCCCCAGGATGTAACCTCCAACCTTCACCAGGTTCTCGTGACAGGCCGGGGCTTGCAGGGCCTGGCCGGGCCGGCGGAGCAGAGGGGGTGAGAAACAATCGTAATGACAACGTGTACGGACAACAGCACTGTGAGATACGTTCGTGGAGGCGGTAGAAACGTTGTTCCACTCTCTCTGAGTACGGTCAGCTGTAAGTGCGGTCACCCTGCATGCAGTTGAGTGCTACTTCACATGACACAGATAATGGTTTTGTCCATTCATGCTCAAACCACCCCCGCTCAGTTTTTGGGTGCTCCGAGATTGGGGAGTGCCCCTTCAGAACAGAACTACGAGGCGTATAAAAATACCTATGGAATGGGGCCACCCATTGCAACTCACAATCCATCCGTGGCCGACAACAAAGAAGCAACCTTGTGGCAAGACTGCATTCTAGTCATTTCTACAGCATAACAATAGGGGAAGGCGGGGGGGGAGGGGGAGACACTATTTTCATGTCCACCCGGTCACCCTCACCTCGAACACAGTCTTGGCGGCGTAGCCCTGCACGTCGTCGCGGTTGATGACGATCTGGATGACACGGTACCACACCTCCTCACTGACATAGTCGCCCGCCACGCGGATGAGGTTGAGGATGGTGTCCACATACCAGGTGTAGTCCACCGCGTACTTCTCTGCCAGGATGGCCACCTTCAGCACCTGGGAGAGAGAGAGAGAGAGAGAGAGCGGAGTCATCAGAACCTGGTTGAGGTGCAGAAGGTGTGTCGAAGGTGTGTCGGGGGCAGGTGTGCCGAAGCGGCAGCAGCAGCAGCGACGTTCAAACCCACGATTTCCTCCCGGATGGAGTAGTCGGCGGTCTCCAGGTAGCTCAGCATCTCCGCGACGATCTGCTTTGCATTGCTGCGGTCACACATGGCGTAGAGGAGGTCCACCGCCCGCTGCCGCACACTCACGTCGCGCTCCGTCTGCCGGGGGGGGGGGCGCACTTTCTGTTACTTAAAGAACAAGCCCTCAACCCTCAAATCCAACCACAGTAACAGCCCCCCTAATACAGGTTACTGCACAACATGTATCGCTTGCTTCTGACTGGCTGGTAGAGTCAAGGGGGCGTCACTCGGCACCAATTCTGACAATCGGATACAGCCGTTCCAAATCGACGCCGGGCTGAGCGGCTCACCTTGAGAGCATTGATGACCGTCTCGATGTGCGTCTTGACGGCCTCGTGGGAGAACTCGGAGCTGGCCAGCGTGCACATGCTCTCCAGGGCCAGGTAGCGCAGGTTGGTCTCCCGGTGCTGCAGGAACTGGCCCAGCTGGTTGCACGCCCGCACCAGCAGGGTGGGCTCACTGGGGGGCAAAGTAAAGAAACTAAACAAGTAGGTTGAAAAAGATCATAAGACTTCTGTGTAGAAAGTATAATGAAGACCACGAGATCCAAATGTTTCACAGTAAGCCCATTGCCTGTTGGCGTTACTGGTTTGACATGACATAAATCCTTCCAACGAAGAGCTCTGTACATCAACCCGCCGTGTGTCGTGTGCTGTGTGTTGGCGCCGGGTTGGTGTACCCGGGTGCGCCTCAGCCAGCAGACCTGTCATGGTGGATGATGAGGGAGATGGCCTCGAACAGCACGGCGTTCTTGGCGTTGGAGTGCTGCACCTTCTTGGACTTGGGCGGCTCCTGGGCCTTGTTCAGGATGGTCTCCAGGCACTCAGTCAGCCGGCCGCGCAGCGCTCCATCCTCTAGACACAACAACAAAAACAACACGCTTGAGGTCCATGGGTGTAGACAGGGATTGCACAGCATCACTACCAATGTCAGTCTAACTTTGACAGTGATGGGAAGTAACGAAGTACAAATACTTCGTTACTGTACTTAAGTGGATTTTTCAGGTATCTGTACTTTACTTGAGTATTATTTTTTTGACAACTTTACTTTTACTCCCTACATTTAAACACTAATATCTGTACTTTCTACTCGTTACATTTTCAAAACGGGACTCGTTACGTTATTTTTATTGCATTTGAGGGGAATTGTCGTTTTTTTTTACATCATTGCACGTCTTCCCAACATCAAGAGCGATCTCAACCTAAATGGATGGACAACAACACATAGAAGAGACGCTCGCTGCGTCCATCCAAGTTAGAGGAGCTCTGATTTCACGCATGTGACGTCAGACGTAACGACACGAAAGTGAAATAAAATGAGAGGAACACGTGAGTAGCGAGAACTAAACATGATGAACAAGAAGCCGATATTGAGACTCCGCATCAGGGCAGCAGCAGCAAGACACCCCCCCACCACACGCACACACGCACGCACGCACACACAAAATGTTACACAAGACACCTAGGTGTGTGTGTGTGTGTGTGTGTGTGTGTGTGTGTGTGTGTGTGTGTGTGTGTGTGTGTGTGTGTGTGCAGTGCACATGTGTGTGTGTTACAACTATTATGTATCATATGTCAGTAAACATCATCAGTATGACAAAAGAGTCTAAAAGTTTCAAAGTTTCCAAAGTTTCCAGTTCTGTTACTGGCATTGAAAGCTGATGTTGTGCTAAATTGTACTTTGAGTACATTTCAGAGCCTGTACTTTTTACTTTTTACTTGAGTAAAGAAATTGAATCAGTATTTCAACTTTTACCAGAGTTGTTTTTTACACAAGTATCTGTACTTCTACTTAAGTAAAGGATATGTATACTTTTGCCACCTCTGAAAATATGCATATTCATTTCCCATGCCATAGTGGATAAATGAAGAGCACAACAGGGACAAAGAGCAATGTAAATGTAATACAGTATCATCGCGATTGGTATTATTTTGATATTTAGATTTGGGATCTAAATGTATTTACTGTATATCTGAATTATTGTTGTAAATATTGTTTAAGGAAATGTTTATATTTAAAGTAGTTTTATGTATAGGCATTACCCCTTGTAATGGTCTAGCCCAAGACTGATTTCCAACAGTATCATTTGTGTGATTTCTTAAGGCCTATGGAGAGGAGAAGTCACCTATCTACTATGTAGGCGACAGCAAATAGAGCTTGTTTTGTCTGTCCACTTTGTTTTTGTTGTTCATGCAGAATACTTTCAGAAAGGCAGTAATAGAAGTAGAAATAAAGTTCCTATTCCCTTTTATTATTATATATGATGTGAGGTTCTGTTAGCTTTTTACTTTGAGTACATTTCAGATCCTGTACTTTTTTACTTTTACTTGAATAAAAAGTTGAATTAGTACTTTTACACAAGTATCTGTACTTTTAGAATGTGTGTACTTTTGCCACCTCTGAACTTTGATACAGCTATAAATCAGACACAGAAAGAACCTTGAAAATGTTGAATACAATGTAATACTGCTAGATCGCAAATACCCAAGATGGTCGTGTTCGATTTGTCTTTAAAGTAAATGTGTGTTCCTAGAGTAATAAAAGTTGCCCTAGGCGTCCAAAACTAACACCGACCACCAGTCAGTGGCGGATAGATTTTACTATTTGTCGTTTAAAAAAATACCTAAATTAAACCAATTGCTTGGCTGGTCAATTCTTCCTCTCTGGCACGTAAAAAGACAACATTTTGTTAGAGACCATGTGTTGTGAAGTGGTTGGAATGTCTGGGGGTCACGTCAGGTATGTTAATGAGCAACATGTGTTGACTCCATCGTGTACCAGGAGGGGGGTAGCACTGGAGCAGACGCAGCAGCTTCACGGACAGCCATGGCGCAGCCACAAAATAGTAGGTGTAGTCCTGCAGGTCGATGGAGGCCGACGTGACAATCTGAGAATCACACACACACACACACACACACACACACACACACACACACACACACACACACACACACACACACACACACACACACACACACACACACACACACACACACACACACACACACACACACACACACACACACACACACACACACACAGCGAATTTGACTTATTGTGGTTGTGAGCAAATGAGAAATGACAGGATCTTCCGGTTTTGTGCGCCAACGTTGAACCAGGGCATAGTTTGTCTTTCAAAATCTGAACAAAAATATAGCAAAAACAGATGCAAAATTCTAATCTGGAGTTGTAGCTATTGCCATTACTAACCCACATGTATTTGGATTGGAAATGGAATCCAAAAGAAATAACATGGTCAAAATTATAACAAGGATTTGCGTGTCTCATCATGAATAGGAGTTAACGACAGCAGACAGAAGTGAGTTGCATGTTCCAGCTTAGCCTTACCCTGCTGAGCCTGGCGATGGCCAGTGACACGGAGGTCTTGAAGTCGTCTGGACTCTTCTGGGCCAGCGTGGTGATGAGGCTGGTGGCTGATGTCACTACTCCCTGGGGAGGCACACAGGGGGACCCAGCGCTAGTGAATCACTCATCCAGGGCTAGTGAATCGCTCATCCAGTTTTAAAAATCCTCTCTAATTGTATTTTGGCGAGTCATTTTCCCCCCCCCCCGTGAGCACAGCTCTATCTTTGGCTGCCCATGCGAGCTAAATGGGCTTAGCATAGATCGCTGAACTCACCTGATTTGATTAAAACATAAGACACCTCTGCGCCCCTTCCTTCCCTACATCCCCAGGGCACGTAACACTCAGTTGGAACATTCCAGTTTAGCTTTAATCAAAACCTCTGTGGGCCTCTAGTGAGGATGGGTGGGGGGGGAGGGGAGCGGGACTTGGGTCCCAGGAGCCGGCCCAGGGTCTCACCAGGTGCTGGTCGTTCAGCAGGTGCACCACACGGGCCGTCCACTCCCCCATGGGAACCAGGTCGGGGGAGGTCCTGTTGAGACACAGCAAGCATAGGGCCGCACTCTGCTTCACGCTGTCCATGGTGTCCCTGGTGGCACACAGGAGAGCAAGAGCAAGGCAACGATCATCCCTACTGGCCAACTCGCCGCTTCATTGCCTCTCTCACTGCTCTGCCGTTTATCTATTCTAATGAGCCATGTTAAGCCAAGATCCGTTCTTGGATCGAGGGATGCGCACAATTAAGCATACATGAAGTGTAAACTAAAAGATTCTGCATCCGTTGTTAAACGATCTGGGCATTGTTGGATAGCTGTGATGGGGAAGCAATAGCCATATAGTTATTATAATGTAGTATGGTTGCAGTCGATCAATTGATAATCAAGTTGAAAACAGTAGAAATATGTGCATAGGTGGATGACTGCTGATAGGGTTGACCAGATTAGATCAGATTTGACAGCAGCAGATTGTCTGTAGACAGACCAGAACCTAGTGGTTTCAGGCCACATTCTTCTGCCCTTAAGTTTCATTCCTTTTGTGTGGAATACACCCAATCTGCAGACCCCTTCCCGACCAGATCACTTCATGTGATAGAATCATGCAGGAAAAATGTGAGTGGGCACTCCCATATTTGTCCGACGGTCACATGAATTGCTTAGCTGCCTTAAAGTAGAAGGTCACTCTAAAAATGAAACAATTTCCACTGTCTACTCAACCCCCATTGAGTCGACACCCGATTTGCAGTTTGTAGTTGTGTGTGTCTAACACAAGAAGAGCTTAGTAGCGTCTCATGAAACACTGAAAGTGAATGGGGTCCAATGAGGTAGAAATGACTTGTGCAACAAGTCAGACAGAACATTGCGGTGAGATACCCTAAGCCAAACGCTTGATTAAATACATGGTGGTTTGGTCCGTACCCTGCCACCAGGATACGGGGTATATCTGCGGCGAAGGCCTCCGCCATCTCCCGGCTGCCCACGTTGGCGATGCAGTGCAGCGCCAGGTTCATGAAGGTGGGGTTGCGGCTGGCCAGGTCGTTCTTGATGCCGTTGTTGATGAGGCGGATCAGGTCGCTGTTTGAGTTGACCAGCACTGAGATGAACAGGTAGCCCTGGAGGAGAGACGGGCGAGGTCAGGGTTACTGGGGCGCGTTGAGGTGAGTTCATAACATAATATGACCCGTGTGCTGTGACGTCACGCGTGTTCTTTCTGCTCACAATCTGCTTCTCTGTGTACTTGTTGGAGCTGAGCAGATTGACGGCCTCCATGTGGCCGAAGTCGATATCGTGCCCCAGGAGGAAGATGAAGAGGAGCTTACACACGTACTTCTTCTTGCTGTAGCCATCGAGAGCCTTGTCTCCTATGACATCCATGCACACGCACACGCACACACACACATTTAAAAGATGGTTTTACAATGTGAGGCCAAGATTGATAAACCGTAGCCACAGTGATGAGTTTGGAATATATCCAGTAGAGATCCAGACTTAGACTAATCATCAAGGTACATTTAGGCTGTTCTGGTAGCCCAAATCCCTAGTAAGTGTGTAATGTACATCAGTATGTGGGGTTCCTATATATTTCTCATAAGAAGCCATCTTGTCTCAGGATAAAGGACCTGGAGGAGCAACAGAGGCCATAACAGAATAAAGTAGGGCAGCAACACATTGGGATCACACAGCGGGCAGCTTCCTCTGGCAGCAGGACTAATTTTAGGCCCCATGCAACAGGTGCAAGAAGGAGGAAGCACCCTCTATATGTAGATTAAAGGCCAGCTCCAGAACATCTTGAGCACTTTAATGTCAGCCAATACGAACACCTGCTAAATTGTTCTGTTGTCACGAGTACACAACTTACATACCTATAACTAACAAACGAAAAAATACTGAACAATGAATCAAAATATAATTGAAATCGCAATATAGCCAAGAGCGAAATCCAAATAGCAGAACCTGCACTTTTGCAGGTTCTAAGGTTCTAAGAAGGGCAGTGTTGTTTGTAACGTCAATGGCTGTGAGTCAGCGGCGTGTTGGATTTCGTGTCAAAGCTGTCACTTTTGTGCGCCTTTTTTTTTTATTATTGGAGAAATATTTGCATCGTGAATTACGTTGTGTGTGTGTGTGTGTGTGTGTGTGTGTGTGTGTGTGTGTGTGTGTGTGTGTGTGTGTGTGTGTGTGTGTGTGTGTGTGTGTGTGTGTGTGTGTGTGTGTGCGTGCGTGTGCGTGCGTGCGTGTGGTTTGATAAAACCATTCAAATGTGAAGAAAGTTGCCAACATACGTCATGAGTTTCACAAGACTCATGTAGGCTGGGCCGCCCAGTTGCTTTTTAATAAGCCAAAGCAGCACAGCGCGCCCCTGCTGTGCGCATGTTTTTGATAAGGATAAAATGTAAATGTATATTTATAACACCATTATAAATTAAGAACTGCTATGCTGCAGAGATGCCCTGGCCTACACATTTTTTCTCCAGATGCAAGAAAACAGGTTCGTTAGCTATAAAAAATATATATTTTCACCATATCGTTCAGCCCTAACCTTAATTTTCTTTTCTTGAAGTGGAAGTGAACTATAGATGGGTTTCCTGTTTACCAACATGGTTGGCTGTGAACGCAGTGAGGGGGTAATAACCGTGTTACCATGAAATACTGTGGCCACATTAGCGGCTACAGCACTGTAATCAATGTATAAATGGTATTGTATTGCGTTCATCCTTGTAAAGCATATTTTACTTGTAAAATGCATCTGTTGGTTTGTTTTTTATTATCATATTAATGGAGCATAGCTAATGAAACATAACATAGCTAATCATTTGACAGTATAAATAAATGACATCTCGTAATTCTAAGAAATGTTAGAAGGCTAGCTGAGTGAGCTGGGTAACACAAACACTGTGATTTATGAATACATGGCTTTAATGGTTTAGTTTTTCATTGACCATCAACCTGTCCATCTAATATAATATGAGATGTGGACATACAAATTAATCTGGTTATATAGATTTGAAAATCTATAAACACACTATAATAAAATGGGAGGGGATGGGTATGTGGCGAGATATGGCAGGTGATTCTACATCAAGCGTCATCTTGATGGTTTAAACACTGTCTATGCTTTCTGACCCTGTTGTGAGGTCGCCCAGAAAGCTGTATTGAATTTGCAAACCTGATTTGCGTTTGGAGAGTAAGTAGGATGAGAGCAGGAAGTAAAAGTTGAAGGAAGAGTTAATGAGCCAGGGACCTAGCAGAACTCATTTCACAGAAACAAACAAAGAGGCCATCAACATACCTTTGAATTTAGAGCGGATATTGGCCAGTTCTTTATTGATCCTTTTGATCTCTGCCTCTTTACTTTTACCTGTAACAATGTCAAAACACACCACACACCATGTATGAAACAACAATGAAAACAACGACCATCCATACTGGATAAACATTTGTTTGTGGGTCTGTGACCATTAATAGGCCTGCAATTCAGATTAATTTAGCTTGGCTTCCAAAAACATAAACTTGCCAACATTATACATGTTTATTCTTTTACACATCCTCTACTCTTCAAGAGATTATAAGGAACAGGCCAAGTATGGCTCTTCAAATATATGAATTGTAGCCTAAACAGCACATTATGACGTGTTTAATTTGAATGAATCACATAACTTCACAGGCAAGGTGACATCATAGCTGGTTCATGTTCTCAGTATTTAGGGGGGAGCCCCAGGAGTCCAGAGTCGATGACAGGCGACCCATTTGTATGCCAGGTTTCACTGAAGTAATAAACTAAGTGTAACTAGTGTACGTGTAAGGTTCTGAGAGTTATAGCTCTGGTGTTGGGACGTGTTGAGGACATGGTGGTGGTGGTGGTTCCTGGCTTGGGAGAGACAGAGAGAGACAGCCATGGCCCCCACGCCCTTTGGCAGCGACGACGAGTAACAACTCGCTGGCTTAATAACTCGTCTCGACAGCTTACTGGTTACTGACTCCTATCTACCAGTTTGACGCTGGGAACATTAAAAAAAAACAAAAAACGGAGGAAAACGTGCGCCCGTTTGTGTGTGTCCACTGACAACGTTTTCCGTACTTGTTCCTGGGCGAGGTGGCTAACGCTAGCGCGGCGGTGGTTGTGGTGGTGGTGGTGGTGGTGTTGTTGACTAACTAGCTGACGGGCTAAACCACTGGATGCAGTGGCTGCAGTGGTAAACACGAAGCAACACAACAAACTCACAGTTCCTGATGTCGGAGATGAACACGGCGAGGCCACGCATCCCGTCTCCTTTAGAGACCGCAGGCATCCTGGTCAAGACGGCGCCGCACTAATGTGGCCCCAAGAAATACACGAGAGAGATTATTATGATGAAAAGTTATGAAGTGTAGCCCTGGCTAGCTAGGAGACGGCTAGCTTGTCAGCGCAGAGGAGCCAGTCGGGCGATGGGCGGAGGCGCAGGGAGGTGCTGGGAGGCGCTGGGACGCAACACATGGAGGAAGAAGGGCAGTGTTGTTTGTAACGTCAATGGCTGTGAGTCAGCGGCGTGTTGGATTTCGTGTCAAAGCTGTCACTTTTTTTTGTTTTTAAAGTGGAGAAATATTTGCATCGTGAATTACGTGTGTGTGTGTTTGATAAAACCATTCAAATGTGAAGAAAGATCCTGAGAAGTTGCCAACATACGTCATGAGTTTCACAAGACTGATGTAGGCTGGGCCGCCCAGTTGCTTTTTAATAAGCCAAAGAAGCACTGTGCGCCCCTGCTGTGCGCACTATCCACGATTACGGTAATACCGTAATACCTGAATACCGCTTAATAGCGCGGTATTCAGCTAATTGTATCGTATGACGTAAGCGTAGCCGATGACCTCTTTTATTGGCCGGCGATTACTTCATTCACAAAATATTGAGTAGCCTCATTTTTCGTCAGTGCTAATCCACATGGATGCACAAAATATACAGTTATGTTATGTATTTGTTTATGTTATATTTATATGTTGTATCTATGTATGTATTTATGCTATATTTATGCATCATGTCAGGTCTATTTATGTTCATTTATTTATTAACTTAAATTGTGCTCTTCTTTCACACATATGATGCTTTCTTATCATCATCATAATAATACATGTATTTTGTATAGCTGTATTATGTTTTTCAAAGTAAAGGAAAAAGATACTTTACAGCAAGAATTAAATCACATAATAAAAACATTATACAAAATATTGTTGAGAATAAAAGGATAGAATAAAACAAAGTAGAAAGACAATTGAGGTAGAAAGACAAGACAATATGAGAACAAGTAGAAGAAAGATTCACAAGTTCAGATTCACCAGCAAAAATGTAATAGTCTAAACATAATATAACATATATTCCCTTTGCAGTCTTTCACACAAGGAGTGTGAAGGTTACAAGAGCGCACACAGATTAGGTAAATCTGTAAAAGAGTACCCTAATCCCACCTTTCTAATCACAGAAGCCTAGCTGTGGTCGGCTAGGGCTCATATGTATATATACACTGTATATCCCTGGACAGAGGAAGCAGGGGCTGTTCATAGGTTATCTGTATATGATGGTCAGTATAGTTGCATAGCAGTGCTGGGATTCCTTAGCTTGTCAAGCAAGGTTACATTTCCTCCACACGGCTGCTGTCTGTATAGCTACAGATACATCTCTTGATGTGTAACAGTGCACCTCCTTTTTACACTTCATCTGCACAGCCACCAGCACAGTGCTCATATTAACTACATAAACTGCAGATATGGTAAACAAAGTGTCACTCAATTTATACATACATTTTCATAAAGATATCTGCACATCTCTTAAGAAAACAAGGAGGACAGCATATATTTAGATCCATTACATGATGGATAGATGGATGAATAGATAGATAGGACACATATACATAGCAAAAAAAATTATATCTTACCTTACACACCAACATTTACATGCCAACCTTTGTTTGAAAGTTGATTCAGGATTTCCAGGAACAGGCCATTATAGAATAGATGAATGCCGGTGCAGTGTGGTCATTAGGCCTGCATGGACAGAGGCTTATATGGGTCATTAGACTGCACAATGGACAGATATACTTGCTGTTGTGGGCATGCCTATTATATGTAACGCAGAACAGATGGGTCCAACTCCACGGTAGCTTTTCATTACGTGTTTCAGGATGTGGCTACCCAACGAGGGGGTTATGGCCACGCAAGCTGTTCTGTGCACCAAGCACAGTCATTTCCCCTTTGACACTGGGGATAATGGATGTGAGCACAGCCTTGTAACCGTGTTTGAATATGCACGCCAGATCTAATTTGGAAGCCCTGTGGAGACGGGAAGGTACGTTAGGAGACATCGAGACGCAATGCTCTGGAGACTAGGCCTATCATGTGGCAAGCACCTTCTCGTAATGTTGCAAATGATCAGCTGCTTAGTGTAATTCACCTTTGAGAAGAGGGGAAAAAACGCATTGTATTTAGATAGAAGAAAGATTATACTGCACCACATCTACAACAGAAAGACTATATAAATCATCTGTGGTCATCCATTCTTTGCTTAAACAACATATTCAACATATTGCTCGCAATATCAATGAAAACATGAATGAAGCGAATTATTTTCTCTTGTGTATGTCGTACATTCAATGCATTGCTAAATTGCAAGGTGATCGAACATGAACCATTTCAAATTATTACTTCGAAAGTTACGACAAATGACCATGGGGATCCTATATCAATACAGTTAAACTATAAAACACACACTCCTCAAAAGAAACCCACTTGAGGCTATGGCAGTGAGAGAAGTGGGATTACCTCAAATGCTGGAATATTCTATATGCATATATACTGACCTCTAGTTCTGTTAACATCAATGAACAATACATGCTCTTTTTCTGTCATTTAAATAGCACAAAAGTGAACCACACCAATCATATTTATGATATTTTAAAATCTATGGCTAAAAAGTGTTTTTTAATAAAACAAATGTTAATAAAAAGCCTGTTCAGTGGTTCCATGGGGAGCTATGATTCACCCGTTCTTCTTTCTTCCCTACAGGAAAGACTTGCTCATTCGCACCATTAATGAAATGATTGTTGAAATGAGTGTTGCTCATTAAAAAGCCACCGCATTTACTGAACCATCATTAGTACATTTACGATCCTGTAACTATCAGCAACCCCCACTGGAAGAGACACACCACACACCAAAAATATGCCTCACACGACAACATGGCACACGTCCACATGCTTGCCCGGAGAGAGCAATATTCACCTCGACCAGACTGTACTCAATGAAACTCAATCTTCAACTTTCTTCATCTTTATTCACACACACACACACACACACAGCACCACACCAGAGATGAGCCAGCAGGTTACAGTAGTTTCCGATTGACCTTCCCCTCTGTTTATTGTGCAGCCTGTTGCACACAGCCCTTTCTCTTCTCGTCACTCAGCGCTCACACAATGAGTTTCCTATGAAAGAGGGTGAGAGACATGGATGGGATTGGAGGATGATGGGGTGTCGAAGTGGTCGTCAGAGGCACGGTGGAGGAGGGCTTTTTAATTGGCTGGCTGGTTGAAATATTCCCGTAAATCTGTCAATGGTTAGATACCTGTCGGCACAATCGACAGCATGCCACTGAGTTTGTCAATGGCAAGCAGTAACCCCAGTGGTCTTTGGCCTGTGTGTGTGTGTGTGTGCGCTATGCGTGTGTGTGTGCCAGGCCATGTGATTCTGCAGACATGATTCTAATCATGACCCTCTTCCCCTAATCTCCATCCTGCATGAGGTGGCTGCTTCGCACCCCCCCACCCCCCACCACACACATACATACACACACACACACACACACACACCCCTACCTCCTCCCTCACCGGCTTTCTCCCACTCTCTCTCTCTCTCTCTCTCTCTCTCTCTCTCTCGCCTGCTTTACTCCCTCCCCACCAACTCGGTCACCACCTACCTTGGACTGATAAATAGGACAGCATTTTTTTTGCTGCCTTGCAACTCCTAGACAATCAATCCAGAGTGCTACCAACCGACTGCTGTCCAACGGCTTGCAAACTCCAACCTTTCGCTCTTCCTCAGGTTCTTGCCAGTTAGATTACTTGTGTCTTGTTTTATTTGGTGCTGAATATTAGGAGACCCAGCCATGTTTCCTAGCAAGGCGGACGGGCCGCTGCCGCGGCGAGGCCGGTCTTTTGACTCGGGGATGATGTATGATGACAAGCAGATCAACAATGAAGTAAGTGTAAGTGACAGACTGATCTCAGGTTTTATTAAGGAGAGGAGGAATTTGTCATTTTGAATTCTCACTTTGGACGCTTTTTTTTGGCACTTACACAGACTTTGACATAATTGTTATTTGACATGTTATTTGACTCTTTTTTTGGTAATCAGCGGATTTGAGGTAATATTTCTTAGTATATCCCTTTTGGTTGCAGTTGAAGAATGTGTGAATATAGTGGACACCACAATTCAACACAGTTTCATTGTTGTTCATTGGGTATGGACATCCAAGCATCTGTGACTCACAGGCTGAGCCAACTAAATCGGGATTTGTGTCAGGCCATGAGGTCACATTCAATAATCATATTGCTTGGTGAAATAGGTTATTACATATTATTAATCCCTAAAATTGCTTTATTATTATTGAATAATAATATGCACAGTAATCATATGCCGAATTATAGTTTTTAACTTAAAATGCAAGTATAGGCCTCATCAACAGGGTTACAGTCTGCCAAATAAATGTTCATACAAATGCTGTCCATTGATTAAAAGCACTTATCAATCACATCAGCTAACGTCTACGTACATTTGTCCAACTGAGAATGTGAATACAGCCCAATTGTTGTTGCTAAGACTCAAATCTAATCCCTTGTTGGCTACCAGGATTAGTGGGACACTATCATTAAAGCTGCCCCCCGCTTAAATGAGATTGCTGCTCACACCTCTTTGCAGCACGAAAAACAGCACAGACTTAATAGATAGGCACAGCCATGGGTCCCTTGCTCCAAGTACCCTGGGCTAAAGGAGCGGGGTGTGCTGAAAAGCCCTCGGTTCTCCAAAAGGGATTAACGTCACATGCTTCCACGGCTGGCAGTGAAGAGAGCTGCATGGTTATTGGCTATTTAAATATATTTAGGTGTAATAATAATAATAATAATACATAGGACTTATATAGCGCTTTTTCAAGGTACTCAAAGACGCTTCACAATGAACAATAAACATATAACATAAACGTACACAGATACGGAATACAGAATACAGACTACAGAGACAAAAACAAATATAGAGGTTGCAGAGTGAGAGAGAATGGTGGAGGTGGAAGTCAGATACTGTAGGCTTTCTTGAAAAGGTGGGTTTTGGTCTTAGTCATATATTATTGTTATTATTAAAGGTTCAAATTTACTGTACTCAATCATAAAATGACCGTTGACCACCAATGACAGGAAACAAGCAAAATCGAAATACTGGCTTCTCCGACAACAATGCCATAGCCATTCCAGGACATAACATCTGTTTTTGTTTTTGTGGATTTACCCCGGGTTGCCACATATGAAACAAGTGAACTAAGGACCTGGGATTTTCTTTTGTGTTGTTGTCCCCGTCGGGCTCTGGAACAAGCTAGTCAAGTCTCAGGGTGGTAGGACCTTCCTCCACATTCTGATTGATTGACTACATCTCGCGGGCAAAACTTCTCACATGGTCCATCTCAAAACCGGGCCATTTGGGCAAACCTTTCCTGGGACCCAGGGGAAGACGTGTGTGAATTTTGGCATCTTTAGCCATCTTGAAAGGTCACGAAAAAGAGCGTGACCTGCAATACAGAGATAGGGTTCGGACCAAAAACATTTTCAACATCCCAATTGGTGGGATGCATATAGAAACTCCTGTCTTTAGGCATGTAAACACAGCTGACACGTGGCATATGTTTTTTCAAGTTTTTCAAAAGGGGCCCAGTGCCTTATGAGAAGAAAGTGTGCATTTCGCTTAGAAAAATTATGATTATCTGATTCTCAGACATGCATGTTGGATCGATGCGGTGACCTCCCAACAACCATTTGCTCCACTTCTTGTAGGGATAGAGCCACAAATATTAAACTCTATCTCTATCTCTTTCCTGTGAATTTACATGAATTTAGAGCAACGCCTTTAACTTCCAATACGTTTCAGTGGGGCATTTGATGATGCTTACTTACTGTAGGACTAGAGCCATGAAATTGACAATCTTCCATGTTGTTGAGGCCCTCTTTAGTAAGGTAGAAACCCTAGGTCTCTGCCTTACTCCTAAGTAATTCTAGACCCCCATACATGTTGTGCTTTTTTATGCTTTATTCATAATCTCATCTGTACTTTAGGCCCACTTTCATATGGAAAAGACCACAAATCTCTATCTCACTCCAAAGTGTCCTTGACCCCTAGGTGACAAAAAATAATCACTTTTTGGAGGGCTAGTCTCCAAATTAAACAATTTAGCAGAGTTTAAGGCCCTGATTTATATTAAAGAGACCAGACATCTCCCTTTCCTATGAATTTAGATAAATGTATAGCAACAACTATTTCCATGTGTGTTTCAATAGAGATGGTGCTTTGTGAGTCACTTCCTTCCTTCCAGGTCTCTAGCTCACTCCCAATTGTCCTAAACCCCTAGGTCACCGACAAATTGCATCACTTCCTGTTGGGCTTCGACCCCCATGTTGATAATTTTAGTAGTCTTTTGAAAATCTTTTTAATCTGCCTTTTACTTAATCAATTACATTACACTTCAAAAACCTTAAAAGCGGTATTCATGCAACATGGAAGGTAGTAGTTTCAGCCATAGCAGCCTCAATATAGCAACTACCAAAACAACAATAGAAAACATTGCATTAACTAAACATCATATAGATTCACTAAATGAAGATTATGAAAATAAAATGAACATTTCTTGCCAGAAACTTTAGCAAAATGCATTTTAATGCTGAACAAAATCTTCAAATATAGCATTTCCCACTCTGAGAATAACATCGTTGAAGCAATGTGTTGGTGTATGATTTGGCGCTCAAGGCACTGCAACTTAAGAAAACACACGCAAATAGACAAAACACAAGCAAGTTAAGCCAACATCTTCTGCAATTTGCTAAACACGTGCAGCATTTAGAAAACATTTCAATGTGTTGTGTTCTCTGAATTTGCAGTGTGTTTTCTAAATGCTGCGGACAAATTGATGAAGATGTTTTCTTAATTAGCTTGTGTTTAGTCAATTTTAGGGATGCACCGATACCACTTTTTTTCAGACCGAGTACAAGTACAAGTACTTAATAAAACCATTAGGCCTACAGTTCTGTTAGGGGGGCGGGGTGCTCCGTTAATTGGTGGGGACATGTCCCCAGCGTCCCCACTAAATTCTACGCCCATGCTCGGTACCATGCGCAGTTGCTATTAAACATCCATAAACGACAACTCGGTTGCATCTCTTTATTTCAATATTCCTTGGCTAAGAATATTACAAGGTTAACGTTGCGTTGCCAAAGTGGTATCGGTGCGGTTGTATCGGAGTAGTTTAACGAGTACGAGTACATGAGCACAGTATCGGACCGATACCGAATACTGGTATTGGTATCGGTGCATCCCTAGTCAATTTGAAGCACATTTTCTAAATGCTGTGCAGGTGTTTTGCCTGTTATTTGCATGTGTTTTCTTTTGCCAGTTGCAGTGCGTTGATCACTCAGGGCCACCGTGTGTTTGCGACTGTTTCATTTGTTGTACAGCCTAATTCTGTTTTTTCTTCCAGATGAACAGAATGACTTTCAGTAAAATCGAAGAAAACAAAGACAACAAGACGAGCAGTTCCTCCCCTGGACGACCCAATTGCTCAGCAAAAAGCCGGGCAGCCATTGTTTTCTCCCTGAAGAATGAAGTCGGTGGTTTGGTGAATGCTCTCAAGCTTTTCCAAGTAAACACACAGATTTTGTTTAGCATATTTCATGTTCTTAGATGTTGGTAAAGCACTCAGAATGGCACTTCCCCTCTTATTCCAGCTGTTATGCAGGCAACCTAGCAATTATGGAACTCGTTCTATTAACCTTGCAATTATGAATACTTGAAAACTGTTCTATTCCTATCTTTATGTACCACAGCGATATATTGCTCTCTTTCAACAAATGTACTCTTTGTAAGTCGCTTTGGATAAAAGCATCTGCCAAATGCCCTAAATGTAAATGTAAATGTAAATTCATCAATTCTATTTTCAAACCCGGCTTCATACTGATCTGTGAAACAACATTTCAGAGCCTTTAGGCCCCTAGTCTCATTACATTCATGTTGTGTGTCACATATGTGCAGGAAAAACATGTCAACCTGGTCCACATCGAGTCCCGCAAATCCAAGCGCAGGAATTCAGACTTTGAGATCTTTGTGGATTGTGACAGCAACAACGAGCAGTTGAAGGAGCTGACCCACTTGCTGAGGAAGCATGCCAACGTTGTTGAGATGGACCCATCTGACACCAGTCTGCTCGAAGAAGGTATTCACACTTCAGATATGGTATCGTGAAAATATTGTCCTGTCACATCATATGATTATGCCGCTCAAACAAGCACATGGAAAGGAAGGAAATGCTGATAAAAGGCATTCCAAATAATATTATTATTATTATAATTTTTTTTTTTATCGTGGTTGATCATTTTGAAGACCAAGCTAAAACTAAATACGTTTCTCCAAACATAGTATTCACAGTGGTAATACACACTGTAACACATACTGTTTCAGAAACAGAGGACATCCCCTGGTTTCCAAAGAAGATCTCAGATCTAGATCTGTGTGCCAACCGAGTGCTGATGTATGGTTCTGAGCTGGATGCCGACCATCCAGTATGTACCCACGTTCATATGAGCTTGTCAATGAAAAAATATCTCTGTAATCTACTAATAGTAATTTCAATAAAAATGAGAGACTTTATTTTTGAGCTTTCTCTTTTTCAGGGCTTCAAAGACAATCTGTATCGCCAGCGACGAAAATATTTTGCTGATCTGGCTATGAGCTACAAACAGTAAGTAGCTAATGTTAAGATCAGCGGGAAATATCCAATATATCAAATTATACATGTTGATTTATATCAAGATATAGGTTTCTACGTATCACTCTTGTACTTCTTCCCACTAAAGTCACACTCGTTGAATCTCATTTTAATTCAACAAAATGTTTGTACTTTTTTAGCGGAAATCCCATCCCGCGCGTAGAGTTCACAGACGAGGAAGTGCGCACATGGGGTGTGGTGTTCAGAGAGCTCAACAAACTATACCCAAGTCATGCCTGCAGAGAATACCTGAAGAACCTGCCTCTACTGACCAAATACTGTAACTACAGGGAGGACAACATCCCACAGCTGGAAGACATCTCACGCTTCCTAAAGGGTACAGTCTGATCAAGTACATTTAAACCTATACCTGTTGCAATTAATATATAAACTAAATGTGGTGGTACTGGTACCTAATGTTAATGTGCATGCGTTGCGTCTGTGTGTCTGTGTGAATGACTGCACCTATCCCTGTGTGTACACTGTGTGTGTTTATGTGTGTGTGTGTGTGTATTCACCGTGTCGCCACAGAGCGCTCAGGGTTCACCATCCGGCCGGTAGCGGGCTACCTCTCCCCCAGGGACTTCCTGACCGGCCTGGCGTTCAGGGTGTTCCACTGCACCCAGTATGTCCGCCACAGCTCTGACCCACTGTACACACCCGAACCGTGAGTATAACACTTACACAAACATGCATGCACAACCCCCAACACTCACACACACAGATGCACGCACACACACACACACACGGCCCGTTCATATGGGCAACATCTACACAAAAACATATTTCCTCCTCATAAACTTTTTTCCTGTTATTACATCATAAATGACATTGCGATAAGTATCACCTAGTTTCTGTTTATGATCAACAATTCAACAATTCAATCAATTCAATTCAATTCATTTATTTCAGTGATTCGATATCAATTTAGTGCTTTGCGCAGTATTGGGGCTGGATCCTCACTGCCCCACGCACTGGCACATTTATTATATCTCCTCACGGCCAATAGAGGCTCATTGGGGCAGGATTTAGACTGCCCTATGCCCTACTGTGCAGCCCTCTAACATTACAATTTTCTTGAATTAGTCCGCACGTTCAGACTACTACTGGCAGTCAGTGACTGCAGAAATGGCAAACACTCCGAGAGCAATGTCGAATTATGAAAAAAGCTATTTTTAGACTTTGCTTTAGTTTATCTTGGCTTCTGGTCGCACACACCCGCGTTATAGCCTGTGTTCATCATTTTAAACTCAGCGATTTAATAGTCCGGCCCACTAGTATTTATGGCCATGAGCCACTACTGCTCACACAAAGACACATGCGCGCACACACACACACACACACACACACACACTTAGGCGAAGTAAGTGTATTGTGATGAATGAATTACCTCACACAGATGCATGTTTCATTTTGACTCTTTGACCTGTATTTGTGTGTGTGTGTGTGTGTCAAAGAGACACGTGCCATGAACTGCTGGGCCACGTGCCCCTGCTGGCAGAGCCCAGCTTTGCCCAGTTCTCCCAGGAGATCGGCCTGGCGTCCCTGGGGGCCTCAGACGAGTCCGTGCAGAAACTGGCCACGGTGCGGACCTTCACACACAATGACGTCATTCACCGTACACTTGTAGTTCACTGAACACATGCTGCTCTTTAACGGCCTGTATCTTCTTGATTCACTGTTAAGGCGCCCTTGGAACAATGGAAGCATGGGCTAAATGGCTATCATGACTAATTCTTCACCAAATGCGTCACAGCACTGCTTTGGCAGCTAACCGTTTGCGTACCTTCCTCTTGCAGTGTTACTTCTTCACGGTGGAGTTTGGTCTTTGTAAACAAGAAGGGAGGCTGCGGGCGTACGGGGCCGGCCTGCTGTCCTCCATCAGCGAGCTCAAGGTGAGCACACTGAGATGCTGCTTGGCGCAACAGTGGACTACACCCCCCAGTAAAAAGCTAGGCCAGTGGTTCTCAAATTATTTTTACAAATGTAGCCTACCCCCTCTAAGATATGTTTTCCAGCCAAGTACCCCTTTAAAGTATAAGTGATATGCTCTTTACTTTATGTTAATATTCAGATTTACTAAATTGTAATGTTCCGAGTACCCCCTGCAATCGTTCAAAGTTCCCCTAGGGGTGCACATACCCACATTTGAGAAACACTGATCCAGGCAGCATAACCGAGTTTGGGAATTTGGTGCCACCTAAAGGCACACTCTGATGTAAGCACCTGTAGAAAAACACAACCTTGTTTATACTCCGTAATTATTCTCAAATAAAAAAATGTACTTATTATGTACACTGAAAAAGAGTACATAACTACTGTTCTCTGTTCTTCTTCTTAAGATATAAACGATAAAAAGGATTGAGCACACGTTCATTGAAAACGGATGTTATTAATGAAGATTAACATCCAACAAAATGGATATTATCCTTTTGATGTGAGGTTACTAAAGGTAGCCTATTCTTTCTGTTGCCCCGTATCAGCATGCACTGTCTGACAACGCACACATCCTCACCTTCGACCCCGCTGTCACCTGTAACCAAGAGTGCATCATAACCGCCTTCCAGGATGTCTACTTTGTGTCCGAGAGCTTTGAAGAGGCCAAGACCAAGATGAGGTATAGCGGCAAGATATACACGCACACATTCAATGTATTTGTGCCAGTGCCGGACAAGTGAGGTAATTCTTAAAGCGTAAAAGACAGAGATATTGATACTTGTTTTGCTGACTGAATATCTATAAAATATATACCTATATTTTATATTTTTCTTAGGCTTAGATTCATTGTAAATTTGTACATTGTTTGTAGATTGTTTATTTCTCTATTGTTTAATATTCTATTGCTATGCAACCTCTGACACAAGAATTTCCTTCGGGATTAATAAAGATTTATCTTACCTTATCTTAACTGACCCCCATTCAGGCTCTAATTCGAACACTAGGAAGTTCTAGGAAGGAGGGGGGAATGTGTTGTCCCCATGGTTACGACCCACAGCAAACTTTGTGCTACTTTCTTTTAAGCTAGTAGCCTACCGCCGTTGTGTATGAGCGTTATAATGAAAAACGTTGTACAGAAATGCACCACACAACGTGGCGTTGTTCTACACGTGTCCGAAAAGCGCAAATTTCTCGGACACAGATATTACAATCAATCGTTGCACAGACGGATCTCCACATACACACACACACACATTGCTGCCGATGTCCCTTCATCATGACGTCAACAGCACTTTGACGTCAAGGGTGGAAACTCTTAAGGTTTTTCAAGATTCAAGAAGTGACAATTAAACTTCTTGAATCTCGAATCTTGAAAAACCCCTTTTTGGGTTCCCTGCCCCTTTAAAAGTCTCCACCACAGACTGTAAAGTCTCCACGCTGCCTCCTGCTCCCAAGGTGTTTAAAAACAAGATCAATGTTTCCAAACCCATTGGATCTCTGCCAGGAAGATCCAACGTGATCAAAACCTTGTGTGATTAATCATGCTCATGAGGCTTAGGATGTGGTGTTCCAAATGAAAACAAACACCTATATACGCTCACAGACTACGTCCCCCATAGGGAGTTTGCCAAGACCATCCGGCGGCCGTTCACGGTGCGCTACAACCCGTACACCCAGAGCGTGGACGTGCTGAAGGACACCAGCAGCATCACCACCATCGTGGAGGACCTGCGCCATGAGCTGGACATCGTGGGGGATGCCCTCAACCGGCTCACCGTGCACCACGGGGTCTGAGGTGGGGGGCGGGGTCAAAGGGGTCATCGGGGTGGGATGGGGGGAGGCGGGGGGTGTAATGTTGGCTGGTGGTGTGAGATGAGTGTTGTGATTGTTTATGTTGTTGTTGTACAGATGGACTGGTGTGTGACTGGCTGAGAAGTATATAATAATAATAATAATAATAATAATAATAATAAATATAAAATGATATAAACACAACAGCATGGATACTGGTATCCGTTTTGCATTACTACTATAGAGCTTCAGTTAATTTCCAAGAGCATCAGAAACATTATAATTGTAACTGGGCTTCATAGAGTAACCTTGGTATTTATGTCCATATATACATCATCTATCACTTAGCACGTACAATTCTATCAACCTACACTATACTCAAGCATGCAAAATGATACACATATACACTTTTTTGTAAACTAGTTTGACTGTCGTTGTAGAAGCATGTTTTATTCATCCTTTATTTCGATACAAATATTCCAATGCATGTGTTCTTAAACTTTGTGTCCTGTAATGTCCATAACATAGGGTCAAAACTGACTTTATTTGAATAAAATCAAATGTAATAAAGGCCACGATGTAAGAAAAGAACAATTCCATCGCTTCCCACGTGTGCCATTTTATGACCGAATCCCGTCCATTCATAAGAGTTATGACGGAACTCTGAAAATAAAGAAATAAAGAAATAAAGAAATAAAGAAATAAAGGGTCGGTGAGTGGATGAACTGAATAGGGTGTCCTTGGAACAGTTTGCAGTCATGGTAACGTTAGGGAAACTGGGTTGCTGCATCGCCCACTCTCGGTGATAAAAAAACTTTCCTTTATGCCCTCCTTTCTTACTTTCCCTTTCTTTGCTCCCTCCGTCTCCCTCTCTCCCTCACACACACACACACACACACACACACATCACACACACACACATACACACACACCTTAAAGGACAAGACTGACGTAACTATTGTTTTCCTCTAAATGCCAATATCCCAGTGAAACAACTCTTTTGTCCCTGGCATGCATGACTGACAATTACTTTTGACCGTGACATTCTCTCATCAAACATCTAAGAGAGTTAGTCGAGTGAGGGTAAACAAGCCTGCCTCACTTTCCCTTAACACAGATGATTTAGGGGAACATTTACAATGGCTGGATTAGTCTAAAGGGCAGAATCCATGGATCAAAGCAACAGGGCGGCAGTACTTTTTCTTAACATGGCCGCCTCAGGTGGAAAAAAGTCACAGAGAGAGAGAGGGGGTACGCAGAATAGAGGAGAATGTGTATAAACAACAATATAGATGCATACTTTATTGGTCATTTCAATTGTTTTAGGACGACAACAGACAACAGACATGAAACACGTTTGCCTCGACCAATCAAAATTGCCACATCAGACACATGCGTCCATAAGGAAGTCGCCCCCGTGTATCCCTTTGTTTTCAAAGATGTGAATGGGGACTCTTGAGGGTTAAATTACAATTTAACTGAGTAGATATCAATATAGATAGATCTATAGATATAGATTGTTAGAAAGATTGAAAGATAGATAGACAGATAAATAGATAGAAAGAACGAAAGCTGGATTGATGGAAAGATAGATCGATACCTGGATAGATAGATAGTGAGAAAGATAGATTGATAGGTTGATAAAAAGATAAATAAAGATAAAAAGCAAACCTGCCCTTACCAGGAATACCAAATGTATGAATACATATTTAATAGGTCATATAAAAACCTTGTTTCTGCTGATATTGCTGTAAGCCCTAGTAGCCTGTGGCTTCTGCCTCCAAAGTGAAGTGTGCTCAGTTCTAGCAGACAATGCAATTAAAAAACAATCAAATGCTAATTTCGTACGGCTAACTTGTGTATCATACCTTGCATAGATACATCATCTGACATCATACATGCATAAGATCGAGAGGAGAGTCAATACTGACCATTTCTAGCGTTTCTCGATAAACATCTTGTCATAACACTCTCCTCGTGGTTAAAGACTTCATATGGCCCAAAGTAAACTAACTAAACAGTTGGACGTTTAGGTACTTGGCGTGAGTATTCTGTCCTATGTTAGGGACATAGGACACTTAAAGGTACTATACTTATGTAAGAATCAGTGCATTCTGAGCTCCGTGGCTTGAGACAATAACAATCAGAAACTAATATTAATTATAATCATAATTATACCTTGTACACTTTAAAAAAAGCTATGAAATATATATATTTTGTAATTATCCGCGCTAACATGTCACTTCTTTCCATTTTTCCGCGAAATCCGACCCGACTCAAATATAAGAGAAATCAGCCCAAAAGCTGTTCTACGCAACAGAGAGAGTCGGGGAAGCTCTCATGTTTTAACTTCAACCACAACCTGCTACAACCTGCTAGAACTAACATTAGATTCTGATTGTTATTGTCTCATCTCACGGAGCTCAGAATGCACTGATTCTTACTTATAGTAACTTTAACAAACAAACACATATCTGACATTTTTCAGAAAAATTTAAATATTACATTTTGTGCAAAGTATATATCTGTATAGTATATAATATAGAAATAACCATGCTAATACATTGTGATAGTTTCAAAAAGTCCCCATGCTACCCTGAAACCGACTGCATTATTCTAGTGGCCTCTTCGTGTCTCATCACGTTGTATTGAAAGAACTGGCCAACGGTGTGTTGGCTGCAGACCACACAGAGTGCCTTGGTGATGGTAACGCGCCAAATACAACAGAAGATGGTATGCCAGAATAGTCTTGTTGTAAAAGAGTAAAAACCGACCGTCTCGATTGAAAAATACAGAGTATGTAATATTAACGCTTAAGATGGCTCATGTGTACACACACACACACACACACACACACCCACATGCATGTACACACACAAACTTCTATACGCATACATGTGTATGGAAGTTACATACTCATGTATGGAACACTATCATTCCCAAATTAAGTAAAACCATTCTATTGGGAATAGGCCTTGCTTATAGTTATTACTGATGCTTAAATAATATCTACATTGTATTTTATTTCCCTGTTTGTCAAATTTTATAGTTATTTTAAATGTGTGTTTTTGCTGTGCTAGGCCTCTTGGCCCCATATTGTAAATGAGGCTCAACCTGGTTAAAAATGGCTCACACCGACATGCACGCACATACATACAGGCAGTGACCAATGGAGAGGGGCATCCTACAAGGCCTCTCCAAGCCCCCCTTCAGACTTACTTCATGACCAGACTACGGAGCTTTGGGAGGGGGGGAGGGGAGGTTGTGGCCCATGCACAGGGTGGTGGGCACACCCTGGTTCATCACACACACAGACTGCTTCTCCTGCCTTTTTCTGCCACGCCGCTTCGCACCTGAGGAAGAGGAAGAGGAAGAGACACAAGCCATCAACGTTTCACCTGAGCTTCTTTTGGATGTTCAATCACTGCATCATCACAACATTTTGGGGGAAGTGCACTTAGTATATGAATGTTGTGGTGTGATCTGAACTCTACCAGTGACACCAGCACGAAATATGATAATAGTTAACACAGTTATTGCTGTCTATCGTGCCTTTTAAAGCATGGAGGTGAGATTTTACATCTGAGTGTGAGTGTCTGTGTGTGTGTGTGTGTCTGTCTGTGTGTATGTACTCTCATCTGGTTGTCTTCTGAAACAACGGCCATGCAGCCTACAACATTGATCGTATGCTTCGATTGTTCACTTCGAAGTGTCTGCTAACTGTCGACTGCTAATAAGGAACTAACTGTGATGTAACTGTGTGTGTCTGTAAGAACTAGTTATGGTGGGTGGGTGTGTGGTTGGGTGAAAGTGTGACGGTGGTGGTTGTGGTGGTGGCGTGTGCTTCACATCTTACAGAGACTGCTCTCCCACACCATGCATAAACCTGCATTTCCGTTGGTGGCTTTAGTCAGTAAATAACATCATCATCATCATCATCATCATCATCCTCATGCTGCAGATGCATTGCGCCATGCAGCCCTGGTCAGTCACCGGAATCCCGCTTAGCACGTGACCTTTCGCCTCAGAGTCAAAGGTCACAGTTCATCCCACTGGTTGCTAAGAAACAAAAAAGCTCAACAGAGAGGGAGGGAAGGAGGGACATTCAAGTTGCATGATTCTTTCATTCATTCATTAAACATACAAAAAGAAGCAAAAATACTACTTCCATACAAAAGGTTTATTTCATGCATATTTCAGGATGGTTTTTCATCCCTTTTTTTTTTTTTCAATAAGTGTCAAGTTGCATAACACTGTGCATGCATTTGATCTCCAATACTGTGAGCGTACTCTCCTGCCCTTTAGAATACAAGTTCAGATCTTTCGCTTTTCTGCTAAACGTTGTCACAGCAAATCATTCGTTTGACCTTTGCGTCATGAAATGCTTGTGGTTTGTGATTTTTTTTTGTGTTTGAGGATTTTCGTTCAAAAATAAAATCTTAGATTCATCAACAGAAGTGTTGCAATGGAATAAATTGCAAAAAAAAAAGAGAAAAGAGATCTTGGATAGTCATTTACATTGACATTTAAAGCATGGGGAAAACATGGATAAATAATACAAATAAATATATAAATATGTAAATAATTCATAAATTAGACAATATTTGTTAATCTTCATAACATGGCAGCAGTAACAAAACAATTGATTCAGGACCACAAACTATAAAAATAAACTACAGACACCGCACTGATTGTCAAAACACATGCTTGCTGGTCAACAGAACCTGAATCAGAATCTCAATGTTTTAAACCAAATAATTAAATTAAAGTAAACATTAAAGGAAATTGTGGAAAAAAAAGGCTGGTAAAATTAAACACAAAAATGAAAAACGTTTCAATACTGACCAATTAACACCATATCATCAAAAAGCTACATGGATTGTGTGCAAAGAACGAGGATTCATATAAACAAAACTTGTCGCACTGATCATAACAGCGCTTAGTGCCATATTTCACGGGAAGTCCACCATGCAACACATGCTAGATAAACAGCAAAACACACTGGCTCCTACAGCAGATATAATACACTCAACACTAACACTGAAACTTATACAGCGGCACTTGATAGGCATTCTGACTGTAATCTCCCATTGCCAGTCTGCCTTCTTCCTGTATACTGACTTGAGAGTGAGCTGTCTGGCCACTCACATGGTCGTTTTTCTCGAAGATACAGTCATGAACAAAAACATCTTTACAGAAGCAGCGATCAAGGAAACCTATAAACACCCTGTTGTTGTTTGCACTCCAGTGTTGGAGGAGTCCGTGGAATGAGGTTTAGCTCTCTGTACTGAGAGGCTTCGCCTGTCACCTCCCGTCAGGTCAAAGAGAGTGTGTGAGAAGAAGAGAGTTTGCAAAAAAAAACAGACTGGGCCTTGGCCTTGGCCAGAATAGCTCAGCAGATGTGCCTCTCCTTCAGGTCACACGCAGAACTTCAGTCTGTATATATTTAAATCGGACACCGTCGAAATTCCAAGCATCTGGGGAAGGGTGGGGTTGGGGGTTTGGGGGTTGGGGACAGAGATGACGGTTGTATCAACCAAGCCCTTCATATTCTCAGCATGGGAGACGAGAGAGAGAGAAAGAAAGAAAGAAAGAAACAAAGAAAGAAAGAAAGAAAGAAAGAGACAGGGAGAGATTAGATGAGAATAATTTAAAGACAACAGAAAAGAGTGACAGAGTGAAGAGAGAGACAGACAAAGATGTGCAGACTTGAGGGTTTTCAGGCCGGTGGAAGAGGACTCCTCACACAAAGGAAACATCTCCTTTTTGTTCCCGCGTTGAATGGGGTCAAGGGGGAAATAAAACGCTCACTCTTAGCCCACACACTAACAAAATGAAGTGACAAGGAAGGAATTCCCCGTTGCCATTAAAGTGTCTTCTTCAGTGGGTGTTGTTTGGAGGGGAGGGTTCAACGGTCGGCACTCTGAGAAGGCAGCAGCAGAGCAACAAAGTGACAAATGGACGGAGACAGACGGGCGGCCGACGCGATGGCGCTGACACGGTTAGCAGGGACGACTGCAGATCATGACGAACGGAGACAGACGGCATCACAACAGAGCGCTCACACACACGACGAGTCACCACATAAGCGAGCGGTTTATCTGGCCCAAGAGATGACACACGGACGGGAAATGCTGAGACACCAACAAAAGCGGAAAAAAGGGGCTTCAGGGGGTCTTCGCAAGCAGAAACAGGAAATACACACGTGTCAGACAGGAAGTAGCTGGTGAAGGGGACGATGCCAGGTGGTTAGCACAATTGCTCAAAGCAAACGGACAGCAGAGACACAACCAGAATCTATGAAATCTGGTACTTTCTTGACACCAGTTTCTTCATTGGGTAGATATGGTCAATAATAAAACTGCAACTACAAATAATAGTTACACAAGTAGGTTTTACTGGAGTCAAAGTATTGGAGTACTTAAGCTGTAGGTTGTAATTGTTATCCCATTGTCGTGTTGTTGTCTCCCACAATGCATTCTGAATGAACTGACTTGCTTGTAGAACCACCAATGTGCCACACATAACGTCCAAGGACCATTAAGATATACAGCACATGGAAGCTGCAGGTCATCGGTTGCCATGAAACTGGGAGCCGATGCTATGTTTGTTAAATACAACACAAGCACGGTGATTGTTTGTGGACAAACGTGACCTGTGTTTCACCAGAAACGATGCTATCACTGAAGTGTGGTATTGGGAGCTGTAGAATGCACAGAAGAGGCCAACAAGAGGTCAATTCATTGCCTACCTCCTACCTGTGACATGCGGGATGCAGCGACATATGCACATGCCAACAAGGATAAACACAGCGATGTCAGTCTATCAGGTAACACTGACGACACCTATATGTACAGTGCAGACTAGGCCCTGTATAAACCTGCACATTCTTGATTTCTTCCTTTCTCTCCACCTCTTATCATTTTCTCCAATATTTTTCATTAATTAGTGTCACATTTTTAGACCTGTCAATCTGTCTGTGTATGCTACAGGTGTTAATAGTATTAAATGAAATGAAGCGCAATGCACATAGTTGTTGCAGGTAAGACAAATCGGCTCATTTTAAACGATAACTGTGGACCCAACTACCAATGGGATCACAGTTTTGCCTCGTAAGGTATATTGGTAGCACCAGTGTGAGCCTGAGTCCCGATGGTTGGGGCTCACCGAACTGGCTTTGAGGAACAACGACAAGGCAAAGGTGTAACTTCCTGGTACTGAGAATAAAAGCCCCCCCCCCCCCCCGCCCCCCGCCCATATACTGAGCCATCAGCATTCCTCTGCACCCTGTCTTGAGCCGATGATTACCATCACCCAGGGGACCAGCTAATGAGTGAGCCAAACCTGCTGTCTCAGTACCTGGGCGGCGAGGAAAGGGAAAATAACGGCAGGACTTTTATTTTCGGATCACTGTTACTAGTTTAGGGTCGGCTGAATGTTGCTTAGGTCCCCCAGTGCTGCAGATGCTACATAGGTCCTGCAGGAAGAATCCCTCCTAGCTGTAGTAGTGTAGTGCTCTGTAGCTGGGCCTCCCTGGAGACACCGACTGGGCCAGCCGTGACCTAGTAAGCCCAACAGGCTCTGCTAATGTCAACACTTATTCAGAGATAGCAAAGATGTGAGGCTTCTTGTTCCTTAATCTGATTTGTTAAAACATACAAAACAAAGCTGGATATTACAATGTAAAACAGCTTTATACAGATGTACAGAAGAAAAAATCTTCTTCAGATTGGGGTTAACTGCACTGAGACTTCTCTATGGTAAGGTAACGTCATTTTTTTAGAAGGTCGGCAGGTTCAGTTCTGTTCATTTGAGTGGTCAACGAGCGTCAGATGGAGGACGTAGCTTGGCCAACCCAGCCAATTTGCAGCAGAGGATATCCCTGCTGGGAGGGGCCTAGGAGCTCCATACCCCCAGAGCCTACCAACATGACCGTAAGACCGCAGTGAAGACGCGTACAGTTTGGGGGAGGACATGGAGAGAAGAAACAAACAGACATAGGAGGCAGACCAACGACGGGTGGAAGGGAAATGCGGGAAAAATAACAAGACAACAAAGAAACAACAGAAAAAAAGGGAAAGTTAAGGCTCGCCCAATGGTTCATGTATGTCTGTAAACAACTATAAATGATGGAGGGGGAAGTTTAGGAGGGGGGGGTAGGGGTCGTCGGATAGAGGGTGATAGAAAATAGAGTGACAGGAATAGAGGTTATAAAATACATGGAAAATTAAACAGATGAATAAGGTGGTGCAAGGAAAGGACTATAATATTTTGTACGACTGTGGACCGTGTCTTTTCTGTATTACTCCCCCACAAATGCACAATTGTTACTCGTGTAGTGGTATGGGTGCTGTCTACGGTTGAATTGATCGACTTTAAATTTAATCTGAAATTTGAATCCTAAAATAATGTGTGTGGACGCATCAATGATTTTGTGTTATGACGACATTGACGTATTTTTGGACATATGGGGTAGATTAGATTCATATTAATAGTATATACACTATAATTCAGATATATATACAGATATTTATCCATATTATTAGCTATTTTTTGGGCTGCATCTTCAAACCAATATGACCATCTTTGTGTCTTTATTCACTTCAAAATCTAAGTGCCAAGAAATATCCATAATTTTCTAAGCACTTTCTGCCATGATTGCTCCATCATTAAGTCATTATAAGTCCTCATCTGGTGGCTCCAGGGTGGACGGTGCCACCAGACACCTTATATCTTCCTGAGAGCTAACCTACTCCTCTGTCCGTCTGGTTTTTAATAGCCTCAATCCTGGTCTTCTCATGCTAGCGCCCGATCTTCCAGACAAATGAATACATAGGTTGTTTAGGCAAGTAACTACGACGACATGACGGCTAGGACCGGACCCTGGCAGATGCACACAACGCAAAGCCCACCTTTCTTCCATCTAAACTAAACTAAACAAACTACTCTCCCGTTGACTGGCTTAGTGAGTGAAGAATGTACACAACTTTGTCCAGGAAGCCTCATGCATGTGTTGCCTACCCTTCTTAATCCTGCCTCCAGTGTGGGCGGGTCTGGCTCCCAGGGACAGCAAGAAGCAAGGCTGGTCGGCGTGGTCTTGGGCGGGGCTAAAGATGGGCCCCTCCTCTGTGGACAGGACCTGGTCAATGTGGGGGCAGTCCTCATTGGCCAGCGCCGCCTTCGCTGCTTCCCCGTTCAACTTAGCGTATGGAGTCGGATCTACTGGAGAAATAGCGTCGGCACAGGGGATTTTATGAACCGACAAAACTGAGAGGAGGGGCGTGTTACATAGAGTGCAAAACAATGGATTCCCACATTTAGATCTTGGCATCATAGTTTATCATATTTGAATGGTATTGTATCGCCATGACATGAAGATATCGACTCATCGTGATACCCAGTTTTACAACTATAAATTAATTACGATGAGAAGATTGGCCCTTAAGATGATATCGCCCAGCCCTATCCATATCAGTGTTATATATCTTGAATATTCTCGGTCTAAAATATTTCTTAGTGTTCTTAGAAAGAAAGTGAAGTGAGAAGCTGTGGGTATGTGCAGGACAGCTCACTTGTGTCATGCATATTGTAAATCCCTGGGACAGCCAGGGTGTGTGTGTGTGTGTGTGTGTGTGTGTGTGTGTGTGTGTGTGTGTGTGTGTGTGTGTGTGTGTGTGTGTGTGTGTGTGTGTGTATGTGTGTGCATGTGTGGATGCACACACACATGCACTTCCTCTGCACATGTCATCGGCCAGTGAAAGCAGCACCAACTTGAAATATGAAGGACCGTTTAGTTAATGGTGGTTACGCAACCACCCGCCATGGCACACTGTCAGCCTTGCAGTCTTATTTGGGCTAAAGGTACGGGGAAGACAACGCTTCTGCTCGCTCACGAGAGGACTGCAGCAATGTGCTATCCGCGGTGAGGCTACGAGTGCTGGGGGGACAGTTAAAACAAATACATGCAATAGTCAAATAGCCCCCCACGTGGATGCGGTGGCCTGTGTAAATGGGCCATCCTTTATCATGGTGACATAAGATAAGACTAAAGTGTAGGTTGCTTGCCCACCACAAGAACAGGCTGGTGCTGCACCTTGGCCAAGTAGGATTCTGCCCTGTGTTGCTTAGACACCGTAGCCATGACAACATTCAGAGGCACGGGAACGGAAAAATAAAACCATTACAACAGGGCATCGTGGGAACAATGCTCTCAGTGCTGAGTGTGGCACAATTGAAAGAAAGCCATTTTGGTTTTCTTAAAGCAAATACTCAACCACACATATTGTATATTATACAGTATATATATTATATTCCATAAACACACAGGATACATGTGTTCATATCTCTATTACCAGCAGAGACCTACCTGGTCTGGTGACGTCAGGGTCGTCTGATTCCAGCGGGCCGACCACCTCACTGTGCAGGCTCCCGTGGGGCGAGGTCATCCCCGATCGGCAGTAGTCGGGGGAGCCGGGCTGGGGCGCGCGGGGGATGTGCTTATTCTTCTTCTTTGGTAGTTTCTGCTTGGCCATGGCCAGAGAGTAATACATGCCAAAGTTGTTGACGATGACGGGCACGGGCATGGCAATAGTCAGCACGCCGGCCAGGGCGCAGAGGGCGCCCACCAGCATGCCCGACCAGGTCTGCGGGTACATGTCCCCGTAGCCCAGTGTGGTCATGGTGACCACGGCCCACCAGAACCCGATGGGAATGTTCTTAAAGTGCGTGTGCTCGCTGGCCAGCGGGTCGTTGGGCTTGGCGCTGATGCGCTCGGCGTAGTAGATCATCGTGGCGAAGATGAGGACGCCCAGCGCCAGGAAGATGATGAGCAGCAGGAACTCGTTGGTGCTGGCACGCAGCGTGTGGCCTAGCACACGCAGCCCCACGAAGTGGCGCGTCAGCTTGAAGATGCGCAGGATCCGGACGAACCTCACCACCCGGAGGAAGCCCAGCACGTCCTTGGCGGCCTTGGAGGAGAGGCCGCTGAGGCCCACCTCCAGGTAGAAGGGCAGGATGGCCACAAAGTCGATGATGTTCAACGTGTTCTGCACAAACTCAAGCTTGTTGGGGCAAAAGGTGATGCGCATCAGGAACTCGAAGGTGAACCAGAGCACGCACACGCCTTCTATATAGGTGAGGTAGACCACGGTCTCCGTCTCCACGTAGGTCCGCGTGGTGTTGTCCACGGGGTCCGTGTCAGTGAAGTTGTAAATGGCGTTGAAGGCCTCGTGGGTCTCCAAGCAGAAGGTGGTGATGGACACCAGGATGAAAAACAGAGAGGCAAAGGCAACCCTCTGGAGGAGGAGGAGGAGGAGGAGAAGAAAAGAGATGGCAAGTGAAAGGGTGGTCAAGGTTGGTCTGAGAAAGCCTCTGCAAATGATCCTTATATCTCACAAACACATGCAAATACATTATGTAGTATGTTCACAATCACACACACACACTCATACATAAATGTGATCCTGATACCCCTTAATGCATCATATAATGCTAATATATATAATATTAGTAATATATATAATATTAGTATAATATAAGATAAGTATAATAACCAACTGAAGGTTCAATGTCCACTGTTCTTAATCAATACTAACAATTGATCTATTACTGCTGAAAATATATTACTGGACCATTGTAATGATGGTTATCCCATCACTATCCATCCCATTATGGCCACATATGTCTCATAAATATGCTCATTTTTCATCTTCAAAAAGCACTGTGCCTTTCACCACAAAATGAATGTCTTTACTGTAAAGACAGTAGTGCCACCGACAAACAATTATCCAGTTGGCTCCAGCAGATAAACCTTTCAAAGCAGTATAGACAAATGATGCTAGTATGAACAGGTAGCCATAATTAAAATCCTCTTAGGCTCAAGCTAAACGCTTTCCCTAATTCCCCGCCTGTTCTGTAGCTACAGTTGAGGTGTTCTCTGAGGATGCTGTCTTTCAGAGCATCCTTGAATCAATGTGTGCTGGATCGGGTCGTACCATCCTCTCAGCGTGGGGGGGGGGGGGGGGGGGGGGGGGATGTGGGGGGCTTAGTGTCCCTCAGGGCTTGCCCTCTGTCAGTCCAGTGTAAACCGATAGAAGAGTCAGCAGAAAAAGACCACATTCAAGGACAGCGTTAAGTATGGGTGGGAAATGTAGAGGCTAGTTATAGGCTGTAATAATGTTCTCAGGTGACAATCTGCATTACTCTGGTGATGGAGTGTATTCACATACAGTACGTGTGTGTGTGTGTGTGTGTGTGCGTAAAAAGTATATCTAAGTGTGTGTGTGCAGGTTTTGTTAAGTACTACAACTAAGAACTGAGCAGAGACGATGTCATTAAATATTTAAGGCGGATGTTTAATTTAGTAATTGTGTGTGTGTGTGTGTGTGTGTGTGTGCACATGTCAGAGACAGCTAACTTGAATGAACAAGAAGCAAAGCCCATGTGCGGGTTGCAAGATGACAAAAAATAAAGAGAGAGAGAGAGAGAGAGAGAGAGAGAGAGAGAGAGAGAGAGAGAGAGGGGTCCGTTCGGTGGTGTCTACAGACGTGGGACGAGACCAGGGGGTGGGAGTTTTCAGGGTCCTGGGGGGAGAGCATGCACGGACACAGTGACATGATGAGAAAGAGGGATACCGTACAACATGGAAGAAGATAAGAGACACAAAGCATTTGTCTTTAAGCAGAGTATCATCTCTGCTGCAGGGGAGGAGTAGAGGAAGAAAACTGCTGGAGCCACGTACAGACAGAAGGAAGGCAACCCCCTTGAGCAGCTCTTATGAGGGAACATACACTGGATATACCTGCCCTGTATCATAGGCCACTAACACACTCAGAATTATTTGAGATCAGGTTTCAGCCCCCTTGGGCTATGGGGTGGGTTGCATGCATGGGGTTGAATCTCCCTCTGCATGCAACACACACACACACACACAGACACACACACACACACACACACAAACTCACCCTTGCATATTTAGACGAGTAAGGGTCCTCAAAAAGTGCCCACATTCGCTTCTGCCAGCGTCTCCACAGCTCCACCTTCCCCCCGGGGGAGTCCCCGAGTGCCAAGTGCCTCTTGGTCATCTCCAAGTCCTCCTCCCCCTCCAGGATCTCGGTTCCATCCCCGTCCTCGCCGTCCAGGGGTCCCCCGCCGAAGCTGTCGAGCGCCTCCTCGGCCTCCCGGTGCTGCCTGTAGGTCATCCAGCAACAAGGCTCCACGTCCGTCTCGTCGATGCCCCAGAAGGCGAGCTCCTCCTCGTAGAGGGGCCCGCACACGTCCGCCGGGCAGTGGAGCTTGCCGGTGCGGTAGTAGTTGAGGATGTGCGCGAAGACCCCCGGGTGGCGGTCGAAGAAGAACTCGTTGGACTTTGCGTCGTAGTCGAAGTGGTGCCGGGCGTCGGGCTCCGCCAGCCAGGCCAGGCGAGTTGCCGGCAAAGTGCGGAGGGTGCTGCGGTACGTCTGGTGGCGGATGCCTCCCACGTTGATCACGACGCGCTCGTCCGCGCCCTCGTCGCCGTGTTGGCCCATCGCATGTTTCAGCGCACCTGCATGTCAGTCACCTGCGCCCGACTGACTGACAGCTACAGCCGAGGAAGAGGAAGGAAGAAGAAGCGGCAGCAGCAGCAGCAGCAGCAACAGCAGCAGCAGCGAGAGATCACGTCGGAGAAGGAGAAGGGCGTTTCTTTACCCAATAGTCTCACATCATTAGTCTCCAAGTCTCCGCGACTTTCGGACTTACCGTGACTGAAACCGCCCGTGCTTCTCCACTGGCACGCATCCTAAAATAAGTGAGGCAAAAAAAATGACATTATTATAATAATGATAATAAGGATAATAAGAATAAACTGCTCTGCTAAATCTCCTCGGTGGTGGACGGCGGAGGCAGACCGTGCAGCTCCTACCTGTGCGGGTCCATCGATGCGAGTCAAAAAAAACCGCTCCTGTGAGAAGGAGCTGCACCCCCCCCCCTCCTCCCCCTCCTCCTCCTCCCTCCACCACACGCACTTCTCACTCAGTCTCTTCATTGTCAAATACATGAATGTACATTGATTTTTGGTGAAAGACTTAAACTAGACTTTATTAGACATTACACATGGTACAAGAGAAGAAGGGAATGTCAAAATACTTTTTTTCTATGTGTGTTTGTTTGTTTTGTTTGTTTGTTTGTAAGACACACACACCCACACACACACACACACGCACACACACACAACACACACACACACACACACGCACACACGCACACGCACACACACACACTGTGGATAATGGCTAGTAATAATGGCTGAATAAATAATAGTAATAATGAAAAAAAAGAATAACAGTATGACAAAAATATGTACAAATGTGGATGTGGATGACGAGGGTCAAACGGAAGACTTTAAATGTCGTCACTGTGAGTGATGACGTCTGGCAGGGATAATAATACACCCCCCCCCCCCCCACCACACACACACACACACACGACCAGAATGCAACTTTCTCTTCTTGAGGCTGAAGTTATGTTTATTAATTATTCATTCATAATTCATAGTAATTCATTTCTGGAAGGACCTGTAGAAAACCGGTATTTTTGTGTGCGCAACAACTGTGTGAAATGTTGTGTTGAAATGTTGTGTGATATCTGTGTTTCATCAGATATCGTGTAATAAACAGGAAACTATGACAGATATAATCATTACATTTACGCGCATACACCCAACCACACGCCATCGAAACACACGACGATGATGGTCTACTTTCCGATCCAATTTCCCTAAGTAAAAAAACAATTAAATAAATAAATATGGAGCTCTCTGCACCACCACCCCAGCTCCATAGAAACAATGTATTTATGTATGTATATTTATTTATGTATTTATGTATGTATTTATGTACGTATTTATATATTTATGTATTATTATTTACGTATTTATTTATTTCATAAATAAATAAAGTATTAATAAATTATTATTATTGTTTATTTATTTATTTAATCAATAAATACATCAATAAATAGTGTACGCTGTGCCTTTAAGAAGAGCTGTGGGTGCGGGTCTGACCGGTGGGTGTCGCTGTTGTATCGTCGGATAGGCCGCTTCGCAACCGCAAGAATAATATAAGGAGGGCGGGCTCGGCGGTGAGGGTTTTGCGTTATTTCGTGTGGTGGTCAGGCGCTTCCCATCCATCTCGGTGGTTTTTTGCAAGGGGCGGGCGGGAGAAGTTGGGTTGGGTGTTGCCTCCTCCCTCTTCAGGACGCACAAAGACTTGAGCTCCGTTACGTTTTATTCCCTCGGACCTCCGACTGGCCTCAAGGCGTTGATTACTCTTATTTACCCGCACGCACCTCAAATCTCGAAACCATGGGAGTAGATGGCTGCACCAAATGCATTAAATATCTCCTTTTCTTCTTCAATTTCATCTTCTGGGTAAGCCCCCTGATTAATTACTATTATTATTATTATTATTATTATATTTAACCACGTCGCCTCCACTCCATTGCATTACAGCCGACACAACACAACACAACACAACACCCCGGCGCATGCAAAGGTTATTATATAATACATATATAGGCTACTTCTTTATTCAAATCACTCTTTCATTTAACCGCTAGATTGCTATTGGGCCGAACTAGTTAAGTGTGTTGTTGACATGTGCGACTGGATAGGCCTATACGTCGGGAATCACATGGACTCACCCGTTATTTTTCAAATGGACTATTCTAATCACGGTTTCATGAAAGCTATTATGACAGAGAGAGCGTTTATCTTTCCGATTATTTAATGAATAAGGCTCATATGTGTCCGACACGTAGGCGATGCTTAATGACGATGTAATATATAACAACCTCTGTCTGTCGTCGGTGTAATCGACGGCTCAAATCCCCCCCCACCCCAAAAAAAGTGAAATTGAAATTGAGTGTGTGCGTGTGTGTATATGTGTGTGCGTGTGTGTGCGTGCGTGCGTGCGTGTGTGTGTGTGTGTGTGTGTGTGTGCGTGTGCAGCGTTCATCACATTTTCCTCCTTGTGGTGAGGGAGTCTTGGTGATTCCCAGTGGTTGACTTCTTCTGCAAGGTCTTGCATTGCAGAAGCGCCCAATGGAAACTATGAGTGGAGACCGCTAACGTAACAGCAGGGCCAGGCTGGCCCGTTACGCAGCTTCACAAGGAGGCCTATAGGCCTGTGATGATAAAACACACGTACACACACCCACACACACGCACGCACACGCACACACACACAGTATTAATGTAAATCATCAAAAGACTTTAAATGTCGTCACTGTGTGTGATGACGTCTGGCAGGGGTATAGCCCACCTAATAACACGGCCCATGTTTTAAGCCACACTGCAGAGACCAAGCAGGAAGGAAAAAGCCCCCCCCCCCCAGAAACCCCATATTTGGCCAATATAACAATTGATGTGTTTGCCTTCAAGTCTGGCTCTGGAGTGGATTGGTGATAGTGGACTAAGTGGACACTTGAGTGTGTGATGGATGGTAGCCGACCAACAAGCAGCATATTGGATGGAAATGAATGGGTTGGGGTGGGGTGGAGGAAATATGCGTGTTTCATTAATCACATATTTTCTGGGTGGGGCATGCGTCACAGAAGCAAAGAAAGATGAGTCACTAGCTAAATTAAATGGGGAGTCTTAACTTTTTTCCGTTGTATGCCTGTTGCATATGTTGAAACAAAAAAACAAGTCACAACAATTACTACCTTCTTTTGTTGAAGTGAGGGCTAGGTGGGAACTAGTTGGGAACAAGACTATAGATTCTGACACCCATTCCTTATACTGATAGAGAGTGCTTAGTTCATGTTAGGTAACCCAACATACCTCAAACTAAAGTGACAGGATACTGACCATGTGTTTATGGTATCGCTTGTTCTCATCTACAACCCAATGACCAAAAAACCTCAACTAGGCGAAACACTGATTAGAATTTGATGCTCCTTCAAAGTCAGGCCTAACTTTGCTTTCACTTGTACTGTTCTTAGCTGGTCGGAGAACAAAGGGGATCTTTATAAAGCACACTTTTGGCTCAAATATGAGGCGAGTTCTGTCAAAAATAAAACGTCGCTCCCTCCCTGGCTCCAAGGCCGCAATAAACATAAACATAAACAAATGAATGGTAATCGCGAGCGCTACGGTTGATTGGTTTTACCGTGTGATGGCCCCCCACTGCACACGCCCACCCACCGCCTCGTCTGAGCCCTCCCGCAGGACGCATCCCCACTCCAGCGATCGGCTGTCCCCAGAGACCCGTGCGGGGAGAGGATCCACCAGCGGCTCCATTAGCGTGCGGTATAATACTCCACACCCAAGAGCCAAGACTCTCTGGGATCCACTTAGAAGACGCAACGTTCGCGGGGAGCGGCACGAGGAAATGGAGACCCAACCCCCCACCTCCATAAATCACCCGGCGCATTGAGAGGGTCTGGGTCCAGGGGGTCACGCCGGATGGGGGATGGGGGTTGGGGGGGGGGGGCTGGGGGAGCAGCCTGGGAGTCTGTCTGTGTGGCTTGCCTGGCAAACCAAACCATATATATATATTTGGGAGCGTGCACACGCACACCCCCAGCCCCAGCCCCCTCCTTATTCCCAGCACATGCCCCATCCCCCCATGCTAGCGTGCCAAACATTCTACAACTACCATGTGCTCTGTGCAACAGGCAGAAATAGCTAGCCCAACGGCCGGGACACAGTTGGCCAAACACCTCAAAGCTCCGGCCATTTCTGTCTCCATGGGTAGGAGGAACCCCACCTGAACGGGACCAGCGCGGCAAACTCCACGTCAATAATCGCCACGTCAATAATAATACCCATGCAGGGAAATGCCTGTGAATGATCTGTTTACATGTGTGCAATCATAAATATTGTCATAAGATCTAAAAATGTCCTGAAATGGACCCTGTCAAAGAAAATTCAACAAGCATAAAATGAAGTCTTTTTTTTTAAAATAGGCCTATCTTGACGGTTTGGATCCAGGCTTGTATTCGGGCAGTCTCATGTCATTGTAGTCTTCAAGCCCTGCAATGTAATTGAATGATATGTAGGCTTTTGTGTAGTATTTTAAAACCATGTCCAAATAAAATAAAATGAATTCCATACTGCACCCAACAGTAGATTAGGCCTACATCGCTTTATTCATCTTTTCCAGGGAAGCACAGCAAACCAAAAAGCCCATTCTTGTTTATAAAGGATTTTAAACTCAACTAAATCACATTAGTTAAGAATGTCTTTTTTGCTTTGTCTAAAATGATGCCACTACCCAACAAACATGGAGGCTTATTAGTTGCAATATAGCCTAACAGTATTACAAAATACAGCTCACCCAAGTGTTTTTGTTCAATTCAAATAATTGTGTTAATAGTTCTCGCAGTGCTTTGTTACCATGTTGATACCACAGCATGTCACCAGCGTCTTTAAAATGACTTCATACGTTTCCTTCTGTTACACTGACAGTTCTATAGCTTGTGTACAGTGGTTGTGTTCTGTGTAAAGGGCTTTGAGTCAGCCAGACTACGGCATCTTGATATATAACAGGTGGGAACCGCAACTTAAAGCAACCAATCAGGCTGTGTTCTCACCATTGCCATAGCCAACATCTGTCTATTTCCCTCCGATTTCCTCAGGTGCAGTGATTGTGTGTGTGTGTGTGTGTGTGTGTGTGTGTGTGTGTGTGTGTGTGTGTGTGTGTGTGTGTGTGTGTGTGTGTGTGTGTGTGTGTGTGTGTGTGAAGGAGAGACAGAAACAGAGACCAAGAGTGAGGCTTGAATAATTACTTTTCCACCCTAAATAGGCCAGTTGCCCAACAGCTGAGGTGTACAAGGACTGATTCAGTGGTAGCACTTAAAACTGTGTGTCTGTTTGTGTCTGTCTTTCTGTCGGTGTCTATCAACAGACACATGTATGAGCACAGTTGGATGCTAATTGTTGCCGGTCCAATGTAGACACATTGGGCGTTTATGTAATTTCTCAGCGAGGGGGCCAACAGCCAACAATAAATCCCTTTGGCTCAGTTTAGCATCAATTCTATCAAAAAAAATGTATTGACGTTATTGATGTATTTTCTTAACCCTGCCAAGTAAGGAACAAAGAAAGAGTCTAGCAACTAAATAAATAAATAAGTATTTCACAATTTGCCTAAAAGCTGTTGCTTTGGTTTTGGTCTTGTGAGTCTGTGTGAGTCAGAATTACATGAATATTCTTTTCTATTTTTTCTATTCTATTTTTCTAGATTCAGAGATTTCAGTCCTAATCTTTCTTTAGCAGTATATAGTAGGTTCTCCCATTCTCCCTTCACACATTATGGAAGCAATGTTATCATAGCAAGGAAAATATTTAAAATGTTTAAAACAAGTATTACAAAGTGCTCAGCAAATACACATAGCCTAGGACACAGAGACAAACGGAACATAATGAAACTAAAATAAAAATGTAAGAAAGGGGAAATGAACTACCTCTTTAAAGTTTTTCATGACATGTATTGGTGCAATGGAGCTGTGGTTTACATACAGCTGTGTCATAATCGTTTTTCTATTTCACCCATGGGCATAAAGACACCATCGGCTTGTATTAAACACATGCCTACCAACAGCATGGTGAGAAACGGTTGAGAAAAGTTGAGGAGAACAAAAACTTGTTTTGAAAATGTTCAGCCACTGATTCTTTTCCAAAACCCCTTTGTTTGTCGTACAATACCCTGTAATAGCCGTGGCAGGAGACACTGGCTGTATGGGGTTGCATTACATGCTGCTTGTTACGGGCATTAACATTTTAACTAGCAATCCTGACAAAATAAAGCTGTCAGGGATCTGTTCTTCCACCTCGTCTGCTGCTTGAGTTTCAGTTTCTTATGTTTCCATTTTTTTTGGATCAGTTTGAACTCTGCGGTAATCCCCATGGCAACAAGTCTGGGAGGTTTTTTAAAGTACGTTTAGCTACAGGGTACTCCTACAGATTGTCCGTGTGTGCGTGTGTGTGTGTGTGTGTGTGGTGTGTGTGTGTGTGTGAGTGATGTACAATCACATTATTAAGGATGGATATCATTGGAATTATCAATGTTAACATAACAACTGATTTATTACTCCTGATACAGAAATGATTCCACTTGGGAGGTAATGGTTAACTAACTAATCCTTGTTCACATTCGTACCGGTCAAGTTAACACAATTGAACACAGACAAAACACAGTAGGATGTGCTAGATGATCGCAAATAAAGAGTAAAAGTGACGGTGAAAGTGTTAAAAAAAAATCTAATAAGCTTAGCCTATATCATAAACTATCAAGGGAGTTTGTTTGATTGCAATCGTTCAAATTCATCATTACTAACCACAAACGTTATGTGACCACATATATGTATATGTAAAATTCTTACAACTTTATTATGGATGTCGTTTTTAATTGTTACATTTGTAAATAGTGCCGTTTTTTAAATTCAAAGTTAACAGTCACAAAATTCTCTCTCACTCCCCTCCCTCCCTCTTTCTCCCTCCCTCGCTCTCTCCCTCCCTCTCTTTCTTCCTTCCTCACTTCCTCCCTCACTTGCTCTCGTCCTCCCTCACTCTCTCGCTTCCTCTCTCTCTCCCTCCCTCCCTCTCTCTCTCCCTCCCTCGCTATCTCCCCCCCTCACTCTCTCTCCCTCCCTCTTGCTCTGGGGTCCATTCCAGTGCAGAGACAACCTGCTGCCTAGCAACAAGATCAACAGCGTCACTGCCAAGAGGTGAGGCCCCCAGCATTGGCATTCTTCAGAGCCCCCCCCCCCCCCCCATTAGTGAACTTTTGTTCTTCCATTAGGCGTACTGTATATGAAGAAAGGACAGAGGATAGGAGAGGAGAGGAGAGGAGAGAAGAGGAGAGGATGGAAGAGGAGATGAAAGGAGAGGTGAGGAGAGGAGAGGAGATGAAAGGAGAGGAGAGGAGAGGAGAGAGGAGAGGAGATGAGAGGAGGAGAGGAGAGGAGAGGAGAGGAGAGGAGAGGGAGAAGAAGAGGAGAGGAGGGAGAGGAGAGGAGAGGAGAGAGAGAAGAGAGGAGAGGAGGAGAGAGAGAGGAGAGGAGAGGAGAGGAGAGGATGGGAGAGGAGAGGAGAGGAGAGGAGAGAAGAGGAGAGGAATGGAACGAAGGGTACTTACTGATGTAGAATGTGCTGGGGGCTTGGGCATCTTCAGCCGTGAGGTCCAGCAGTCTGCTGGTCTTGGAGTCGTGTCTGAGCCATAGGGCCACGCCCAGAATGACACCTCCAGTAAGCTGCAAAGCGGAATTATTTGTCATTGTTAGATTTGCATTCATAATCCTTTGTGCATACGTAGTGATGTACAATCACATTATTAAGGATGGATATCATTGGAATTATCAATGTTAACATAACAACTGATTTATTACTCCTGATACAGAAATGATTCCACTTGGGAGGTAATGGTTAACTAACTAATCCTTGTTCACATTCGTACCGGTCAAGTTAACACAATTGAACACAGACAAAACACAGTAGGATGTGCTAGATGATCGCAAATAAAGAGTAAAAGTGACGGTGAAAGTGTTAAAAAAAAATCTAATAAGCTTAGCCTATATCATAAACTATCAAGGGAGTTTGTTTGATTGCAATCGTTCAAATTCATCATTACTAACCACAAACGTTATGTGACCACATATATGTATATGTAAAATTCTTACAACTTTATTATGGATGTCGTTTTTAATTGTTACATTTGTAAATAGTGCCGTTTTTTAAATTCATATCCTCTGTCCTTTCTTCATATACAGTACGCCTAATGGAAGAACAAAAGTTCACTAATGTTTTTCCGGTAGGCAAAAACATTCTCATTAACAAATGGCGAATCAAAAAGGGTTGCCCTCGGGTTAAACAATTAAGGGACACTCAGTATCCTCCTTTCTGTTTTCTCAGCAGTTATTATCTGTCTCTGCTTTCCAGAAGAACCTGTGGGTGCATGCGTTTGTTTCCACATTAAGAGGAGCAGACATGTAGACTGTGCAATATGACCATATATCGTAAAATAGTCGTGGCAAAATTGTTGTTGCAAAACTATCCAGAGTTTGACATGAAGCCAAATTCTACCAAAAAGTGTTTGTATGAGACGTGGATGGCTAGAATCCATATTCATATTCAACACAAAATATGTAAACACACTGTAGTTTACACTTTGTGAGACCCGAGGAACGACAAGACTAGCCGTTGTGGAGTGTCAGTCATCAGTAACACAATAGGCCCACATGAATAAATGATGTGATATGATATGACTGACGGATCGATCAGAATTATTATTCAATGGAATGCTTGTATTGATTAAGACGAATGTGGTATTCAAAAGCATTTATGCTTTATGCTTTAGAATAGGTCAAAGGGCAATTGAGATTTAATTTATTTGCCGTTTGACAGAAATATAAAAAAGCCAACTAAATTATAACTCTAAACTTTATTTAAAACGTAACTCTTGTTGTTCTCTTTTAAGAACTCTTTTCTTGCAGCATTTAAACCAGATTGACTTATTGGCGTGCTGTCATGTATTGCTCTCTTTGGATCTAAATTTAGACAATGAATTGGACCATTTAGTCGGCTAAACGGCTTTTTCGATTTATCTGGACACTGAGGAATGCTGTTTATTCCCTTCCATCTAACTCTTAGGAATTAATTTACATTCATGTTGGTGACCAGTGTACTTGTAAAGATGCTGATTTTAGAAAGTTCTGTCTAGCTGTTTCTATCAGTTTATTCTGGTTGGATGGATGATTTTAAGTTTTAGTAAATAAAGACTGATTCTGGTCAATTGTGGAGACTTTTTCGGCAAGTTTGGCTGATTCTGGCAAGTATGCCACTCTGTACAAATGCACAAATAAATTTTTTTTAGTGCCTGTGGTTGCATGCAGAAGCACAGACATAAGTTTCGTTTGTTGTCGGTGGCAGGCCACAAAACACTAAGCCCACAAAACTTCTCAAATTACCAAATATGTATGTGTCTATTTTACATGCAACCTGTTCGTTTATTAAACATCTTTTGTCGTAAAAGTGTTAGAATACATTTACATTTGCATACTTTCCAGACATTCCCTCCACTGGCAGTCAATGAGGACAATTGTGCTATCATTAATCATCCAAGACGCACTCGGAGCGGCTGTGAGGACAGAAAGCTGTTGCATACTGAAGAAGTGGTTGTGTGCACCCCCTCCCCCAAACGTGCCGTTTGGCGTACCTCTGGGGTCGAGAGCAGCTGTTCGACAGTAGTGTGCCTCTTCTACTACTGTCCTCTGCTGAAAAGAATATCTTGTGGATCATGGATCAGGAGGCGGGAACACAACGACATCCAGATGTGAACGGGGAAAAGTTCCCCCCAACCGCCATCATACATTCATGCATACATGCGTGTGCGGCAGTAATTCAAGTGAAGCAGAGTCAAGTGAAGTCGGTACACGCAGAGGACAGGCCATAGTTTCATAGGCTAGACCCAGAAACGGTTTGGCTTGGAGAGGAAAGCCCTAGCCCAACCCCCACCCCCAACCCTAGCCCCAGCCCATGCCCCTAGCCCCAGCCCATGCCCCAGCCACAGCCCAGCCCATGCCCCAGCCACATGCCCCAGCCCTAGCCTCAGCCCCAGCCCCAGCCCCTAAGCCTCAGCCCCAGCCACAGCCCCAGCCCTAGCCTCAGCCCCAGCCCCAGCCTAGCCTCAGCCCAGCCACAGCCCTAGCCCCTAGCTCTAACCAAGGCCCCCCCCCCCAAGCCCAAGCACTAGCCCCAGACCCCAAGCCCTAGCCCAGACCCAAGCCCCGGCCCCAGCCCAAGCCCCAAGCTCCAGCCCCAGCCCAAGCCCCAGCCCTAGCCCCAGCCCCAGCCCAAGCCCCAGCGATCCTTGCATAAGAGCCATAGACTAGTACCTGCTCCTTAATGTCCTGAATCTGTGTTCACTCCCCGCTTGAATAAAAGCGTCTGCTAAATGACTTAATGGTGAGAAGAACGGGGTAGTCCTGCTGAACCTCGTGAAGTTCTGCAGGGAATGCCAGTAATGGGATCTGAAGGGAAATGGTAGCGGCAGTGGAAAATGTTAGTCTTGTGAATCACAGTTCTAAATATTGACGTTGAGCAGAGCAACGGGCCCATCGGAGGAAAAAAAGAGAGAAGGAAAAGTACAGTGAATAATCTGCTTGGCTGTTGGGTGTCTCCTCTCCGAGGCCCAGGTAGCAGTAACATTCTTCGACAGGGTTGGTGACTGTGTACTGTAGGTGTTGTACTGTACTATACTGTAGGTATAAGGGGGTCTAATGCACAGATCCCTGCAGGAAGTTCTCTTACTGCCCCACTGGGAATGCTCAGCACTATTGTTCCCAAAGTTGGGTTTGTTCGGGTATTCCTCCGCCCACCGGAAAACACCGGAAGGACAATGAATGCGCGTCTAAAAGGCTAACCAGGCATGACGACATTTCCCGACTACCGTGGAGAGGGTGGTGTCCGTGTGTGCTGGGTAGTTTTGGTTCCTTCTTGTTGAAGTAGCTTAAGCATTGGCATGAAATCTTTTTGTGTGTGTGTGCGTGTGCGTGTGCGTGTGTGTGGTATTTGTGTTGAGGTTTTTCAGTTGGTCACAAAAATGCTGTCTCTCTCTCGGTTCCGCTTTTTGCCACTTTTGGATTGTGATTGATCGTTTTGTGTCGGTGCTTTCATTCCATTCAAAATTTACAGAGTTGAATGGAGATTATGTGCAACACCAATAACACATTTGACTGAACTGCGCCGTGATTAAATAGTCATCTTAATGAGTGCCTTGAGATTTTACGTTTTCTCTTTAATACCAAAAAGGTTTTAAAGATAAATCTTTTAATGGGGGCGGGGTGTGCTTTTAAGGATGAATGTTTACTCATTTTGTGACTGTTTCTCATGTGGTGCTCAGGGACCACCCAGTTAGCACTTGCCGGAAACATCTGAGTCATAGCCATGTGTGGGTACGAGATTGGACACACATACATGCACACGCATATCCACACAGGCTAACAAACAACGACATATATGCATATATATATATACGTAGAAATGTAAGATGTATTTTATCTATTCATAATATATATAATATTTACTATAGATCTATCTGATCAAATATAATATGCGAGCCTGTCCGAGAGTTTTGCAGCTCCACTCAAAAGTCTCCATGCCTTCTAGTTGCAAGAGGTGCCCATTATTAAAGCGGCGTGAAACATTTTTTACATACATGGCGTTCGGTCGTCAAACGGAACAGGCACACAAAAAGAAAAAGGGAAGACGTCGCCCCACGTCACATGACCCGGCCGACACACAGGGAGGCCTCTCTGCTGCCTCCTCCTCCTCCTCCTCCTCCACGCCTTAAAAAGCCAACGGTTCTGCACTCACTTTCCGCCCGCATCAACCACCGCTCATGAGTCACCAGGGAAGCGATAGGCGAGGAAAGTGTTTTGAGAGGGGAAACCTGGAAACCAAAACAGCCCATCTCTGTCAAAAACCAAAAGAAAAAAAATGGTGAATGGTAGGCAGAAAAAGTGAGACTCGAGGGGTTGGAGGAGAGGCGAGATGCAGGGCGATGAGAGATGACCATGTTTCGGGTATTTTATATGTAAAATATAACTACAGAATATCTACAATGAATGTAGAGTTAATGTTAGAAACATCTTCATCTCAACTGTATATCCAGAAACGCCTATATCGAGAAAACAATATCTAGAAATGTCTATATCTCAAAGTGTATCTCTAGAAAGGTCTACATGCAGAAAAGCATGTCTAGAAAAGTGGACCCTGTGGGGAATGTGTGTGTGGGAGACGTCTGCTCTCCTTCTGGAAGTTCTCCCCGCGAGAAGTGAGCCCGAGTGAAGAGAGAGGCGGTTGTTTACTGGATTGGAGGCGGAGGCTCCGCCCACTCTGCCCACAAACAAACCCAAACAGCACCCAGACAAGCCCAGCCAGCGCTTAGGAAGGGGAGGGGCAGCCCGGGACTTTTTTTTTTTCTGCTTCCCTGGTACACAGCCTTGATGATTACATCCTGCCAATTACATAAAGCCTCTCTCTCTTCCCCATAGAGAGAGAGAGAGAGAGAGAGAGAGAGAGAGAGAGAGAGAGAGAGAGAGAGAGAGAGAGAGACATAGATGCAGAGAGAGAGAGAGAGAGAGGGGGGGGGCAGGCGGGAGGGGAGGAAAAAGCGTGTGGTCAGTTTTAGGGGGAAGGAAAAAAAACGCACACACACACACACATGTACATCGACCTTCAATCCATCCCCCTCCTCCTATAAACCTCCCTCTCTCCACCCTCCTCCTCCTCCTTCTCCTCCTCCTCCTCCTTCACAAAAGATATTTTCCTCTCATTTGCTCATTTGCTAATTTCTTTCCACTGTCGTCCTCCGCCCTTGCCTCGCCGCTCATCTGGTTGTGATTATGCAGCCGTCTCACTGCTCTCTTCTGTTTCGATTCCTCCATTGCTCCCTTTTTCTCTCTCTCTCTCTCTTTCCAACTCCCTCGCCCACTCTCTTCACACATCACATCTGTGTTCCTGTAACCCTGAAAGCATTTCATAAAAAGACGTCTCACACACACACAGTTACGTGGTTTGTCTCACGTCGTGTTGAAAGTCGTAAACGTATTCTTCTTCTTCTTCTTCTTCTTCTTCTTCTTCTTCTTGTCGCCCTTCCAAATCTTTCGGTGAATATGTGTCCTGTGTGTTGTTGGACAGGATCTGTGTCTGTGTTTCTATTGTCTAAGTTGTGGTTGTATTGTTACGTTGGTATATACTTAGCACTCCGGAAGCCGCTTTCTTTCTCCTTCTCCGTGGTAAAGCGTTTTTTTTCTCTTTTTCCTGAGCACTTTTTTTTCCACAGGCTAACATTCCAGCTATGACACAAGCCTAAAGACCAACTCCAGGATATTTCTGTGCTTTTGGGGGCCTGTTTTATATCTATGCCTAATGCTAACTAAAGGGGGACATACTTAAGGGGTGACTAATGAATCTAGCTACTGGGTATTTCGGCGAGATGAAAGCGAAGGGCCGCTTTTAAGCAAAAGCCTTCTTTTGTGAAGAAGATAAAAAGTCACGACCAACAGTTTTTTCCATTTCAACTTTCACAGCTTCCCCACATCTAGGGAGTCGGCGTCAACCATATGTGTGTCGTTTCACTGTGTGGAGACGTGTCTGCTCCTGGTCACCTTCACAGCGGCAACAGCAGCACTGGTGTTTTGGAAGTGCGCTCACTTTTCTGTGCCAAAAACGTTAAGTTACAGTTAATGTTTGACCAAAGATAGGCACTATCTCGTGTATTTTAGACCTGAAACCTTGGAAGTTCTATGCTGATTCACTATTTGTTATATGACTATTTATACTATTTAATGGTCTATTTTACTTTTTATGATCACCGTTAATGCAAACAAAGTTAATGTGTCTTGTACGAGACAAACAAAAGACAATGTCCCATACGGTTATGATATAATTTTCCAACATTTTTCACAAAGTTAATTTTAAGCCTTAGCTATAATCCACCTATAGTTCATCCTGTATGTGGAAGAACGGAGAAGAGAGAAAAAAGAATAACTTCAAAAGGAAAAGAAAAATGTAAACAATTGCATAGAAATTGAATGTAGCTTGAGTACTTCACATATCCTACGACCTCATAAAAGAGTAATGATGTATGAATAGTGATTTGCAGGCGTATGAGGGAGGGCATATTGAAGTGACATATCCATAACTTTCCTTTACAGTTTGTAGTTTGTACTGATACAACTACTGTTCAAATACTCACAATGGCTTAACGTTTGTATGGGAAGAGAACTTTCTCAGGGGTTCCATGCGTGATATACACTGACTCCTTCCCTCCGCCTGCCACTACGTTTTTCTTGGGTGGAGAATCTTGAAAATGTCACAGTGCCATTGATTGACTGGAGGCGAAAGTGCTTCCATCCATTTAATTAAAATACATTTGTGACCAATGAGCAGTAGTTTCTTGGCAAGGGTAAGTAGTGGTACACCCCGGGTATACCAACGACTGAATACTCTCAGAAAATACAAAATTAGATAAATTTGTGTCAAATTCCTATGCATCTATGAGTCAACACATAATACAATTGTCGCTACAATATGGAAATACATGAAGAAGAAACATTTGTATCATTATGAAATTATTCATTATCGCAATGAGATGGCTGCTTTACCCAACGCAATTTTCAAACACTTTTAAGACGAAAGTGACTCAGACTTTTCTAAGAAGAAAAACATCAGTTGGAGGATGTTGCAAACCGTTGGCCTAACTGCTGTTGCGTAAAGAGGAAGTGAATTTGTACATTTCCGATCATTTCCGATCATATGATTATATCCTGTTCATCTGCATGTGGCTTCTGTGGGACTCCTCCAACGACACAGGCAGGTAGTGGTGTTGAAAAGTGTGGTTTGTTGTAAACATTGAAGACATGGTATGAGCAGAGACATGACATGACGTGGGCAGAGCAGATTGTACGCTTGATAGCATGTTATGGCTTCCAGAGTGTGTGTGCTGATGGCTGACTTGATCTGTGGTGCACTGATTACCCAATGCACCACAGCTTTGTAGCCTCCCCCCCCCCCCCCCCCAGACTCTAACTGGGCCAGGTGAGGCCAATGAAGCCAGCCACCAAACACAAACACACACACTCCCACAACAGACTGCATGGATCAGGCCCATTGACTAACAATGTGTTTGCATAAAAGTCATTTTTGTGGATCGAATTTGAAAAACAAAGTCACTCAAAGCTTCTACCGACCATCATTCTCTGTCAAATGTGATCTACTTTCTTTGGGTATTTATTCATGCTCAGAAAATGTCATTTAATCGTTAGCCAGAAGTAATAAAATCACCGAGCAATCCGCACAGAGAGCCTGTCACAATATGTAACATGAAGCCATTTCTCATTATTAGTTGTGACTGAATCATAAAGTAATGGATAATACAGCAGGAGGGAACGGAGGGATCGTGGGAGGAGGAGAGGAAGAGGAGGAGAAGAGAGTACCTATGAGAGGGAGGGGCGGACGTGAGGAGGGAGTGAAGGAGGGAGGGAGGGAGGGAGGGAGGGGAGAGGCGTGGCCGTTTGTATCGACCCACTGCAGCCCTGCATGTTCTCCCCCACAACCACCACCACCACCACCACCACCACCTCTCCTCCACACCCCACCCTGCACCCCTAGCGACAGTCGGTCCGATGATGTCATTTCTAGGAATTGATAGGTCTGGTGGTGGGGCGAGATAGAGAGAGAGAGAGAGAGAGAGAGGGAGGGAGGGAAACGGTGGTTCTGGCTTCTGCCCACAATCAAGTAGATGTGGCGGAGAGCAACCAGCGCTTGGTCAGTCGCCAAAATATCAATTTATATACCACCCCCCCACCCCCCACCCCCCTCCTACTCTTCCCCAGAAGGGGGGGGGGGAGTCCTCTAATGAAGATGTTTGCTGATGGCAAAAAAGGCATGATGGCCTCAGGAACATCTTTGTGCACAAGGGTGTGTATGCTTGCTTGCATGCGTGCGTGTGTGTGTGTGCGCGTGTTTGTGTGTTCGCGTGTGTGTGTGCATGTACAGTATGTGTGTGTGTGTGTGTTTGTGTGTGTGTGTGTGTGTGTGTGTGTGTGTGTGTGTTGTGTGTGTGTGTGTGAGGGGGGGGGGGGGGTTGGCGATTGGAGGAATAGCAAAGCAGAGCGTAAGAGCGATGTGCCGGCGATGGGACCAGTTAGTGGTTCACAATCCAATTAGCTGCAAGATTGCATTACGCTACTGGAGCAGTGGGCCCACGTGCGCAACACAAGAGCCATGGGCCTCCCTCGCAGCACACACACACACATACACACACACACACACACACACACACACACACACGGACGGACGGACAGGCCGGGCCAGGAAGGATGGATGGACCGGGGGGGGAAGGGAGGGAGAGGCAGGTAAATAGAATCATCTGGGGGAGGAGCCACAGGGAGAGAGATCAGGATGCTTTACTATTCCAGTGAGGGAAGGCAGTAAAGATACCGGCCAAACCCTCCACCTAGCCTGACACCATGTCGAGCCAAAGGCATTTCTCTTGTTAGATTTAGACTTACGATTTATTAGCAACGCTTCACACCCACTGTTTCACGCCTCCCCTTTTCTTGGCACGGTCCAAAAAAGATTCATTGGCTGTTGTTTTGTTATAAACTGCTTGCTTATAACGAAGAAAAGGGTATGTTGAATATATCTCGATTCATTATAAATAGTGTTGGTTCTCGCAGGGTACTTCATACCAATCGTATTGCTCGGTGTCGGGCCTTGGTGGCGAGTGCTTTACACATAAAACTAAAGTGAAACAATCCAGATGAGTGCTGGGCAGGCTCACCTTACAGGCTCCTCAACATGTTTAGAAGCAGCGAGCTGTTGGACTGTTGGCAGCGTGTCCATGCATTGGTGCGCCACCTGCTGTGCATACCCTGCTATTGCGCTCAGAAAGTAAAATGGAGTCAAGACGAGGAGAGTGTAAAGGAAGAGTGATGGCTTTCTGTAATAAAAGCTGCACATTCTGGGCTCTGTTCCAGACATAAAAAGTACCCCCCCCCCCCACACACACACACACACACACACACACACACGCATACGCAATACAATACACTTAGCTCAGGATTGCTCGTGGACCTGTTGTCTGAATGATTCTGGCACTTAATGCAACCCTTTCTCTCTCTGCCTGTCTGCTGTCCAGGTGTCTACATTCTGATCGCCGTGGGTGCAGTGATGATGGTGGTCGGTTTCCTCGGTTGCTATGGCGCCATCCAGGAGTCCCAGTGCCTTCTGGGAACTGTGAGTCAATAAATACTTTGAGACAGACCATTATTAGTTTTATACAGATTTGATGTGTTGCAAAGTTACAATTTGAAACATGGCGGAGTGAAACTAGCTGTGATCGAAAGCATACTTGAGTTCTTCTTGATATTTTGTCGTTAAAATAGCCTAACTACATGAATATGAAACATACAACAGTAACATGTATGAGTCTACCAGCTAAATAAATAGATATTTGTGTTTACAGTGGGGATTTAATGGACTTCTGTTGAGTTTTTGCCTTTAACCAAGTTTTCCAATCTTTTCCAGTTCTTCGCTTGCCTGGTTATTCTGTTTGCCTGTGAGGTGGCAGCTGGTATCTGGGGCTATATGAACAAAGATACTGTAAGTATCAACAGTCACACAGTGAGCTCATGAATTCTGAATTCATAAATAAACAATGCATGTATCGAGTCCTTGTTTTACCTTGTTTTAAGTTATTTTGTAAAGTATTCCAACTCGTTATTTTATATTGTATTATATTATGTTGTGATGTGCTCTTCAGGTTACCCAGGAGATGATCAACTTTTATGACTCCATGTACGACAAGGCCTTGAGCGACACCCTCACCGAAAGCCAGAAGGATGCGACCTCCACTGTGCTGCGCAGCTTCCACGAGACGGTGCGTCTTCTGCAGCCTCTGCAGTACCGCTACCGCTACCCCTACCGCTACCCCTACCCCTACCTCTACCCCTACCTCTACTCCTACTGCGGTTCCAAATATGCGGAAGCCTTAGATGTTAGTTAGCTTAGTCACTGGGCCAAGGTATATAAGGTATTGTAGTGTGGAGTGTGTGACTATTTAGTTAATTATATAAAAGGCATATAAAAATGTAGTGTAAAAGAGGTTTTAGGGTTAAATATAAATATAAAATATATGTAATATAAAAAAAAGAAATATAATTTATAATATATATATATACACACAGTACATATATATAAATGTATATACCTAGATATTTATATATAATATATTTTTAAAGATTGTGTATATATATATATATATATATAAAAAATAATATCAATCATATCAAATGTACCTTAAGCTACCATGTGTCTTTTAGTATTTTTTTTTATTTTTGTATGTCTTTGTTTTCTTTAGTTGGACTGCTGTGGCAAAGGACATGCGACCTCGGTGCTCACTAACCTGGGGGACAAGCTAGGACTCACCCAGCTCTGCCCCAAGACCACCACTTTCGTGGTAAGTTTGCTAGCATCCATTTATTTCAAAACCAACAAACTTTTTTGTATTCTGAAAATAGCCGACCATCTCTCGCCTTTGTTGTGGTGAGAAGTTACCGTGCTGCTCTAGCTTTAACCCTCCGCATTCTGAAAAATTAGATGGTTATGAAGGAGCCTGTGGAGGTGATGCTGTTGGTGTGATATTAATCCTCTCTTGGTTTGCCTGGGCAGAACTGTCACACCAAGATCGTGGAGCTGTTTACTAACAAGATCTATCTGATTGGCATCGCCGCGCTCGTGGTCGCTGTCATCATTGTGAGTACTGGGACTGATTTGCTTATGCTATGAATGACAGTGTTTGTGATTTGATGTTCTCTAAAGGCAGAATAAATGAATGAATACACTATATAGCAAAAAGTCAGTGGACACCCCTACTAATTATTGAGTTCAGGTGTTTCAGCCACACCCATTGCTAACATTTACAATTCAAAATGGCTCAGTGACTTTGAACGCGGCACTGTCATAGGATGCCATCTTTGCCACAAGTCAGTTCGTGAAATTTCTGCCCTACTAGATGTGCCCCAGTCAACCGTAAGTGCTATTATTGTGAAGTGGAAGCGCCTTGGAGCAACAACAGCTCGGCCACGAAGCGGGGCCGACGAGTGCTGAAGTGCGTATCGCGTAAAAATCGCCTATCACCTGCTGCATCAGTCCCTACAGAGTACCAAACTGCCTCTGGAAGCAACATCAGCACAAGAACTGTGTGTCGGGAGCTTCATGGATTGGGTTTCCATGGCTGATCAGCTGCACACAAGCCTCACATCACTATGTGCAATGCCAAGCGTCGGTTGGAGTGGTGTAAAGCACGCCGCAACTGGACTCAGCAGTGAATGTGTTCTTTGGAGTGATGAATCACGCTTCACTATCTGGCAGTCTGATGGACGAATCTGGGTTTGGCGGATGCCAGGAGAACATTACCTTCCGGAATGCATAGCGCCTACTGTAAAGTTTGGTGGAGGAGGGATAATGGTCTGGGGCTGTTTCTCAGGGTTTGGGCTAGGCCCCTTAGTTCCAGTGAAGGGTATGCTTAATCCTACAGGATATGAAGACAATTGGGCGCTTCCAACTTTGTGGCAACAGTTTGGGGAAGGCCCTTGTGCACAACGCAAGGTCCATAAAGACATGGTTAGATGAGTTTGCTGTGGTGGAACTCGATTGGCCTACACAGAGCCCTGACCTCAACCCCATTGAACACCTTTGGGAGGAATTAGAACACCGATTGCGAGCAAGGCCTTCTCATCCAACATCAGTGCCTGACCTCACAAATGCTCTTTTGGCTGAATGGGCACAAATTCCCACACACTCCAAAATCTTGTGGAAAGCCTTCCCAGAAGAGTGGCAGCTGTCATAGCCGCAAAGGGGGGGTCCAACTCCATATTGATGCCCATGGTTTTAGAATGGGATGTCCAACAAGCTCATATAGATGTTACGATTCCCCCCTCAGATGGCACGTCTAGGCGTAGATGGGAAGGGGAATACGTAACATACCGTAAGTGCATGTAATGCTGGGAACCGCTGGTGCTGTGGGGTAGTGCAACACAAACGAGGACAACGTTATATATGGCAACCAACAAGGAGGATTTATTTACAAGTATAATAATACTGATAATAATACTAACAAACACAAAGACTAAGGGGAGGACGCCCAACGGCACCAAAGGAATGAACAGAAGCAAAACACACCCCCCAGACTATAGTTCTAACCCTACCTGTACCAACTCTGCTATTTATTTAACCAACTGTCTTGCCCGCCAAACCCAAAAAAATACAAGAGGTGGCGCCCGCCGGGTGAAGCTAACCTAATGTATATAGACAAAGCCAAACCTGCGTGATGGAGGTGTAAACCCATGGGCTACTTACCTACCTACCTCGCCCTCCCCTGGAGCTAACTACAGATAAGGCGACGAACACAGTGGTAGGACAAACAAACACTAGGCAAGAACAGTGTATGGCACAAGCCAAACTCTCCAAACACAATCATCAGCACCTGCGACTACCTCCGCCCCCTTCCTATCTCTCAGAAGAGGGAGCGGCAGGTTTAAATACAGAGGCACGCCCCTCTAATTGGCTGACGGATGACAGCCTGGGGACGCCATTGGTGGAAGGACAACGTTGATGGACAAGAGGACGAACCAATACCTGGGAGCGAGACAGGAAGTATAGAAACAGAGGGGAGGGGAACAAACAGACAGACAACAACACCACACGCACACATTTTTGGACGTAACACTCCCACCCATAAAGAGCAAACCTGTAGGGGATTGCGATACCCAGAGGAAAATACAAACAATATACACGTCGGTTTTTTCTTCTTTTTGTTTGCTTTCTTTAACCCAAAGCAAATGTTCAATGAAACCGAAACAAACTACACGCGAGACAGCGCATCTGCCATCACATTCTCCGCACCTCTTGTGCCTGATCACTAAATTATAGCCCTGTATTACTAAGGCCCACCGCATGAGGCGATGGTTGTGATTGAACATCCGATGCAAAAAAAACTAAAGGATTGTGATCAGTGTACACAACTACAGGGAGAACGCTAGAACCAACATAAACTTAAAAAAATTGTAGGGCGAGCAACAAAGCAAGAGTTTCCTGTTCGATGGTGGAGTACCGAGACTGACAGTCATTAAACTTGCGGGAGAAGTAGCAGACGGGGTGATCAATCCCATCTGCATCCTCCTGCAGCAAGACAGCCCCGGCACCAACCATACTCGCATCTACCTCCAGCTGCCTTTATGACGTTCCTCAATACCGGGATACTGAAATGTTCAGCGACACTGAACAGGTCCACCTTGCGACACCGGTCCAACAAATCTATAGACGGTGCTTCTATAAACAACCGCCCCACGGAGGTAGCCATAACCAAAGCCAACTACCACAATCCACCCCTAACCCAAAACAACACGACTACGGCACCACACCAGACCCATCACAACAATACAAGTGCAGATACGAGAATGTACGGGAGAAAATCCCGGACGAGCCCCCATATGTTACGATTCCCCCCTCAGATGGCACGTCTAGGCGTAGATGGGAGGGGGAATACGTAACATACCGTAAGTGCATGTAATGCTGGGAACCGCTGGTGCTGTGGGGTAGTGCAACACAAACTACAAGGACAACATTATATATGGCAACCAACAAGGAGGATTTATTTACAAGTATAATAATACTAACAAACACGAGGGAACACACAAAGACTAAGGGGAGGACGCCCAACGGCACCAAAGGAATGAACAGAAGCAAAACACACCCCCCAGACTATAGTTCTAACCCTACCTGTACCAACTACCAAGTCTGCTATTTATTTAACTAACTAACTGTCTTGCCCGCCTAACCTAAAAAAATACAAGAGGTGGCGCCCGCCGGGTGAAGCTAACCTAATGTATATAGACAAAGCCAAACCTGCGTGATGGAGGTGTAAACCCATGGGCTACCTACCTACCTACCTCACCCTCCCCTGGAGCTAACTACAGATAGGGCAACGGACACAATGGTAGGACAAACAAACACTAGGCAAGAACAGTGTATGGCACCAGCCAAACTCTCCAAACACAATCATCAGCACCTGCGACTACCTCCGCCCCCTTCCTATCTCTCAGAAGAGGGAGCGGCAGGTTTAAATACAGAGGCACGCCCCTCAAATTGGCTGACGGATGACAGCCTGGGGACGCCATTGGTGGAAGGACAACGTTGATGGACAGGAGGACGAACCAATACCTGGGAGCGAGACAGGAAGTATAGAAACAGAGGGGAGGGGAACAAACAGACAGACAACAACACCACACGCACACATTTTTGGACGTAACAGATGTGGTGTCCACTGACTTTTGGCCATATAGTGTACATTTAAATCATGAAATAAATGATCATTTTTAAATATGTAAAAGACCTATCATTCACTTGTTTAATCTCTTGTTTCTCTCTCTCTCTCTCTCTCTCTCTCTCTCTCTCTCTCTCTCTCTCCCACTCTGCATCTATGTCTCTGTCTCTCTCTCTTTTCCTCTCGCTCTCATTCTCTCTCTCTCTCTCTCTCCCACTCTGCCTCTCTGTATCTCTCCCTCCAGATCTTTGAGATGATCTTTAGCATGGTGCTATGCTGTGGGATCCGCAACAGCCCTGTGTACTAGAGCACCAGGGGGAACTGCACTGACCATTTACTCACCAAGGGCAATGGAAGGAACCCCTTTCTCTCCTCCTCCTCCTCCTCCTTTCCTCCTCCTCCTCCTCCTCGCCTCTCTCTGTCTCTCTCTCTGTACATGTATCTTCCCTTCGTCGAAACCCCCCCCCCCTTTTCTCTCTCCGTCACCCCCCCCCCCCCCCCTCTCTCTCTCTCTCTCTCCAGCACCCTCCCTGTGACTCTCACCCATCTCTCTCCCCCTGTATTACCACCAGTGAGTGTGATCTGTAACTGCTTGTGGGACTCTTGGGTTTGGGGAGGAGGAGGGGGAGGGGGAGGGGGGGCGTACCGAGGGGCGTTTGTAATACGCTGCCGTTCATTCTTGTCGCGTTAGTCAAAGATGCTGTTTTTTCGTATTTGACCAGAGCTGCCCTACACCACACGACCATGTGGAACACATTCTCTCTCTCTCACACACACACACACACACACACACACAAACACACACCACACACACAAAAACACACACACACACCACACTATGCTCCACACGTTCAACCGAAGCTTCTTCTTTTTTTACATTTTGTGTTCCTTCTTATCTTCATGACGTTCACGCTGAACTCTTTGTATCTGCTTGAATTTAGAGACATCCTTTTTTTTCCCTCCACTGTTTTATGTATAAACTGTATATAAATATATATGATAGCAGTGCTTTATGACTGCATAAGCATGGTTGTTGTTCTAGATCCCTCTATAGTGTTAATATAGTGCTCGTTTGCCTTGCCTTGACCAACCACTAAGAGCTTGAGAGCTGGCATCCCCGGCGAGACCATGATAGTATGCAGGCCAACCCTACTCACTCTAGACCATGATAGTATGCAGGCCAACCCTACTCTAGACCATGATATTATGCAGGCCAACTCTACTCACTCTAGACCATCATAGTACAGTGATGCAGACCAACCCTACTCACCCTAGACCATCATAGTACAGTGATGCAGACCAACCATACTTAATCGAGACCACCATAGTACAGTGATGCAGGGCAACCCTACTCACTCTAGACCATCATAATACAGGCCAACCCTACTTAACCTAAACCATAGTAGTACAGTGATGCAGGCCGACCCTACTTAATCTAGCTAGAATCCCCAGTGTTGGGCTTAGCCACGCAACTGAAAGATTTGCTCACACATGCACGCACGCACACGCATGCACGCACACACACACACACACACACACACACACAGTCACACACAGTCACACACAGTCACACACACATATGCATGCATACAAACACACACATATAAATACCTCCCTGCCTTACAGACCATTCTAACCATTCAATCACTTAACGTTGTTGTGTTCATGTTGGAGGTGACTGCGAGGAGCCCCATTAAAGATGCATCATGGGTAGTCTGGCTCTGTCTGGCTCCATGTGATCCTGATTCTCCCTGTTTGCAATCTGTGCCACAGTTTACCCCCAACCTGTGTTTAAACCACGCAGGAAGGGAGCCCCCCCCCTACACCACCACCACCACCACTGACTATTATGTCTAGGAAGACATGTAACCATCACTATGGACATGACGATGGATTTGATTTCATCACAGGTTATCCGGCGTTATAGCCACACCCGGTTCTTGTTTAGTCCTCCATAATTTGATACTCATTTAACTCCCCCGCACATTTTAGCTTATGCTCGGCTCAGGCATAGGATTGTAGACTGTTTGTCTCTTCGTGCTTATCAAGCGGCGACTTGCGAAATGTACTGTAAATTCGTTGGGCCTGGATAGCGACGAGTTTGGGTGAAGAGGCCCTGCCGCGCTGCAGTGTTCACGACTCACCGCTAGATGGCGGCCTTGTGTCGTTCACTATGTTGGATTTATTTTGTGGAAAAACTGAGCTGTGGTCGCAAAGGGTTAAGAGCCAGTCCACTTAATTGATGCGGATAACTGCAATTCATGCAAGAACAACAACAAAAAAGCGTTTAATTTGCTTGCTCCGTCCCCTCTTACACACACACACACACACACACACACAGTCACGCACACACACTCTTTGTATGAATTGTAAGCTCTTAACACACATCGTCCATCCAACACCTTGCGCGTAACCCATCAACGTATTCGGACGTCTTGCTAACAAGTTATTATAGCTACGGTGAGATAAGCGTAAAAATATGTCTTGTAACATGTACAGATCTGTACGATTCTACTAATTAAAAACCATGAAGACTGTGCAAAGACAATGTATGCCTTTTTATTGTGATAATAATAACTTTATCTTTTATTGGCGGTGATGGAAGCAGATTATTGCAGGTCATTGAACAACCTTATACTGTATATATAATGGCATAGTATGGTTGAGCCCACCGCACTGACACTCACACATCTGTAAGCCCTCTCTCTTCGTAGACTTTGGTGTGCCCACATATTAAGGGATTAAATGTATTTTACAAATAATCTAGTTGTCTTCTCATCTTTTTTTCAGTGTGTTATGTTGGCATGCTGTGCATTCTGATGATGGTGTCTGGGTGTCTGGCATTAAATGGAAACCATACTCTCAAGTCCACGTACAAATTCTGCTTGGTGGTCTTTATATGTAGATTATTATTTATTAAAATTGTCTTGGCTACATGTTCACTCCGATTTCAAAAAACATTTGCCTCATATACTAGTTATTTAGACATTTTGTCCAAACGAAAATAACAATGAATTGTGATAGAGATCATTAAGGAGAATCAAGATCGTTACAGGTAAACTGAGGACATTGGGGATTGAACCCAGCATCCAATAGTTTATCCCTAAACTATACACTCATCATACGCGTTTAAAGGACCCATCATTTACCACCAGCTGTGAGTGTGATTAGCCATTACAAGCCATTTCAAAATAGTCGTGTGACGTCACAGGTGGGAGTGTCCATCTAGATGTATGATGAGATAGATAAATAACCCTTACCGGTTGGTACAGTCCACTGGGTAGGCTGGTAAACTGATGTAGTCACCATACATCTGGGTGGACACTAGAGGGCAGTCACATTACAATTGACTGAGAAAAATGAAATGTGCCTTTTAATATACTAACGTACTATTCACATTTTTTAATAGATCCCAAATCCTAAAATAATGCACAGACTTCTGTGAGTCTGTTATTCTATTTTTCTTCATTAAACATTTTTTAGTTGAGAGGTGTGTCATGCATGGATCATGACACACATCAACATGTTAAGTATTATAACCACAAGAAAGCATAAGAAGAAAGAGACAGATATATATATACACAAGACAAGGACATGCATACATAACAAGACAAAGTGAGGAAGCATGACTGTTCCAGTGAGCGGGGTCACAAGTCTGACCCCCCTGGACTCCTTCCACCGCGCACAACGTGGTCCAGATGAATCCTACTCTGCAAGGAATGCCTTTGAAGTGAAAACATACGCCCATTAAATCATCCTTTGATTTCCAAGTCTCTGTGTGTGCGTGTGTGTGTGTGTGTGTGAGAAGCTGCCGTCCACGAAAGATATTCGCACAGGAAAGAATGTGAGAGGATAAAATGGTCCAGTTTCCACCGTTACGTTAGAGGTTAACGTACAGACCAGGGCTTCCTAGGCCTGCTCATGCCCTGACCCTCCCTGCTGCTCCTGCTGGGGACCATGTTTTGGCCACTCTTCTCCAGACTGTTCATCAAATGTATCAATCGCAGTCCTCCCATGTTCTGTCTTCAAACATACGAGTGATCGAATAAAACAGACATGTTGGCATGGAGATATAGTCAGCGATATATTGTTGTTTCACTCTTTCATCAAATGTACTTGTGTACTTAAGTCGTTTTCGACAAATGCACTTTGGCCAAACTCCCTAAATGTAAATGTAAATGTAAATGGCTCACAAGGCTCACAACCAACAGTTTGAAAGCCACTGCTCTAGACTAATATAAAGATTAATGGGACCGATGCACAGAATCCCTCTTCCTTCAGCTATGGCTTGGCAAACACATGATTAGGTGGATGAAGTCTACGCACATACAACACCCATCTCATCGGCTCTGCCTGCTTGCAAACCTCTTACTCGGTAGGCCTGTGCTGAACATGTTGGCTTCAGAAATAACCGAACATATGAAAATTGACAACTCTTGGCGGCATATTCTTTTACTTTTTCGCTGCAATTTTTTCCTCTATTATCCAAATGAGGACCATCCCCCAGTCATCGGCATAGAAACAACCTCCACAATCATCATAATTCCACAGAACGAAGCCAAACTGTGAGCCAGTGTATTGCCAACATGATTTCGGAGATGTGGGTGTGATATCTGGGGTCGTGTCCCCTAAATGGTTTGACCCAACGCGGTTCCTGTAGGTCTAGCGTCCCTTGGTTTGAGGTTTGAGTTGCAACCCTAATCCAACACTTCTTCCACAGCTATTCATCAAGGCCCTCAGAGGATCAGCCGGGGATCGGCTAGGTGAGCTACAGGATGCTGGCTCACTAGAAGCAGCCTGCGGTGTGGGCTGGGATCACACCGTGCATTTACTGTACATGTATAACCCTGGACATTAGGCTGCCGGTCTATTGCCATCAAGACACACGTTTATAATGATGTACTTAATCCCACAAATCTCAGACACATTACATGCACTAATGAGAAGAACTGATGTTTACCATGTTTAGTTTTGTTTACTGACTGACCTAAATTAGATCAATGAAATGTTGTTATGATCTGATGAAGGTGCTACAGTGAACATGACCCAACCATATTATCGACTGCTGGGTTCCTCCTAGGCATGTTGTACTGTATCCAATATCATTAGCAGCACCATTGTGATCGATGGATATTATTAAGAAGCCTAGTGCATCCCTGTTAGGATTCTCAATTTAATCGCACTTTTAACTTACTAACTTACTAACCCCAATAGCAACATCACTTTAATATCATGTTCCACTGCGTTAAAAACCTCATTGTTTTGTTTACCTAGCAAAATCATGTTCATGTAACTATTTAAAAGTTATTTTAATAACATGTGTGTCCAGTAGGTGGCAGACTAGGATGTAAACAGGAGGTAACTATCTGTAGCGATTTATTCTAAACATTTGGTTTGTTATACTGTTCCCCTGCAGCACAAAGTATCTACTGTCATCAACTATAACAGTAATCAGTACAATTTCAATATGACACTCAACCAAAATGTTATGAATATATTAAGTCACAGTGAGGCCAAGAATGTATATTATTAAAACATTGTTATAAAGATTACAAAAGAAACACATACAAAATACTTAGGCGCTAGAAGATAATAAGAATCTTTTCTTTTGAGTCTTTTGACTGCCAACATTTTGATTAGTATACTGTGTAAACCATGGGGGTGTAAGAGTTATAACGTAAGTTATTTAAAGATAGTGTCAGGGCCTGACCTTTTCCTGGAATCAAGAACGGGAGTTCTTCATTCCGGGAGGTCTGATTACTTCATAATTGTGAGTGGGCCTGGAGTCCCAGACCCCTGCTAAATAAATATTATTGAACTTTGATCACCCCCAAAAAAAACTATTGACATGTGGAAGGACTGTTGAATGTGATGTTTGATTGTTGTATTGTTGATTGTGGGATAATGTGAGTCGTAAAAATAGGGAATTATACACTAGGCTACGTTGAAATAAAGCTAATTGAATATTGTAAAGACTGTGGTAGAATTGGAAAAGTTATAGAAGAAATATCAAGTAAAAATGTAAATGAATAGAAAAATATAGGTCTAAACATGTTATCCAGTTGGGACAGCAAATGAAAGCAAATAAAATATGGTATGTGTGTTTTGTAAATGAATTTATAGGATACATAACTACATAACAACATAACAACTCACGTGTACACCAGTATTTAGTCCTCCAGTGTTACATTTCTAAATGATGTACTTGTTTTACCCAAGTACATCTGTGTGTGTGTTGTGTGTGTGTGTGTGTGTGTGTGTGTGTGATCACTCTATAGGCCTACATCATGCCACATGCCACATGCTGTCTGTAATCGTGGGTGTATTTGGCAATAAGCATCACTATCACACACACACCCTGTGCGTCAAAACACACACACACACACACACCCGAGCCCAACCCACCGGAGGTTATTACAGATTTATATGTCAGTACAGTTATTCTAAGTAACCCCTCCCCCCCTCCCCCGAGCATTTACAATAAATACTAGGAGATGTGCGCCGTTGCTTGCTGCGCAACAGGTGAGTGTGCAGGGGTTGAGCGGCTGCACGGTCATCCTCCTCCTCCTCCTCCTCCTCATCCTCCTCCTCCTCCCCTAAGCCATATTACCCTCTGAACCTCCAGCTGTCCACTGGTGGGGCTGCACTCCGCTACTAAGGAACTTCTTTAAACGCGTTGATTAGCGTCTGGGCGAGCAACTCCGGTCACAACACAACTTTGTCGCTGATTCGACAAACATTTTTTTTTCCTTCCTCTCCACACGATGAGTGTCGGCGTCGTCGCGGCTGCGGACCACGGCTGCTTTCTGTCCGCCCTGCAGCCCGACTCGTCGCGCACCACGTACGGCGTCCCGTCCGACCTGCAGATCGCCGCGGAGGGGCCGTGGTCCGGCGACACGGTGGCCCGGGCCCGCAGGGTGCAGGAGCAGGTCCGCCTGCGGCTGGCCGAGAAGAAGAAGTCCTCGTCCAACCCGCGACTCAACGGCTCGCTGTGCGGCGGCTCAACAGGTGAGCGGCTCGACGAGGTTCACACACACACACACACACACACACACACACACACGACACAAGTTTCATGACAGTCAGTAGACAACATGAGTAGATTGTATGTAGGCTGTATACTAATATGTATTGATACATGTCTAATATCTGATCAAGGGAAAGCATGCACATGATGGTTTCTGGGGGATAGAAGCTATTCCAGATGTGCCCACTGTTGCTGACATAACACACAGATAACGGTTTTGGGTTGTGAAGAAAAGACTTGAGTGGCCCTATGAGCATGTGAAGTACACTTGGTGGGTATCTTCTGGATCCTTCTGGGCTCCCTGAGTCTGAGGGATGCCTGGCAAACTGCAGGACGTTCAGCAGGACGTTCAGCAGTCCAAGATCTCTGAAAGTCTCTGGTCAGCAACATTCCAATCCGCAATCTGAAAACAAACGCGTTCCCCCGCTGGCCCAAATGTGTCTATTAATGTATAACCAAATCTCCAACATCAACATCAACAACATCATTAATATCTAAACAAAGTGAAAAAATAAATAAAGTGTGTCTATAATTCATTCATTATTTGGACTGGGTTTCAAAAGTTAGACCACAAAGTTAGATCACAAATTAAAAGTTAATTATTATTATTAATTAGTAATGTTTAGAAATTGTATTTTTTTGTGCATGTCCAGCAGTATGAGAGAGGAAATGATGCGGGGGAAGTGATGACCACTCTGGTGTACATCCTCTTCCTGCCCAACAAGATCCATCACTTAGGTCCTGGTTTTATGCTCCATCTGGTTACCTATTATTCAGAATTCATACAATGATATGGGGTTGAATATTCTGTAATCTATCATGTTATTAGTCATGTGCCCCGTTCCAAGCTTGCCCCTCACCGTTTAGAAACCTGCCCAGTTAACTTCCCACTACTTTGACACTGCACTTCCTTGGGTCCTCGGCAATACACCAGCCAGTGCCCGTACCGTGCCTGTTCTGAACGGGCCGAATGGGCCGACTGCTCTCGAGAAGCGCTCATCCGAACAACGTCACACTCCTTGGGTCCTCAGCGATACACATGCCAAGTGTGAAGTTGAACCGATGAAATCGAATGAAATTCATCCACACATACATACAGAGACTCGAAGTTGAATGTTAAGTAACCCCTGGCTTTGAGCTTGAGGTGCTTGCAACACCAACAACCGACTATAGACAGGGGCTGAAATTGAAGTTACTAATAAACACAACAACAACAACAATCGATGTCCACGATGTCCATGTTGTTGTTTGTGTAGGCGTTTGTCGGGGGCAATGTGTGCATGTGTTCACGGCACACTGACAGTGAACTCATCCCATTTCCATTGGCTTGTGTCATCCAAAGTTGGTTGACCCCTCATCACTGTGGTCCCTGGCAGAGAGCGGAGGGAGAGGAGTACTTCCACCGCCGCCCACACCACTTCTGCTCCCTATCATTTCAACGTTTGGTGTTGCTATCACGTTACCACAGAGTTATTTAGAAAACAAACCAGTAGTGACAAGTGAATGTTTTTGCTGTTTCTCCCACAAATGCAGCAGCCGGTGGGGTTTGTGCCAACTTGCGGTGTAAATGGTAAATTGAATCCGAAACACTTTACAGTTGCCCAACATCGACCCATTCACACACCGACGCCGGTGCCAACCATGCACTTAGCTAGGCAGAGCCCGGGGATGGAACCAGCAACCTTCCTGTTGCCGGACAGCCACTCTTACCTCCTAAGCTACTGCCAATGAACTAACAGAGGGTAATTGAGAGTAATTGATCCTATAGTTCAAAGCTATGGACGCCACTTTATTTGGGTGTATTTGTTGTTGATGAGGGTGGCTTTATGTTATTCAAGCATGAGATTAGAGTATTAATAGTGTGGTAGCAAGGTGGTCGGTATGTTGGACAGGATGTCACCATGTATAGAGCTGTGATATAGAGGTTACAAGTGCCCATCAGGAAGGGTTTACCTGTGGCAGGCGCAGATATGCCACCATCTTTGTTTTCTCGCCCGCTGCAAACCAAAGCTGTAATGTCATGTAAAGTTATTCTAAAAGGGAAAACAACAACCATCCCGGTGGATGTTGGACTGGACAGCTGCAAGGATCCAACGGACGCCCATGTGCCATTGATCAAGTTGCCTGGAACCGGTGGGCATTGTAATAAAACGGATTTGCCTAGCAACCAGGGGGGTGCAAGTAGCAATTCTTTTCAGCTGTAATTGAGGCAGGGCTAGACCAGCAGCAGCGGGCAACAGAGAGGCAACAGGGAAAATGTCCGCTAGGAACAGTTGGACATTTGTTGACTGTTGACTTAGTGTCCAATGTCGCTGTTCTTGTATCGTGCCGTTTTTATTTATTCAATTTAAATGTTTTGTGTCAAACATGTTTCACTGTGGAGGCTGTTTTCTCATCATTGGGTTAACCTGACAGCAATAAATGCAGCGTTGATCAAGATTTTGATGATTTATGTCTAAAAGGCATTGCAGCGATAACTGAAACCTGCCTGATCCTAACGCTTCGCACATTGACGCTCTTTGGCTGCTGCTGATCCTTTTATATCATGTGCCGAATTCCTTTCCAATTACGTGCAAACAGCCGATTATCAGAGTGTCCCTTGTCTATTTTGGACGACCCTGAGTGGCTGGCTCTCTTGCACAAGGCTTCCTATGCAAACAGGTCTGCAAGGTCAGCCCCAGACAGCCCACTGGTACCAGCTAATCTACTACTGTTAACTTCAAAATGATACAAAACTATAAAACATGTTCATTTCCGGAATATGTGCACAATAATATTGAAGTATTGTGCGGTCTGAGGGCCAACTAATTAACGTAGTATCTGCAAGCTCAGTATCAACCCAGTGAAAAAACACATGGAGACAAAACAATCTTGAACAATCTCGGGCTGTAAAATATGGATCGAATAGATGCCAGAAACAATGTGCACTTTTCATATCGATCTAAGCCCCTGCGCTCTAAGTGTAAGACCTTTATCTATGTTCTTCCTGAATATGTTTTTTTTAATCTCGTCACAACATATTCTCAACAAATTCTGTTATTGTGTACAGCAGCCACGGTGACCGTGGGCAGAGGACATGAACTACAGTAAAGTAAGGACAACAGTCCTTCTCCTGTGTGCAGTGGAGTTTTGATCCCAGTTTAATTGCCTCTTCATCCCCTTTTTTAGAAAGTTCCCCAAACTCCAAGCGTCACTCAGCTCTTGGTCAGAATAGTTGGAACATCTATCTCATAGTGCATATTTCACAGCATAGTTCACCAGCACATTTCAGTGGAATCAGGGGAGGAGTAGCGTACAAGAAGAATCTTAAATCTTGTAGTCTCTCAGGGATTACTTCTTAGTATCGAGACGTACCGGCGCTGCACTGAAGTCCTACCATGCGCAGCTCGTGCAAGAAGAAGAAGAGGCTTCTGGGTGAATGCAGCAGGGTGCGCCTGACTCTGGACCAAGGTATGGCTCTCCGGCAAGCAGTTTTAATAGACGTTGCCATGTGGACGGAAGTAGAAAAGGGGGTGTGTGTTTGTGTATATGTACGTATGTGTGTGTGTACATCGCCCAGGAGTGCAGCAGAGGTTAAGAGTGAGGGAGGAAAAGGGAGGAAGGGAGAGAGGGGGGCTGGCGGGGGGGTGGGGGCAGGGGGAGCGTAGCCAGGCTGCATGCCTGAGCTCTGACATTCTCAGAACACGCATCAACAGACACACACACACACACACACACACACACACACACACACACACACACACACACACACACACACACACACACACACACACACACACACACACCACTAATAGATTAGAAATATATAGTGTGTGAACAAAGTTTAATCGAGAGGGGAGTTCAATGCTACGTGGAATGTTTGGAGGAACATGAGACACACAACACTGGATTTAATTTTTCACTGATTCAGTTCGGAATTCTAAGAGGAGTCTTTAGTCTGGGCTATGACAGGGAGACATTGATGTTCATACTGACAGCCAATCACTGTGCAGAGGGGCCGGGGTGGGCGTGTCCCTGTGGGCATGACGGTTAGGATGGGTAAATTGTGTGTCTCAACACTTCCAGGACTACAAGTCAGGACTGCATAGTTTTTCTACATTTCTCATGAAAAAGACTGCAACACAGCACTGCCTTATCACCAGAGAGCCTCCCCAGCGCAGCCAGATGTCTGCTGTGGCTGTTCTCCCTGGATTTATAGTGCACTACCCTCTCAGCCCCTCTCAGAGTTTCTACTCTTCATTACTCTTTCTCGGTTACTCTCTCCCTCTCTCTCTTTCTCTCTGTCTCCAGCTCTCCCTCTCTCTGTCTCCAGCTCTCTCTCTCTCTCTCTCTGTCGGTCTGTCTCTCTCTTACACCCACACACCTACCCACACACACAGACACAGACACACACACACACACACACACACACACACACACACACACACACACACACACAATAAAGAATAAAGACAGAATAAAGTCACCTGTAATCTTCACCCACATTAGGTTAATTATCAGCCGAGCATCCACTGCTTGACCTGCCCTGGCTAATGACGTGCAAAGACCTGAGCTCTGATGTCTGTCCAGCAGCCAGCCCTTCATTAAACTCTTTACTCCCCTTCATCCACTTCCACCATTTGTAGGCAAGAGCGTAACATAACGAAGTTAGGGGAACATTCTGATAAGAAGAATCTATTGATTTTCCTTGAGTCCTTTGTTCTACTCCAGGTTTTTCTCTATCTACTACTCTTTCTCCCTAACCTCTTCACAAGGAGTGTATGGACTTATATTTACATCATATGGAAACGTTTATCTCAAGTGTCCAGGGATGGAATAGCAAACACACCCCAATGAACGAAAACAATATCCAGCCAATCTGGGGTGTTCTCAGAATGAAGCGAGGGAAATCTCATGTGTGTATATGGTTTTAATTAAACCCATTTCAAATGTTTATGACTATAATTAAGCACTTTGACTCTGCTGATGTTTGTATCTCTTGCTCTCTCTCTCTGTCTGTCTGTCACTATCTCTCTCCCATTGCATAACAGTAAGCATCCTGGTGGCTTCTGGCGTGTAATAATCCATCACACTGAGCTATCATGTGGATTCAAAAATCCACTCCAGCCTCACTAGTCACATCTTTTATCTCCACAAATTCCTGATTCCTCCAGAACTCGATGCTTCTCTCTACCACACGCTACAACTCTCTGGGGCCAACGCCCACAAGACCCAAACCAAATTACAAATACACACTAATGTACACTAAGGACAGACACACACACACACACACACACACACACACACACACACACACACAACACACACACACACACACACACACACACACACACAATAAAGAATAAAGACAGAATAAAGTCACCTGTAATCTTCACCCACATTAGGTTAATTATCAGCCGAGCATCCACTGCTTGACCTGCCCTGGCTAATGACGTGCAAAGACCTGAGCTCTGATGTCTGTCCAGCAGCCAGCCCTTCATTAAACTCTTTACTCCCCTTCATCCACTTCCACCATTTGTAGGCAAGAGCGTAACATAACGAAGTTAGGGGAACATTCTGATAAGAAGAATCTATTGATTTTCCTTGAGTCCTTTGTTCTACTCCAGGTTTTTCTCTATCTACTACTCTTTCTCCCTAACCTCTTCACAAGGAGTGTATGGACTTATATTTACATCATATGGAAACGTTTATCTCAAGTGTCCAGGGATGGAATAGCAAACACACCCCAATGAACGAAAACAATATCCAGCCAATCTGGGGTGTTCTCAGAATGAAGCGAGGGAAATCTCATGTGTGTATATGGTTTTAATTAAACCCATTTCAAATGTTTATGACTATAATTAAGCACTTTGACTCTGCTGATGTTTGTATCTCTTGCTCTCTCTCTCTGTCTGTCTGTCACTATCTCTCTCCCATTGCATAACAGTAAGCATCCTGGTGGCTTCTGGCGTGTAATAATCCATCACACTGAGCTATCATGTGGATTCAAAAATCCACTCCAGCCTCACTAGTCACATCTTTTATCTCCACAAATTCCTGATTCCTCCAGAACTCGATGCTTCTCTCTACCACACGCTACAACTCTCTGGGGCCAACGCCCACAAGACCCAAACCAAATTACAATCTCCTTCTTCTTCTCCTCTTTGTATTTTAAACCCAAAGACCCGATTTAACCCCATTTATACGAGAACACGTTCCTCTAAATCACCACCCCCCCCCACACACACACACACACACACACACACACACACACACACACACACACACACACACACATATATGCACACACACACACACATACACTCTCCCCCGCCCTCCCCCCAAAAAGTCTCTGTTCCCTCTTACTGATAACCAGGCACCCTTTCACCCAATGAGCCTGGAGCCGAGCCAGCTTGATTCAGCCTGGGACCCTCTGCTCTCCCTGGGGGAGTTCTAGAGCTAGAGCTAGCGTTCCACCACCAGGCCTTCAACAATTAACAGAAGAACAATGATGATGATGATGAGGATGGTGATGATCATGATGATGTATCTATTTGCCTTCATCACCACACCATTGCTAATTCCTGGATTTTTAATCCTGGCTGGTTTATGTTCATGTTTAGTAGAGATGTATAGTGCAGTGTTTTGTGTTCAATATCTAAGTGAAATTCTGGAAATCACTCAAATTGACAAATTGGCGGGTTTGATTTGAAATGCACTGAGATAGGAATTCATATTTGTAATACTACTCATGCTACATGTATAATAGGACAGGTTCCCTCCCATTCCAGGGGCCAAATGTATAAACCATGCGTGCACACGCCCACGCCCCTTTCCTGTTTTGTATGTAGAAAAGATGTCTACACCCAAATAGACATAGATATATTAGATATAATATATATAGAGGTTTATACATTTGGCCCCTGCATTGCGGGACATGAAGTGTGAATGTTATGACGCGTCCCTCGTGCACCTCCACCCATGTTGCTATGAGTTGAAAATGTGGGTCAGGGTTGGAACATTGATATTAAACCGCACGTTATTTTAAATCAAAACATCTTCACACCTTCTTATCCTTCCTCTTCCTGGCATGACAGATTACAACTCCTCGCCGGTGAGGAGCTACACCGCTAACCACGGCTTCAGCTCCAGGTCCCTGACGCACACGCCCAGCCGGGTCCTGGCCGTGAGTCCCGTTGCCGACCACTACCACCTCCACCACCACCACCTCCACCACCACCACCACAGCAACACCTCCACCATCACCATCACCACGGCAACACCATCACCACCACCACGGCAACACCACCACAACACCACCACAGCAACACCACCACAACACCACCACCGGCAACACCACCACCACACCACCGCAACACCACCACCACCACCACCACAACACCACCACCACAACACCACCACCACCACCATCGCAACACCACCACCACCACCGCCACCACCACCGCCGCAACACCACCACCACACCACCACCCAGAGACTAGTCTCACCCAACCCCACCCCGCCCTCCCCAGCTGCCTCCGTTCATGCAATCTCACAGTCTAATGAAACACACACACACACACACACAGACACACACACACATAGAAGTTGATCAACGACAGACATTTTTGTTGTAATGCTAACAGTATGGGGATTGCATAATGTTGAATTCCTGGGTTTTCACATTTTACCGTTGCCAACAAGTGGGTGAAGATATTAAAAGAATGTCTTCTGCATTATTTAATCGATATTTAACATTTGCGATGGATCAGGGGCCTGTGTTTCTCCTTAAGTCTTAACTTAACTGAGACACACCCTGTGCTGTTACTGTTGCTAGGACTTTTTCCAACACTTTCCTTCATAGTATGTACTATTTTAAATCACAGTAGTGGAATGGGTCTGTATCACATTGTCATAGTGCACAAATGGATTCTCTTTCTTTTTTTATGGGGATCATTCATTAATCACAATGTAACAACGTAAGCCACTGAAGAGCACAGTACTAACTACTGTTTGGAGTTTCTCTGGGATGTTTCCGTCCGGGCCCACACACACACACACACACGTCCAGCTGTACAAAAGGACTATGTGTTGTTGGCCCTTACGTGTGCTGGTAGAGAGCCAGTTGAAAAGCTTCCTGGTGTTTAAAAGAGCGATTGTTTCGTGTGGCCCCCTACCACCCCACCCTAATCAAGGAAAACTGTCTACTGCTCATTGTACTGCGCTGATGTTAAGAACAGAACCTTCTCTCTTCTCACACTGCCCAAGGAGGGGTGTGATATAATGGCATTTCTGGTAAAGACCAATGTCATAGTCAGATCACGACGAAGTGGTCATCAACTTAAATCGTATGTTTTAACGTGATTAGTGTGATAATTTTCACGTTTTTCTAGTTTTATCGTTTCTCGATTTCTGGTTCTCTAGTTTCTAGTATTCTCGTTGATATTTTTCTAGTTTATAGTCCTTTCCGATGTATTTTACACCTAGCTATCGAAAAGTTTCCCAGCCACCCAGAGAGCAGTAGCAGGGAGAAGGTGACAGTAGCAGTGGTGGCACACAACAGTCAGAACCAGCTCCCCCCCCCAACCCCACCAATCCCACCAACCCGTGGCCTTTCTGAAGCCCATGTACATGCTGAGGACACTGGGCCGCCGGGCTGGCCCGTTTCCAGCCCTGACACGTCGGCGCAGAATTTCACGAGGGCTCCACACGGCTCAGTTTAGCATGTGACAACGTTCCCCTGGACCGGTGGAAGACAGGGGGTCAGAACCCAGCATGCAGTCTGCAGTCATGGGATGAAGTCATGTTGCACATGCCAGACATCTTGTCCAAGAGGAACGTGCTAATCAATGAAATATAAAGGCATTTGTTTATTTTAGAAGAGCACAGAGTTTCATTTGATTCTGTTCAATCCCGCAACTTCTGCATTGGTTGTACAGATATTTTTGTCAAGCAATGTTTACATTTTCATTTTAAACTCGTTATTTTAAACTTGTTATTGTCCCCTAGAATGGCTCTTTCTCACTTCATTGAAAGACGTTATTTCAGTTGGACTGTTTATTTTACCAACACCTGTTTTGACGCTTAGGCGTTTCTGTTTTCATGTTGTTTAGCCATCTGGTCATCGAATTAAAATATCTCTGTCCTTAATGAATTGCATGTTTTCTATAACAATAGGCAGCTGGGCAGGAAACACTGTGGAAACTGTGACTATCTGTGACGGTTCAACATTGTTGTGTTGCATTATCTGTACACAACTTCGTACAATATGATTTTACACCAAATTATTTTACAACAAATTCAGCTCAGAGGTTTAAGAAGTATGTTTTATTTCCCAATGTATGAGTGGAGGAGGGCGGAGTTCATCCATGTTATGTTTTGGTTGTCCTAATCTGACAATATCTACCTTTATGCTAGCTTTAAAGGCCTGCTCATTTCCCAATTAATTTCCCACTTGGAATTCATAAAGTACATGTTAATGAGTTATTGCTCTTTGACTGTTTCTAATCCTCTCATCCCCCCCTCCCCCAACGCAGGTTCCAACAGTAACTCTCCAACCTGGCAACTTCTCGTCTCGCTCGGTGATGGATGGAGACATGGGGCGGAGCTTCCGGATCAGCCAGGGCAGCACGCTGACGCAGGTCCACAACATCAACCACAGCTACCACACCGCCGCCGCCACCGCCACCGCCGCCCCTCGCACCCGCAGTCGCCGTTCCAAGTCCCTGTGTCAGGAAGACATGGAGGACATCCAGATGGCAGTCGGGATGCCCCCCAGGGACTGCAGCACCGCCACCACCACCCACCACCACCCTCCGGCCGGCGGGGGCGGGGTCGGAGGCGGGACCATGCGCCGCAGCCTCAGCGGAATACTGGCCCGGGACGCGAGTGGCGCCAACTGGCAGGAGGAGTTTGCTTGTCAGCAGAACTACAAAGGCCCCTCCCATCGCACCATCAGCCGGATCACCAACCGCCAGCAGCATCAGCAGTACCAGCCACAGCAGCAGAACCACCTGAGCCCGGCCTGGGCGCAGGAGGGCTGGGTGGGGACGGGCAGCCGGGTGGGCACCATGTCTGGGGACCGCTGGGGAGGGCAGCAGCAGCAGCACCACCAGCAGCAGTACATGACCCAGTGCACTAGCGGGCAGTACCAGGAGCCCCTGTACCGCGCCGCCTCCGTGCACAGCGTCAGGAGTGTGGGCAAGGGCATGGACGTGATGGACCGGACCTCCAAACACAGCACCGACAAGCTGGGGGGGTGAGACAGACCTGGCTCCATTAGCCGCCAGCTTCAGCTAATAGTCTTTAGCTAATGTCGCGCCACAAATCGATTGCCATTAAGACTCCACCTAATGATTTACGGCAATACTTGAGTTAAACTGTGTGTGTGTGTGTGTGTGTGTGTGTATGTGTGTGTGTGTGTGTGTGTGTGTGTGTGTGTGTGTGTGTGTGTGTGTGTGTGTGTGTGTGTGTGTGTGTGCGTATGTGTGTGTATATGTGTGTGTGTGTGTCAACAGCATGCAGGGTCTGGACATCCCCACAGCACTTAGGTATCTCTTGGAGTCCGACTCAGCCATACAAGTGCTGGGAGCAGCCTACATTCAGCATCAGTGTTACCATAGCAACGAGGCCAAGAACCAGGTAAACTATTATTAACAAAAACTGTCCAAAAAAACATACCCATATGATCATTATTTTCTTCACTTTCATATCTCCACCATTTTCACCATTCCCGTTCTCATTTCTTGGCCATCAGGTGCGCACGCTTGGCGGCGTGCCAGCTCTGGTCCAGTTGTTCTCCAGCGAGAACCAGGAAGTGCAACGATTTGCCACGGGCGCGGCACGAAACGTCATCTATGAGAACGCCGACAACAAGGCGGCGCTCATCGGCGCCGGGGGCGTGGCCAAGCTGGTGGACGCGCTGAAGGAGCCCGACGAGGAGCTTCGCAAGAACGTCACAGGTGCAGTTATGAACAAACAATGACCTCAGGTCAACGAGGATCACAAAGATGAGAGATGAGAGATGAGCTGTCTGGGGAGGGGAGAAAGGGGGGGCAATACAAACTGCAGTATGTGTCATACTGAAGGCAGGCAGAAGGTAACGCTCCATGTGGGAATTGGAGTCCCTGGAAGGCTCTTGTTTTGAGAGACTCTGGGAGAGGCTTTGCTGAGTCAACAGACTGAAGATTATGATTTTAATGAAAGGCAGCCTTGCTGTAGGGGGTGGGGTACTTCTCTCTTCTCCCAAGCCCTTCTCCTCTCTCTCTGACAGCAAGCTACTGTGTAACTCACGGGAAGCTCCCTGTGTCCTGTTCCTAGGGATCCTGTGGAACCTGTCGTCCAGGGACAACCTGAAGGAGAAGCTGTCTAAGGAGGCCCTGCCCGAGCTGACGGAGCGGGTGCTGGTCCCTCTGTGCTGCGCCCAGGACTCGGGCGCCATCTTCCTCAGCCCCTCCGAGAAAGACGTCTTCAACAACACCACTGGCTGCCTCAGGTGCCCGGACCCTGCCACTAAAGCTATACGATATTACATAATATAACTATTACAAATACAGGGAGCCAACCTCTGCTCCAGAGTATTATAGTATAGAATAGTATAGTATAGTATAGTATTGATACTTATGCAGGCGACTTAGCAATTACGAAAATCGTTCTATTCGTCTCGTAAATATGAATGCTCGAACCCGGCTCTATTCTTATCTTCAGGTACCACAGCGATAAATTGCTGTCTCTTTCAACAAATGTTCTCTTTGTAAGTCGCTTTGGATAAAAGCGTCTGCCAAATGCCCTAAATGTAAATGTAAATGTAAATGTAGTGTAAAATACTTTCATATAATGGGGACAACTGTAACTCATCATGAAAAAGAAAAGTTAAAGTATACATATATCAATTGAAGTCCTCTGTTTGTTGAAGTCAAAAGACTCCGGGCGAAACAGCGGCGCCACAGAGGGCCATGCGTCACTTACAGATTATAGGTAGTGTTGGTGTTTACCAAGATTACGTGTTTGAGTTTCGAAGTCGCTGAAATAAATTGCTTATTTATATTGGATTTTGTTGGATCATTGATGCATGGAATAGACACTGTCCCTTGTTAAATGCTAACCAAAGTGCAGAACAAATTATTGTTTTTACACTGACTGTGCAGGGCATTACATAGAAACCCCCAGAACATGTGCTCAGATACATGGCTGACGTCATCAAGCTACATCATGGTGTGTCCCCGTCCAATTGTATGTTTAGGAACCTGAGCTCCGTGAATGAGAGGACGAGGCAGAAGATGAGAGAGGTTCGGGGCCTGGTGGACTCCCTGGTGGCCTACGTGAAGAACGCCCTGCAGGAGGACATCGCCAGTGACAAGGTCCCTTAACAGACCGAACCGGTCCCCCAGAATCCACCAAGTCACTAAGGAGGATGCCACTGACTTGTACTGTTTGCTATAGTTGAGATACAGTACATGAGCATTTGGTCCTTAGTGTCCCTTTATTTTTTCGATTACTTGATTGATCCGTGAATACAGATTGTCCATAGCAGGGTAAAGTAACTTCCTGTTCCTGTCAATTTTAATGCTAGGTCGGTTTTATTTATGTCTGTCGCAGCACCAGCATGGTCAATGTATATTTACTTGACTAGTTGTGTCTATACTGGTGCACTACCAGACCTAAATCAAACAGACCCATCTTTAAAGTTATGAGCTACAACCGTGTTTTTACCGCTATGAATAGGGTCCTCTTGCAGCATCCTCGCCTCGTCTCGCTGCACGTGCTAACGCTCCGATCTCTCCCGGCCTCCATCTCATCATCTCCATCCCTCCACCCGTTCCTCTGGCAGGGGGTGGAGAACACCCTGTGCATCCTGAGGAACCTGTCCTATCAGCTGTACTCCGAGCTCCCCCACGCCACGCGCCAGCGGCTGGAGGGTCCGTCCAGGGCCAGGCCCGGCAAGGAGAGCCAGGCCATCGGCTGCTTCCCCCTACAGAGCAAGAAACTAAAGGAGGTAGGGTAGCATAGATGGTTGTGAAACACGTGCCATGTATACCTCAGGATAGTTATTCTTTAGCTTATGAAAAAGTCCAAGTTAGGTCCAATAAGTTAAAGGACCAGGTTTGTGATAGCGATAGCCTCTTAGCAGTTTTCGAATGCTTGACATAATTGTTCACACTTAACAGGGTTTTTGTTGATGACAGTAACAATAGACCCCTTTCACAGACGGAGCATCATAGGATAAACAAAGGTGTCACTCATAAGACTAATTATTGAAGTCCTTGACCAGCCTCTCGAAGCATTTACTGGCAATCGAGGTGAGGGCTACAGGTCTCCAGTCATTCGGGCAGGTTACCTTGGGGTGTTTAGGGACAGGCACGATGATGGACATCTTGAAGACCTCGGGAACAACAGCCTGGGACAGGGACAGGTTGAAGATGTCTGCGAAGACTCCTGCCAACTGGTCTGCGCATGCTCTGAGGACGCGCCCCGGGATGTGGTCTGGGCCCGCCGCCTTCCGGATGTCCACCCGCTTGAAGGCTCTGCGCACGTCAGCCTCTGAGATGTTCAGCAGGCTGGCCTCCTCAGGCAGCGCTGACTTCGGCGGGCTGCCGTTCACGTCGAACCGGGCAAAGAAGGTGTTTAGCTCGCCAGGGAGGGAGGTAGAGGAGTTCTCTACACCGCTGGTTCTCCCTCTGAAGTCCGTGATTGTCTGCAGCCCCTTCCACACACCCCTCACGTCGTGGCTCTTGAATTTGTCCTCCACCCTGTTCTTATACTCCCGCTTGGCAGAGCCGATGGTCTTGCGGAGGTCGTAGCGGGCTCTCGTATATTCCACCATATTCCCGGAGTCAAAGGCGGCGTTACGCGTGCGGAGTGCGGCGCGAACATCGCCATTAATCCATGGTTTCTGGTTGGGATAAATCCGAACCGACTTAGTAGGAACAACGTCATCTATGCATTTCTTGAGTGACGCGTTACGACGTGGGCAACCGGGAATTGCTGGCAGTACACGCGGCAATGGAGGAGTGGAGACACTGGCTCGAGGGAGCCACGCTGCCATTTTTGGTATGGACGGACCATAAGAATTTGACCTATATTCAGAAGGCCAAGAGACTCGAACCCCGACAGGCGCGCTGGGCGCTCTTTTTTGGCCGCTTTAATTACATCCTCACCTACCGCCCCGGGTCCAAGAATGGCCGAGCAGATGCCCTCTCCCGACTGTTTTCGGGAGAGTCGTCTATCATATCGGACAGGTCGGACCAGTCGGAGTCCCCGGACACCATCATTCCCCCAGCCCGAATGGTGGGGGTCGTCACCTGGGAGATTGAGGCGGTGGTGAGGGGGGCTCAGGACGACCAGCCCGATCCGGGTGGGGGACCCCGCAGCGTTTGTTTGTGCCCTTGAGTGTCCGGGCGCAGGTGCTGGAGTGGGGTCACTCGAGCCGACTCGCGTGCCACCCCGGGGTCCACCGGACAGTGGATTTCTTAAGACGACGTTTCTGGTGGCCTACCATGGACCATGATGTGCGGCAGTTTGTGGCCGCCTGCACCACCTGTGCCCGCAGCAAGGCCACTCATCGGCCGCCAGCGGGTCTCCTGCGCCCCCTTCCGGTGCCCAGTCGGCCGTGGTCCCACATAGGGCTAGACTTTGTCACGGGTCTCCCCATGTCGAAGGGAAACGACACCATCCTCACCCTAGTGGACCGGTTTCTCCAAGGCCGTCCATTTCGTCGCCCTCCCCAAACTACCTTCTGCCGCGGAAACGGCGGACCTGCTTGTCGCCCATGTGGTCCGCCTCCACGGGATCCCAGGACATTGTGTCTGACGGGGTCCCCAATTCACGTCCAGGGTGTGGCAGGCGTTTTGTAAGGGGATTGGGGCCACGGCTAGTCTCTCCTCGGGGTACCACCCACAGACAAATGGGCAGACGGAGAGGGCTAATCAAGCGCTGGAGGCGACGTTACGCTGTGTCACTACCAGCAACCCAGCCTCCTGGAGCGAGTACCTACCCTGGGTGGAGTATTCTCTAAACAGCAATGAGAAGCTCGGCAACCGGTCTGTCTCCTTTTGAGTGTTTCCCTGGGCTACCAACCCCTGTGTTTCCCAACAGGAGCTGGAGGTGGCGGTCCCGTCCGTCAGGGCCCACTTCTGCCGGTGCCCGGCGCGTTTTGGAGGGCTGCTCGAGCCGCCATGCTCCAGGCCACGGAGCGGTCCCGCCGAAACGCCAACCGACGACGAGTGCCAGCCCCGGCCTATCAAGTGGCCAAGAGGTGTGGCTGCTGGCCCGGGACTGCCACTCCAGACGGCCTCCCGAAAACTGGCTCCCGCTATGTGGGGGCCCTACACCATCGACCACATCGTGAACCCCACTGCAGTTCGTCTCTGCTCCCGCCGTCGTTAAATGTACATCCCGTTTTCCATGTGTCCCAACTTAAGCCTGTCGTCTCTAGTCCCCTAAGCTCCTCCAGTACCAGTCCCTCACCTCCCCCGAGTCCTCGACGGTGGTGACAAGGTGTGGGACGTTGCACTGTTGCTGTCCGCCGTCGGGGACGGGGTTTCCAATACCTGGTGGAGTGGGTTGGGATATGGCCCGGAGGATCCGCAGCTGGGTCCCCTCATCATACCTGGCTGATCGCCCCTCCTGCAGGAGTCTAACCCGGGAGAACCCAATATCGCCATCGGCACGGTCGCCCGGGATGGTTCCCGTAGGAGGGGGTGCCTGTTATGGTGCGCTCCTCCCCAGAGCGCACCGCGTCATCACCAGCTGATCGGGATCCCAGCCCGAACAGTCCCGAGTCTCCCGAGCGAGCGAGACACGCCCTGCGGAGGCGAGTCCGTGGGGCGCCAGGTGTTGCAGATGACAATCAAGGCTCAGCAGATACTTAAGCCCGTTCTAAACAAAGAGACTTTGCTAGAACGTACTACCCCCGCGTCACTAGCTCCCCGGTGTTCTCCTTCCTCGCTCCTACGTCTTCCTCGCTGCCCCCGTGTCCTCCTCGATCCTCGCTCCAGTGTCTCCCTCGTCAGTCTACGGACCCCTGCCCTCCTCGGACCCTCTCCACGCGCCTCCACCTGAACTCCCCTCTTCCCGCGGACGGACCCCCATAGAACCCCCTGACCACCGGACTGCCCCCGACTCTCCTTTAGCCCCCTTGCTAAGTATATTTGTTTTGTTAGAGTAGTTTCTTTTCCTTTTGTATTCCATTAGGTATTTATAGATAGATTTATATATTTAGATAGTTATTATTTATATATTGTTATATATTATTTTAGATAGATATTATAGTTATAGATTATTATATATATATATATTTATATATATAGGAGACCCTTGTGTTCCTACTAGTCACGTTCCCTGTATATTCATTAAATATCTGTGGAACCTATCCTGGTGTCTGTCCCTCCCTCTGTTTACTCACTGGCTCCTGTTCGTGTCTGGAGCGTCCTAACAGGTCTGCTACTTGGGTATTGATGCGGTGATGTACACCAGTCAGGGCATGGGCTAACTAGTTTAGGTCTGTCACTGGTTTTAGTCTACTGGCCCCGTGCCCTGTACGACAAGATCAATAAATGTAGTCTTGATGAGTGACACCTAAGGACAACAGAGATGCAGAGAATAAGGATCGTCTCACCGTCTTGGACATTCTCAATGAAGATGATTTTGATGGACATGAGATGGCCCCGGATGTCGCACGAGATTTAGAAGTAAACTTTTACCGCGGGGCTCCGGCACAATGGCTGAACTTCTACGCTGCTGAACAAGGCACAGAGGAAGATGCCATCATTAAACGGGATGGATATGAAGAACTTCATAAACTCTTGAGCAAGGGGACAGCCGGAGTGTCGGAGGTATCGTTCAGCCACGAGCCAGGGAGTGGTGGCACCACATTGGCCATGCAGCTCCTCTGGGACTTAAAGAGCTCTTTCAGGTGTGCCGTTCTAGTGGACCAAATCCCTCCAGACATCTCGGAGATCACGAAGCAGGTGACTGACCTCTACGCTGATGGCGACCAGAAGCCCGTGCTGCTGTTGGTGGAGGGGGACGCAACCGCGGTCGTTTGCCGGAAAAGATTTGTGGAGGAAATGTCGAAAGGGAACGACGGTCGCGATAGACCCAAGGTTGTCATACTTAAATGTGTGAGAATGGTCATGCTTGACGTCCACCTCAGCAAAGAACTATCTGATGGAGAGAAAATACAATTTGATAAGAAAAGAGAGTGGCTTCTTCAAAAGTACAATCAGGAGCTTGCACAATTCCATGGCTTCAACATCATGCAAACAAATTTCTCCCAAGACGCCGCCACAAGACCATGTGATGTTTTCAACAACATCGGAGATCTCAAGTCTCAAGTCCAAAAACGCGCTCTGAAGCTTTCTGCTTGCATGTGTCTGTTGAACTGGTACGTGCCGGGCTCTGTCCTTCTAAAGAGTCAATGCCAGGAATTTCTCCAATCTGATGAGACGCAGACGTTTGAAGAGAAAATGGAACCTTTCAGTCATCTGATTGTTAGCTACCCAGCCCGTGGAAGTGGTGACCGTTGTGTCCGCATGGCCCATCCAATGATAGCAGAGCAGGGTACTCTGTCCTTGCAACGTGCCGGCGTGGACAAAAGTACCACAGTACAAGACTTGCTGAGAGAGCTTTGTCAGAGGAACAATACCCCGTCTCTAACTCGCTTCGTTAAAGACTTGCTTACCAAAAGAGAAACAAACTCTGAGGAAGAAAGGGTCTTTTCTCCAGATTGATTTTAGACATCAAGAAACATCAATATTTGTCCATTTTAGAGGAAGCAGCCAAAACATTTCCGGAGATAGGACACTTTCCCCAAACTCTTTCTCGTCTCTACTACCTAAAGTGCAACGACTACATAAAGGCAGAGGAATGGGCAGTGAAAGCAATACAAATCGCTCCCCGCAGCTCCTTCATCGCGGACACACTGGGACAAGTCCACAAGCAGAATCTGAAAAAACAACTCTCTGGACTATTGTGTTCCCCTGAAACATTGCCTGAAATCTTGGCTCTTGCAGAGAAGGCCTTTGAAGCATTCAAACATGCAGAAGGTCTCGCAGAATATGAACCCAAGATGAGAGAGAAAGAGACAATTATTTTTAACCTCAGTGGGAAAATTGGATTCTTGGATGTTGCAAACACACTTTTTGATTCTAAGGAGAAACTAAGAGAAGCGACGATGGAAAACCCTGAAAATCGTCTCAAATATGAACAACTGATAAATCCCCTTCAAGCTGAGATTAAAGAAAGATCAGAGTTCATTAACATGCTGCTAACTTACTCAAAAAAGAGCATCAGCGAAGAACATGCTTTCCAAAAGGTTAAAACATGCTACAAAGATTACACTGGTGGGGACCTGCCCAAGGGTCAAGCTATAACAGGACCCACAGAAGAACACCTTTCTGCTCTTCTACTGAACTGGCGGCCATACGCACAACAACGAAGAGGGACTGAATTAAAAGCCATGGTCCAAAACATGAAGAGGTCCTATGAGACAACATATAAGAAGTACTTTAAGTCCAGGGACCTTGTACCACTCAGGTACCTTAACAGTGAACGCAGAGATGAGGGAACATTCCGCGATTACAAATTGTACATCAAGGTGGGTGAAGAAGAGATAGAGCTGGATGTGAACACCCCACAACAGGGCTTCTGGAGGTCAGGGCCAGTATCTTTCCAGCTCGGACTCACTATCGGAGGTCCGACTGCTTATAACATCGAGAACGGAGATAAGTGATTATAGCGGTGAGATGTTTTTTGTTTTTTTTTATTAAAATGTTTACAAATCAATACAAGATTTGTATTGACGGGGAGGTGGAGTGCACTGTGGTTGTTGTGAATACAGTGGTTTACCGATAATAATAATAATAATAATAATAATCCATTGATCTAATCAATCACACCACTGTAGCCTACTCATTAGGTTGGCTAATTCATATTGGATCAGGATTATAATATGATCAGGCCTATAACCAGCTAAGCTTCCAAAAATCTCAAATGTGCCTGAAAAGGGGATTAACATTGTCTAATAAATGCTCCTTTAAACAGAAGAAAGTGTTTTAATTTCCTGCCTGAAGCTCGATGCCTGGCTTTCTTGTGTGCAGTCAGAGACTAGTGGTAGACAGTCTGCTATATGAGCCGTCTGCTTTATGCATTTTTTGGACTAAACCATTTTGGGGAGGGGGTTCCTCCTCTCCCTCTCTGAATCGTCACCTTTCACCCATTGCTGGGTCGCTGCTCACACATGCATCCACCTCCTCGGTTCTCTTGACCCATGCAGGGAATAATTATTACTCTGACTTCACCAACCTTGACTTTGACTGACTGTTGTTGACGTCCACAGCAACACTGCTATTATATATGGTCCACAATTTGCTGTCATTTGTCCTGTGACACACCACGGGGCAAAATAGAAACTCCATGTTGTTGTTGTTGTTGTTGTTGTTGGTGTCGTTGCCACAGTCACACACAGCATGAACCCCTCCCTCTTCTGGCGGAGCAGCCAATGAAAACTAAGCGGAACCCTCGCCTGCCAGGGAGTGAAACGTTGACCTAGTTTTGTTAGATTTGGTTTCCTATCGTATCGTTCGTTTCATGGACTCAGTACAAATGTTGGCCTGACTTGATTGTCATTTGACTTGTTAACGCCGAAGCCCAACGTGTCAGGAGAACAAATGCAGGCCGACGTTTGTGGTCGGGACCCAACAAGCGAAAACAAATCCAGTCTAATGGTTTGTTGGGTCCCGAGCGGTCGCGCCGGGCAACTCCAAGCTGAGGTCAGCACTTTGAAGCGAGCGGCCACACAGAGATGTCCGCCCTTCGGCTTCCTGTCTGACTGTCGGTTCTCAGCGCGAGGAAGAGGGCGGTGGGGGGTCTGGGTGGGTTGTCGTTCTGGTGCCTGTGACCACATGTTGCGCCGAAGCTCTCTCTGGGATCTTCTCGGGGGTGTGTGGTCCACCTCGATCCACATGTGGCGTGACGCACCGTGTCCCGGGGTCTCGGACCAATCGTCTCGGCGGTACTGTGGTCTGTGGGGACTGTTCTGGTGGTGGACGTGGACGTGGACGCGGACCGGCTGGGTGGTCAGCGCTCGGCCGTTATCACAATAACCATAGAAAGGTGCATTATCATGTAGGCTACCGTACAGGCTGTCCATGTTTTCTCCGGTCGGTTCTAAATCCCTTTGCAACAATTCCATTGGAGGATAGATATTGCATTGTATTGAGAATCCGGAGTAAAGCAGATAAGCGGCGAATTATTATATTCCATCATATTTTACCCACATCCTTGTATTCTGATCATATCCTCTCATCACAATTAATGTAGACCAGACCATGAACAGATTCCTACTGCCGCGATTAAGACTGTAAGCCGATCAATAATTAGTCTTATGAGTGACACCTTTGTTTATCCTATGATGCTCCGTCTGTGAAAGGGGTCTATTGTTACTGTCATCAACAAAAACCCTATTAAGTGTGAACAATTATGTCAAGCATTCGAAAACTGCTAAGAGGCTATCGCTATCACAAACCTGGTCCTTTAACTTATTGGACCTAACTTGGACTTTTTCATGAGCTAAAGAATAACTATCCTGAGGTATACATGGCACGTGTTTCACAACCATCTATGCTACCCTACCTCCTTTAGTTTCTTGCTCTGTAGGGGGAAGCAGCCGATGGCCTGGCTCTCCTTGCCGGGCCTGGCCCTGGACGGACCCTCCAGCCGCTGGCGCGTGGCGTGGGGGAGCTCGGAGTACAGCTGATAGGACAGGTTCCTCAGGATGCACAGGGTGTTCTCCACCCCCTGCCAGAGGAACGGGTGGAGGGATGGAGATGATGAGATGGAGGCCGGGAGAGATCGGAGCGTTAGCACGTGCAGCGAGACGAGGCGAGGATGCTGCAAGAGGACCCTATTCATAGCGGTAAAAACACGGTTGTAGCTCATAACTTTAAAGATGGGTCTGTTTGATTTAGGTCTGGTAGTGCACCAGTATAGACACAACTAGTCAAGTAAATATACATTGACCATGCTGGTGCTGCGACAGACATAAATAAAACCGACCTAGCATTAAAATTGACAGGAACAGGAAGTTACTTTACCCTGCTATGGATGATCTGTATTCACGGATCAATCAAGTAATCGAAAAAATAAAGGGACACTAAGGACCAAATGCTCATGTACTGTATCTCAACTATAGCAAACATTACAAGTCAGTGGCATCCTCCTTAGTGACTTGGTGGATTCTGGGGGACCGGTTCGGTCTGTTAAGGGACCTTGTCACTGGCGATGTCCTCCTGCAGGGCGTTCTTCACGTAGGCCACCAGGGAGTCCACCAGGCCCCGAACCTCTCTCATCTTCTGCCTCGTCCTCTCATTCACGGAGCTCAGGTTCTAAACATACAATTGGACGGGGACACACCATGATGTAGCTTGATGACGTCAGCCATGTATCTGAGCACATGTTCTGGGAGTTTCTATGTAATGCACAGTCAGTGTAAAAACAATAATTTGTTCTGCACTTTGGTTAGCATTTAACAAGGGACAGTGTCTATTCCATGCATCAATGATCCAACAAAATCCAATACAAATAAGCAATTTATTTCAGCGACTTCGAAACTCAAACACGTAATCTTGGTAAACACCAACACTACCTATAATCTGTAAGTGACGCATGGCCCTCTGTGGCGCCGCTGTTTCGCCCGGAGTCTTTTGACTTCAACAAACAGAGGACTTCAATTGATATACTTTTCTTTTTCATGATGAGTTACAGTTGTCCCCATTATATGAAAGTATTTTACACTACATTTACATTTACATTTACATTTAGGGCATTTGACAGACGCTTTTATCCAAAGCGACTTACAAAGAGTACATTTGTTGAAAGAGACAGCAATTTATCGCTGTGGTACATAAAGATAAGAATAGAGCCGGGTTCAAGCATTCATATTTACGAGACGAATAGAACGATTTTCGTAATTGCTAAGTCGCCTGCATAAGTATCAATACTATACTATACTATACTATTCTATACTATAATACTCTGGAGTGGATGGAGCAGAGGTTGGCTCCCTGTATTTGTAATAGTTATATTATGTAATATCGTATAGCTTTAGTGGCAGGGTCCGGGCACCTGAGGCAGCCAGTGGTGTTGTTGAAGACGTCTTTCTCGGAGGGGCTGAGGAAGATGGCGCCCGAGTCCTGGGCGCAGCACAGAGGGACCAGCACCCGCTCCGTCAGCTCGGGCAGGGCCTCCTTAGACAGCTTCTCCTTCAGGTTGTCCCTGGACGACAGGTTCCACAGGATCCCTAGGAACAGGACACAGGGAGCTTCCCGTGAGTTACACAGTAGCTTGCTGTCAGAGAGAGAGGAGAAGGGCTTGGGAGAAGAGAGAAGTACCCCACCCCCTACAGCAAGGCTGCCTTTCATTAAAATCATAATCTTCAGTCTGTTGACTCAGCAAAGCCTCTCCCAGAGTCTCTCAAAACAAGAGCCTTCCAGGGACTCCAATTCCCACATGGAGCGTTACCTTCTGCCTGCCTTCAGTATGACACATACTGCAGTTTGTATTGCCCCCCCTTTCTCCCCTCCCCAGACAGCTCATCTCTCATCTCTCATCTTTGTGTCCCGCCGTTTATGTTTCTGTACCCGTGGGGCGTCATGTCATCAGCCTCCACCGTACCTCGCTTTGCTCTCACTCAGGCTTAGCGACAACACGCTGACACGCTCACGTTAGCGGCCTACAAAGTAGTAAGGTGTGCAAAGTGTCGGCTTACAGCGGCTGGGCGGAGGAACCACTTGGATCGCCTTACATCTCTATATGTGTGTGGTGTGGCGTATGTGTGTGTGGTCGTGTGTGTGTGGTGTGTGTGTGTGTGTACGTGTGTGTGCTCTCATGCTGACTTTGTCATGGAGAGGCCAGGAGAGTTTGGTTGTTTTCGTTCACTTTCGTGAGTGACTAAAACGTAAAATGTCCCCCCTGGCCAGTGAACTCTTTGGCCTGTCGGTTCAAAGTGGAAGCAAAGCAATGGGTTTGGAGGCTCCCCTGTCACCATGACGCAACACCATAGCAACCAGCAAACTAAGACCTGTTAAGAAATGTAGTATTGACGACGTCATCCGTTTATTGAAGACCACGGTGTAGAAAAGAATGAAAAAAAAGAAGTCAAGTCAAGTCAAGTGTCAAAATGTGTTATTCATGTCACAGGGCCATTCTGAACTGTGAAATTCTTGTGACATGACATTGGAAAAAAACTCCCTCTGATGTGTCCTGTTGGACTTTCACTAAAGTTTCTTCTTCTTCTTTTTCTTCTTCTTCTTCTTCTTCTTCTTCGTTTCACTTCCTGTTTCTTCCCTGTATCCGTCCACATCAAACGTCCGCTCACCCGCCCGTCCTCGGCACGGCAGCGCGACCCGGAGATGGCCTCCATGTTCTCGGAGGTGTCGGCGAAGCCCCGGGGGTCCGAGTGGCTGTGGCACCCGCAGGTGGTGGTGCTGTACAAGGCGGTGCTCCAGAACAACACCAGCAGCTCGGTGGCGCGTGAGGCGGCCCTGGGAGCACTGCAGAACATCACCATCGGAGACTCCCGGGTGAGGAAACCCAAAGCCACCGTGCCTCGTCGTGGCCGACCGCGCCTTCTTCTGACTCAGGAGGCGCGGTCGGTCATGGGCAATGACGCGTGCACTGGGAGGGTGTCACATGCGTTCTGTCCACGTCGTCTTCACCAGACGGGTGACGGTGCAAATTAATTACTCCGACCGAAGATTCAAGAACTTTATTTGTCACGTACATATACAGGATATGCAGTGAAATGAAAAGTGGCGATGCTCAGCAGAATGGTGCAAATACCATAGATAACATGAATTGGAGGGATCAGAATCAGAATATTTACAATATTTAGAGAACACAATATTTACACAAAAAACAGCAGGAATGCGAAGATAGATATTAAATCAACATTAGAATATTTGTGTATGTTTAAGGAAAAATTGGCGATGCCCGGCGGAATGTGCAACAGAACAAGTACGAATTACCAGAAAATCTAATAACAAATTTAAAAAAAATCAAATAACCACACTATTGTTGTATTGTACTGTATTGCTATGCAACCTGGCACAAGAATTTCCTTCGGGATTAATAAAGTTCTATCTTATCTTATCTTATCTTATCTTATTTGCAGTCTTTACAGCACAAGGAGCAGGTTTTTTGGAGGAGGAATATATTTCCAGATTTGGAATAAAAAGTAGGCACATCAATAAGGCATATCAACAACAGTGCAATATAAATATTTGGTATCAGCGTACTCCTCGAAGCGGTCACGTCTGCATCAGACCATTTATTCACATTGTTGATGGTGTGTGTGACTTCAGCGATGAGTCTGCGTGTTCCAAATGCAATGACTAAACTCCCCATCCCTCTCTCACCCTTGTCTCCCACCTCACACCCTACCCTTCCCTCCCCTATCTCACCCCCACCACTCACCCCCCCCCACCACTCACACTACCATCCCACGCCAAACCCAACCCCAACCATACCACACCCTTGGTCCCGTCTTCACACCCCATCCCAACACCACACCTCTCCTCTCCGACCCCCATCCCACCCTCACCCCCACCCTCACCCCCACCCCCACCCGTGCAGTGGCCGTGGGTGCTGAGCTACGTGATCCTGGAGCAGGAGCGCATGCTGCCGCTGCTGCTGGAGCTGCTGGACACACACAGCGAGGTGGAGATGAGGCCGCTGACGGGGCTCCTCCGCAACCTGGCCCGACACGCCAGGGACAAGAACCACATGGGTGAGGAGAATGACCCACACCACTTTCATTAGGCCACGGGTGGTGGTGGTGGGGCTGGTGGCGGAGGTGGTGGTGGGGCTGGTGGGGGTGGGGCTGGTGGTGGTTGTGGTAGTGATGGTGGTGGTGGTGATACTGGTGGTGGTGGTGGGGCTGGTGGTGGTGGTGGGGCTGGAGGTGGTGCTGGTGGTGGTGGTGGCTGTGGTGAGGCTGGATGATGTATTGGATGTGGTTGGTGGTGCAGATTTTAGGGTGAGGTTTATTTTTGGGATTGCTTCTGTCATCATAGAGATTGTGAGGGATGATTTAGTTTTTTGAGTAAATATAATAGGATATTATTATTGGAGCGTATTACCATGTGTTGTATTTATCCAAGTTGAAATACTTTGAGAGATAGTGATGGTATTTTTTCTCCTGGCTTCTTGGCATGACAACAAGCAGCAGGTCATGGAGGGTTTTTTAACTTAATATCCACCTAGAAGCAGTGAATGAGTCAACACTAATAACATAGCCGAGAGATACAATCCCCTGCAATCAACAAAACAAGATCCTCAGAAGCAGCGTGACAATTTGCCCTGAATGAAAAATAAAACAGGGTGAGGAGCTCAGACATCCGGAGGGAGCTCGGAGTAGAGCCGCTGCTCCTCCGCATCGAAAGGAGTCAGCTGAGGTGGTTCGGGCATCTGATTAGGATGCCCCCCGGGCGCCTCCCTTTGGAGGTTTTCCGGGTACGTCCAACTGGGAGGAGACCCCGGGGCAGACCCAGAACCCGCTGGAGAGATTATATATCTCGTCTGGCCTGGGAACGCCTCGGGATCCCCCAGGAGGAACTAGAGAGTGTGGCTGGGGAGAAGGAAGCCTGGGGGGCCCTGCTTAGCCGGCTGCCACCGCGACCCGGCCACGGATAAGCGGACGCGAATGGATGGATGGATGGATGAAAAATAAAAGTGACGAAGCAATGCTCATCTCTACAACCAGGACATCGTAGTTTATAGATAAAGTAGACACTGTAGACGAGCTTTCCATCCAGTTATAGAAATACCTCCCTCCAAAAAACATTGTCTGGTTCCATCACCCTTTAAACGGGCGGGGATATTTCCAGGTTCACAATAAGACTCAACACACCCTGCTGCTGTGTGTGCGTGTGTTTGTGTGTGTGTGTGTGTGTGTGTATATACGTGCGAGTGTGTGCGTACGTTGCTGGTTGTAAACTTCCACAAACACATAGATGGATAGAAACTATTGAGATTGAAAATCTGCTTCTTAAATTTTTATGTAATTTAATTTGAATGCAATTTAAAAAAAGGAAAGGAAAATAAGTGTTTTTATCTTAAAAATGTTGTTGAAAAAAGTGTTGAAGGTCAGTGTGTGTGTGTGTGTGTGTGTGTGTGTGTGTGTGTGTGTGTGTGTGTGTGTGTGTGGGTATGTGTGTGTGCATGTGTGTGTGTTCCTGCTCAGCCAAGAGCACGGTGAACGTGCTGGTGGCCAAGCTGCCCCAGGACGGCCAGCAGAATGAGCCCTGCAGCGAGGTGGTGGTCAACATCTGCGGGGCGCTCAACCAGCTGGTCACCGGCAGCTCCCTGGCAGCCCGCGACATCACCTTCTTCGACGGCGTGCCCAAACTGCTGGCCATCAAGACGTCTCACGACAACAGGTGGGAGACCAGCGTTTTGTTCGCTAGCTAGCTAGCAGCAGCATCAGCAGCAGCACCCTCGTCTGACTGCTAGCAATTAGCTGAGCCGACTCTACAGGTGCATGCAGATACAATTGTACAGACACACACACACACACACACACACACACACACACACACACACACATATACACACATACTCACGGCGGGCTTAAACCAAAAATACTTAAAAAAATACACATAAAAATACATAACTTATGCCTTGTCATGTGTTCCTGTTTCCTGTTTCATCTGTAATATCTCCATTATGGTGGATGATTGTGTGTTTATTTTAATTTATTTTAATGGAGCAGAAATTATTCTACATTCTCAGTATTTTAATGTTGACATCAAATTCAATCAGATGAACTTTGTACAAGTTTGAGCTTATTTTATGTTTTTTGTCAGTCTGCTGTTTTGAGTAGTTCATTTGTAAACAATTTAGTCCAATAAACTTTATACCAATATACTAGTTGAGTGTTATTATTCTATTTTTATGGCACCCAAGATGCACTGAAAACACTGCACCCCAACCTCCTCCACAACTATGGACAGGAAATGGCTCATGAAAAAAAAAGCACAAATTCCACGGCCAAGTAAAACACAACTCAAATTCCAAATATAAACCTGTCGTAGTATTCTTGCATGGGCCCAAATAAATAGAAAGGTTCAGCAGTTATCTGTATGTTTGTGGAGTTAAATCATGGCTGACTATGTGTTTTTGGTTGTGTGTTGGTTCAGCACCGGGGGACTAAAGGCTGCCAAGGCCGCCTCCACCGTGCTCAGCAACATGTTCCAGTACAACAAGCTGCACAAAGACTACAAACTGGTGAGTTCCCCCGCTGGCCCTCGCTGTGCACCCTCAAGGTGCACAGCGAGTGCAGTGCAGTAAGTGACATCAACATATTAGGGGTGCTTCTGTATTTTGAGTTTTGGTTCCCGTTTTGAAATCTGTTGCTTAAGTATGTGAAGATTATTAGAATAACTATCAGCTGATGAATGCAGAGGGCATCGTAATGAAGGGGAATATTGAAGTGCTATGCTATGGGATAATGCTGATCAGTTATCGCTTTGCTACTGTGAAAACTATCTTATACTTAATTAAAAAAATCCATTCGTATGACATCTAAAAATCCTAAGCAAGGCAGACTTCCAAAACCTGTGGATGTTCCCATTACTCATACAACATACGTCAAACTTCAGCAGCGTACACGCTACTAAATCCCAGCTACCATCGCTCGGGAAGTCCCCGGTCATTTCCTGTAGGGTGTGAGGTAGTCATGGTGAAACTGGAAGGGCAGAAGTAGGCTGACCTTGTTTTTATTTTTTCGGTTCACCTCTCCAACAAATGGTTTTTCTATTTTCACTCTGCCCTTATCCACTTTTATTATTCATTTTTTTCTCAGTCGACCTAATCTGTTTTGCCTTTTGTCTCCAGTCTCCTCCCTCCCACCGTTTTGTCAGAGAGCCCTGAGCCTCTGCATTCCTCTTTGCTTCACATTTTTTCTGTTCTAAAAAAGAAAGAAGAAAAAGGATATTTGTGAGTTTTGTCGTGTTCTCATCCTTCTCTGGAAAGTGGGACATAGCGTCTCCTAAGCCCCGCCCAGAAGGCTTGGGCTGGTTGTTGAGTGAATTATGAGTGATGAGGAAATCACAGCTGATGTAATGTCTATGTTAGAATTCCACCAGCGCTCTCTTGACGGGAAGGAGACCATGTGGACGAACTCATCCCCGAGTGTCACTCTTGTCTGGCGGTTTGTCTGGCGGTGATGGTCGTTGGAATTTAAGGGCCCCTGCATGTGTTCTTCAACCCCTTAAAACATATATAACATGGAATATATGAAGTAGTGAAATAGGTTGGGGTTTTATGTACATACGGGGGTGGCAGTAGCTCAGGAGGTAAGAGCTGTTGTCTGGCAACAGGAAGGTTGCTGGTTCGATCCCCGGGCTCTGCCGAGCTAAGTGTCAAAGCGTCTCTGAGCAAGACACCACCTGACCCTAACTGCTCCTGATGTGTTGGTTGTTACCTTGCATGGTTGGCACCGCTGTCTGTGTATGAATGGGTGAATGTCAGGCAACTGTAAAGCTAAATGCAATCCATTTGCCATTCACAGACAAAACAGACCGCACACACGAAAACATAACTTAACTTTCAATTAGTGTAAAAACGAAAGACTGCAATAAGACTCTGCTGTGGATGGGCAGCAAGAGAAGCAAGCGTCAGACAACATGTGGCAGAGAGCAGCACACAGGTGGTTTTTATGTGTTGAACGACAGCTGGCTTCACTTCACACACTCCACTAACTCCAAGCAGGTGACGGCCGATGGAAGGAAGACGAAAAGCGACCAAAAGCGTATCTGCTGGTCTTTCCAGAACCAGAACATCGCACTTGTTGTTATTTACATAGTTATGGAAAGTGGACGAAAAGTAGCTACACTTTTCAATCGAATGTCTGTTTGGAATATGAGCCATGTTGAGTGAGTGAGAAAGTGTATTTGGCCCTTGTTGGTCTCAGTTGGTCTATTTTCAGTGAGCTACTACTTGCTGGATTGTTTCCCAGTCACATCTCAGGTCACTTAAGAGGGCTCTGTGCCTTGGAGCGTATTGTGCTTTGTTCCCCTGAATGCAGCCTGAATGTGTCCGCACAGTTCTTCTCAGACCCTGCGGTTAGACCCCGTGATATGTGGGGAATGTCACAAAGAGCTTCTGGCCCGCTGACGGTTCGACCTGTCACTGGGGCGGAGAATTAAAGTCTTGGGTTGGCTGGATGGATTCTGGCACCTACTCTCTCCTTCTTCCCGGAAAGCACCTTGTTGGGTGGGCAGAGCCAACCCCCTTCCCCAGTACAAAGCAAACAACAGCTATCTGTTTGTTGTGCGAGTCCAAATTTAGCCGTGCCAAAGATGGACAAAGATCTACCAAAACGTTTTCCAGCCCAAAGTTCAGTTGTGTCTTCAAGCCGTAGTTTGTAATGTTTATTTATTTGTAAATTGCGTTTATTAAACTGCTTTACAGTTGTTCATTTTTGTTTTGTAACCTAAACTCCCATCAACTAAACGCTGTTGTCTCTCTTGAACCATTTCAGAAAGGATTCACCAGAAGAGACTTCACCGAGGGCAGCTTCTGAATATGCAGGTGGGGCTGACAACAAGCCTCACTGTGTGAAGGGACTGGGCCGTCAAGAAGCACATACATACATATGAAGAAATGAATGAATGACTGAATGAAAGAATTAATGTATGAATGAATGGATGGATGATGAAATGTTTGTACACACAGGCAGTGTTTTAGCAGAGGATACCGACCACCATGATGGAGCTATTTTTAAACAGCAAAACATGTTGATAGTTATTGGTGAAATGGAATTACTGAATGCGGCAGTGTGATAATCTGAAGGAAAAAAAAGGCATTTACAGACAGACAGAGTAGACACAAATTCCCTCACAAACATTCTTTTTTTCTCTTCTGGTATCCATAGGACGTGTTTAGTGACCGCATTTTGTTTGTTGCTGTAGTTTTTCCTATGTTATTTGATTGACATATTACCAATATACACATAACGGCATTCATGGCTTCCTTCAACAGAAGGTTAACATTTTACCAGCTTTAAATGCGTCTTCGCTTACAATTACCAAGGCACTACCAAATCCATACATTAATAGGACCTGGGGGGGAACTGTGAAAGCAGTGGACGTCACTACAGCCCACCAGCCCACAAGTCCACCAGTGTTGACAGGATATTTGACCCAGTGGTGTTTTCCATGTGAAAGAGCCGTCTGGAAAGTGACGTCAACTGGCAAAAATGCAAGCAATTGCATAACCTTGGTTCAGTTGTCCCTGTGGTGTAACGAAGTGACCGCTTTACTGTTGCGTTTGTTTTGTCATTATTATATGTCTGTGTAATAGGACTGCTGCCACAATGCCACATCTCGTGGCTTTTGTGGGGCTCCTCCGAGGACACAGGCAGGTAGTGGTGTTGAAAAGTCTGGTTTACTGTAAACGTTGAAGACATGACATAAGCAGAGACATGACCTGACGTGGACAGAGCAGATGTGTGTGTGTGTTGATGGCTGACCTAAACTGTGGTGCACTGATTAGGCAATGCACCACAGGTTTGTAGGATAATTAAGCCAACCACCAAACACACACACACTCCCACAGTTTGCTTTCTTTCTGTGCCGTTAGAATTGTTTTTTTGTACTCAAGCAACCTAATGCTAAATAGAGATGTCAATGTTTCACAAATTGTTTGACATTAAAAGCAATAACTTGGGTTATGCTTGATTCTCATTAATGTTCTATAACTGTCTTTCATTCACTTATCCATGCGTGTGGAGAGAAATCTATCCATCCAATCCAAACTGGTATGAACTCTCTTGTTCCAGCACTCCATGACATGAATAGTTTACTCTGTTTTTATAGTAATGCAGCCTACATGTACAACACATGTACATGTAAATCATTTGAAGGATAATTAGGCCTGTAAAGTCTGGGCCAGGAAGGGTTACAGACTGGAATGTAACTGGCTGAGAAACGAAGAAGACTGTGGAGATTAAGGTGGAAATAAGGGAAATTATCCAAATCCAATAACATTAAGATTGTGGCAGAGCGCAGCCCCCTAATTTGTGGCGCCAGGAAACGCTGTCGACACCGATAGCATCTGGAAAGGCCCGTCCAAATAAGTTGAGTGACCTGAAGAGACGACCATTAGTGGATAGTGGGGACTTCTTGGGAAATGGCGTGTGGGAGTTGTGGGGAAGATGGGCGGAGTGAGAGGGGGTGTGAGACAGGGAAGGCCGCCCGCAGCTGACAGGAAGCTGAACACAGCAGCACACTGGAGTGGAGGGGGCGGAGGTGGAATTTGGGGTCAGGAGCTGAACAGTAGACGCTAATCTGGGCCGGGGATCAACACAGGGGCCAACACGGCCGACAACAATGGAGGAGTGCAACGTGAAGGGAAGTGGCTCTAATACTGTGTACAGTAATGTAAATACATACACTTCCCCCCTTTTCCTGCTATGGAATAAAGTTCCCTGCGTGACATTAGCCAAATACTAGTGTGATTTATTCAGTTTCACACGTTTGACAGAAATATGTTGCAAGCAGACACTATAGAGTTTTCCTCATAGGCCCGGTGGTTCCCAAGAATGCCTCAGACCTCTGTCAGAGCATGACCCCTCTCCTTCAAGGGTCTTCTGCTGAGGAGTATTATGAGTTTCGAAATGTCAAGCTTTTGTCCATCTAAAGTACTGTTACAAAAACAAAGGGGATGGAGCCGGATAAATACCATCTGTGAAAGTTGTCAATGTGATGATTTCAACTGATGCCGCTCCATAAATAACCACAAGAGGGGAGCAGAAACTGGGTGGGTGCTGGGATGAGCTGACTTTCACAAGGGACAAAGATGAGAAGCCTATAACGCCCCCCTGTGGCAGAACGTCTCTGCCTTGATCCCACTGTAAAAGCAGGACTACACCCTCATACACTTGAATTGACCTCATGTCCTCTAGCAGCTAAATGTGACATTATGTAACGCATGCTTACAACTAAAGACCATCACATTATTTTACCTCAATTGCAATTACACCTCTAAACATTTAGCAGACATACAGGCTACAGTTTTCTTTCTTCAGAAATGACCAAATATGACTAAAATATGACCAAATACAGTTGCATATGCATATCCAATGGATTGAATTATGCTGCGATAAAATGGACGACGGACCCAATGCAGTCATGTGCTTGGCAAAGCTTTATTCTCGGCATGGGTTTAAACGGCAACAAGCGCTGGCAGTGCTCCAGATATGTCTGGAATGATTTTAACTAGGGATGCACCGATACCGATACCAGTATTCGGTATCGGTCCGATACTGTGCTCATGTACTCGTACTCGTACTCGTTAAACTACTCCGATACAACCGCACCGATACCACTTTGGCAACGCAACGTTAACCTTGTAATATTCTTAGCCAAGGAATATTGAAATAAAGAGATGCAACCGAGTTGGCGTTTATGGATGTTTAATAGCAACGAGAGATCGCATGAGATCAGAACCGCGAATTAACGGAGCCCCATCAGAACCGCGAATTAACGGAGCACCCCCCCCATCAGAACCGCGAATTAACGGAGAACCCCCCCCATCAGAACCGCGAATTAACGGAGCCCCCCCCCCCACCAGAGACGCTGACTCGGAGCCCAGCGTCTCACGGGAGCGTCATCATTGCGCATCCTTGGCGCAACATCTGTGATGTCCACCAATGTCCTAAACAACAACACGTCCTTGGTACCGAATATCCGACTGACGTATGTTGGATGGTTCTGAATAGGTTACATTTAATTGAAATTATTAATTATTAAATTATTAATTGAAGTTATATTTGTTTAATTTGTTCACAGTCAGAAAGAGAGGAACATCTGATTGAAAATAAAGCATGTTTTCAAAGTCATTAGAACTGTAATGGTTTTATTAAGTACTCGGTATCGGTATTCGGTATCGGCAAGTACCCAAATGTAAGTACTTGTACTTGTACTCGGTCTGAAAAAAAGTGGTATCGGTGCATCCCTAATTTTAACCCTTCAATTACACAACCATGAAATAGCTGTAAAGCAGTTGGCGAATCAACACATGATGAAAAAAAACCACATTGAAAAAGGCACCAAAAAACCAAACATCTAAATAAATACATTGGGAGGGGAAAACCGTAAGCCATTTTAGACACAGCCGTCAACCAAGGAAAACATCAGGGCCGTTTCACATTGTATAAAACAATATAAAGTGTATAAAACAGAAGGGATACAAGGAGAGAATTCCCACCCATTTGTTTAGATTTAAGTCACTAAAAGATATACTATTAAAAATAAACAAGGTGATAAAATCTGTCCGCTATAACCCTTTTGGCCCCGTTGAAGCCTGTACTAAAAATTCCTTTTGAGGCGATGGGACGTCCAGAAGATAAGTCACCAGTCATGGAGTGTCATCGAAAGAACCGCACACTCCACACACAACCGTCAACCACCACCACCACCGGCCACACAACAGGCGACACATGCGAGTAGCATGGTGGGCACAGTCGCTGTGCTTTGGCGGTGAGTCTTTAACATGAAACGTTCTTCATGCTGGGTGATCAGAGTCAGACAGGACAGGTAGTCAGGAGTCAAGACGTCAGACGAAGGAGATGAGGGACAAGTTGACTACCGCTTGTAACCAAAACAGTTTGTCCCTCCTGGGGACAGGCTCGCTCAGCAACGTGGCAGAACCGTGATGAGATCTGCGGGTATATCGGATGTCGGACGTTTCCACGGGTCAGACTATACATCTGTTGTTTTGCTGTAGTATTTCTTCTGGCTGAGAAAAGGAAACAATGCACATGAGACACATGAGAAGACACAGCGGTTGCCAACATACAAACAAACAAACAAGAGGAGGGAAACTAACTGCATCATTAATATCAGACCCATCAACACGCCACTGCCTGAATATATGTGCTGCAATCTATGAACGCGTTGCCATTTGAGGGATGCTTTCATCCAAGGTGTCACAACACAGCACTGCGAGTGCAGGCCCAGGGTGGGAGTCAAACTCCTAACCCTGACAACCCGGTTAATGTGCCTCCACTGGGTCGAACTAGACGGGCATTCGTCCGCATTCATAGTGACGATTCATGACCATTCATAATTCACGAGGGGGTGGGGGTGGGGGGGGGGGTAATGTGATCAACATCCACCACAATACCCAGCCCGATGAATTATGAATGACATTGGTAGGAGTTGAAGGTGGAGGTGGAGGTGGGGGTGGAGGTGGAGGTGCACATGGAGGTGGAGGTGTACATGGAGGTGGGGGTAGAGGTGGGTGTGGTCTCAGGGCTGCTTACCGTAGCTCCTCCTTCAGTCTGTTCTGCTTGTCCTCCAGTCGCTTGTTCTTCACCTGCAGCGGGTGGTTGGGCACGAACCAGGCAGCGATAAACTTACACACCACCAGCACATGCTGGGTGCATAAAAGGGAGGTGGCATGAGAAACACAGGATCCAAACCGCCTTCCTATTCCCTATTCAGTTAAGTTAATAATTAACCGTTATGACTCACGGTTAATCATATTATTGTACCAATCATAATCTGTTATCGTGATATTAACGAAGATATTTGCACAACCTGGGAAGATAAAAACCCAATGCAAGAACGATGAATGAATTGACCTGATAAGGGTCATTCTACACTTGAGTATGTTGCTTTATAGAGTCCACACAGTATGTAGCATTAGCTGCCTTGTCCCAATGAGCCATGTTGACTTAGGTGTCTATTTGAGTTGGAAAGGACAGTTGACGAAACAGCTCCCAGCTAGAGGAGTTCACATCAACACCGAGACATTGGCACACCACATCTACAGCAAGCTGTCAAGCAAGTTTTCCTTTTAAAGGGATTGCCGATCAAACGATCAAATGTAAATGTAAATAACAATTTGGGGCGACTGCACTGCCTTTTTCATTAGAAACACATTTTAAAAAACAGCTCCCAGCAGCATTGGGCCCAAAGACGGCTAATACTAAACTGGGAAACAAAAGGGTAATAGTTTGGTAGGTCTGCTGTCATATCCTATATGTAAAATAAAACATCCTGAAAAGGTAAAAGGTTAACATTAATGCTCAGGACATGCGTGGACGTACCTCAAAGAGGATGACGAATGCGAATCGCACGGCTAATATGAACCAGTACTGATTGGTCAGCGTGTAGTCATCTTTGTCCCTGTAGTCCCTATAGCTACACACACACACACACACACACACACACACACACACACACACACACACACACACACACACACGCACACACGCACACACGCACACACGCACACACACGCACACACACACACACACACACACACACAAGGAACTTAAACTACACAATCCAATAATGCACCACAAACCAGTTGACATATACAGAGTGTATAAATGAACTAGAAAATGCATTTCCTGCAGAAAATGTGGGTGAGTGCTACACTGTGGTGGACATATAGAAATGTAGACTAGCTGAACACAAGTGAAAATACTAGAATTTGAGTTCCAGTTCCACTTCAAACTTCAAAGTCCCGGCGAAGTAAGTGTAACAGTATACGCCATGTTGAAATGACGTCATCGCCATGGTGATGACATCATATCATCAGAAGAAAGGTTTAACAATATTAGGCGAGTGCGGCTAGTCAGGGCTCCGCTAAACTAGCTCCACTCCACGCAACTAACCAACCTGCAGTGTGTGACATTCAGGCCGGTGACGGTGACCAGCTGATCGTTGCGGTAGTCCTTCCGGATAAACGTCTTGTTCAGGTCGGCCGTGGACAACGTGTCCCTGATGTAGCCCTCCATGCAGCTGCACGGGACCAACAGAAACCCGTTAGCATCACAGGGAAAAAAACACAATTGTGTTCATCGGTTTGCCAAGGTTCTGTGTTCGATCCCCAAAGTCCACAGGCGGTCTCCTGCGGGTCGAGGACTCCTTGATCAAGATGCCCGACCCCATATATATCTACTCCTCCATGTCAAGTCAAGTCAAGTGAGTTTTATTTGCCCCAGTTACAGTCCCAAAGGACTTTACAGGCCATATGATTATGGGCCAAGTGATTATGACACCCCCCTAGCCCTAGTCCCCTTAAGGGCAAGAAGGGCAAGAAGAAATCTCGAGAAGGAACGCAGAGTGTGGGATCCCTCCTTCCAGGGATGGTTCAATGTTGTATATCTGAGATCTCTAAAAGCGGCTGCTAATTGACTCGGTAGTGACTGAGTGATGATACGTACTTTGTGTTGGTGCTGCTGATGGCGCAGGGTCCGTAGTGGTAGCGGTACACCAGGCGAGGGATGAAGTCGGAGGACAGCCCGATGACCAGGCCGTTGGCGATCACCGCCAGCACACCAATGCCCTCCAGAACCTTGGTCCAGATACCTGGAAGAGAAACCACACACATACATGAAAAAAAAGGGTTACTTGGGTGTTTATGTGTATATATGTGTGTGATTACTCAATAGCAACTAATAATGTAAGTGAACACAATGATTATTATATGGACAGGCAAACAGATGGATAAATAACCTTGTTTAAGGGTATTTTGTAAGGCGATGTTAAGAGTTTTTAAGTCAAGTGCAGGTAGGCCATTATAAAGATGGCCTTAATTCCCAGATCAAGCTTGTCACACAGTCACACAGTCATACAATCATACAATCATACAGTCACACAGTCATACAGTCATACAGTCATACAGTCATACGGGTCTCACCGATGTCGTTTGTCTTCTTTGGAACCAGCCGGCGTTCTAAGCTGACCATTTTAATGGCGTCGAGGCGGATTTCAAAGATGTTGTTGATGAGAGCCAGCAGGGGAGCCAGCGGGAATGCAGCGACAAAGATGGTGGTGAAACTAAACTGGATCACTGGGGGGGAAGAGAGAGAGAGAGAGAGAGAGATGTATTACAATAGTAAAAAGAGGCCAGTAGAAATAGTAAGGAGAGGACGGTAGTAATAGTACAGAGAGGACAGTAGTAATAGTAAGGAGAGGACAGTAGTAATAGTAAGGAGAGGACAGTAGTAATAGTAAGGAAAGGACAGTAGTAATAGTAAGGAGAGGACGGTAGTAATAGTAAGGAGAGGACGGTAGTAATAGTAAGGAGAGGACGGTAGTAATAGTAAAGAGAGGACAGTAGTAATAGCAAGGAGAGTAGTAATAGTAAGGTGTGAGGCAGGAAGCCGTACCCATCTCCAGGAACTCGTTGAAGAGGCTGAAGGCGTTGGTGTCGGCCAGGTGGTAGTTGCGCAGCCAGTCGCGTAGCTTGCAGACGTCGCAGGGCTCCACGTGGCCGGTGTCGTCGCGACACGTCTTCCTGTAGCAGTGGCCGCACTTTCTCTCCAGCTTCTTCGCCGCTTTCATCCGGAAGCACCGTTTCAACCAGCTGGAAAACAAAACAAAACACGTCGGCTCAATTCCCGACCCCGACTCGCTTGAACAATCGAAATCGCAATACGGGGCCGGCAGTGGCTCAGGAGGTAGAGCGGTGGTCTGGAAACTGGAAGGTTGCTGGTTCGATCTAGCTAAGTTCATTGAGCAAGACACCTGCTCCCGACCAGCTAGTTGTTGCCTTGCATGGTTGAAACCAACGTCTGTGTATGAATTAATGGGTCTGTGTATGAATTAATGGGTGTGTGTGTGTGTGTGTGTGTGTGTGCTTATTAATAGGTATATGAGAGGCAAATATTGTAAAGCGCTTTGGATAAAAACACTATAATAAATGCTAGGGATGCACCGATACCGATACCAGTATTCGGTATCGGTCCGATACTGTGCTCATGTACTCGTACTCGTTTAAACTACTCCGATACAACCGCACCGATACCACTTTGGGCAACGCAACGTTAACCTTGTAATATTCTTAGCCAAGGAATATTGAAATAAAGAGATGCAAACCGAGTTGGCGTTTATGGATGTTTAATAGCAACGAGAGATCGCATGAGATCAGAACCGGCGAATTAACGGAGCCCCATCAGAACCCGCGGAATTAACGGAGGCACCCCCCCATCAGAACCGCGAATTAACGGAGAACCCCCCCCATCAGAACCCGCGAATTACGGAGCCCCCCCCCCACCAGAGACGCTGACTCGAGCCCAGCGTCTCACGGGAGCGTCATCATTGCGCATCCTTGGCGCAACATCTGTGATGTCCACCAATGTCCTAAACAACAACACGTCCTTGGTACCGAATATCCGACTGACGTATGTGGATGTTCTGAATAGGTTACATTTAATTGAAATTATTAATTATTAAATTATTAATTGAAGTTTATATTTGTTTTAATTGTTCACAGTCAGAAAGAGAGGAACATCTGATTGAAAATAAAGCAATGTTTTCAAAGTCATTAGAACTGTAATGGTTTTATTAAGTACTCGTATCGGTATTCGGTATCGGCAAGTACCCAATGTAAGTACTTGTACTTGTACTCGGTCTGAAAAAAGTGGGTATCGGTGCATCCTATAAATGCAATCCATTTACAATTTAACCTATGTGTCCAAGAGGACTCTAATGCTGAGTATGAGGACACACAGCTTGCGGTCAGGGTGAACAGGAGGTGTGCACTAACTTACGGCACAATGAACTCAAAGATGTTGTTGAGCGTCTGCTTGAGCAGCATAACGACGGCCATCTGGATGAAGAGGTCTGTCAGACACCCGCTGGGGGTGGCACTGGAGAGACAGGAGACAAGGGACCGTCTCAAAAGTGTACGCGGCGTGAACTGTATCTAAAAGTTCTACAAACGCCGTTTCTTGTGGACAGTAAATCCCTTCAACATAATACATGCGTGGCATTGTCTTGTTCCCAATATATCTAAAAACAAACATTGACAAAGTAAAATACTCGAGGTTTAATGTGAAAACGTAATGTGTATTTTACCTCTTCCAGCCTCCACCGGCCTGCTACACGTACATAGTTCCCTGGGTAGCCGTTGATCCTGGAGATGGGATGGGAATGCTAATGTTAACAAGGGGTTGTTCTACACACACACACACACAGACACAGACACAGTACCTGCCCATGAAGAAGGCCACGTAGAAGAGGGAGGAGAACAGGGTGAAGAACTGGAAGGTGAACATCTTGACGGTGAAGCTCCTCTCTGTGGCCGTGGACGTACGAGGTTTCTCTGCAGAACGTTCAAAATATTAACATGACTTTTTTTCTCCTCTCCTTTATATATATTTATATAGATTTGCAACATGATTCCATTCATATTTGACTTTTTCAAGTTAAGATAAAACATACTATCCTATAATCATTAGTCAAGATAATCATGATGATATGACCTATTTTGTCCTTGATATTTTCCATTGTAAAAAATCTTTTTATATTCCAGATACATTTATATTGATTTTTATTGATTTTTATTATAATTTGTATTACCTAATTCACACAGCTTGAGCGCCACCCATCTGTTGACCTGTGCAGAGAAGACAAGATGAGACAAGACAGGAGGGGTGAAGCTCAGCCTGCTGCTAGCGGCCTGACAGACCATGATGGGGTGAGGGTGATGAAGAGGGTGATGGACCCTCCTCACAGAGCAGAGACGTCACCGCAGGTACAACACAGGTGCCGCTCATCACACTAATTATGCTCTCTTGCTAGTCTTTTAAGCACCAGGACACATCAGGCAGTAGCAGACACTAGTAAAGATAACACACGCTGGTGACCATGGACCACTGGTCCTGGTACATACATGGTAGCAGCAATGTGTGCTGGTGGCTGACTTAACCTGTGGTGCACTGATTAGCCAATGCACCACAGGCATGCAGCCCCCCCCCCCCCCCCCCTGTCCCCCAGACTCTAACTGGGCCAGGTGAGGCCAATTAAGCCAGCCAGGCACCAAACACACACACACTCCACCATGCGTGTACTTGCATACATAACAAAAAAAACTAAACAAAAAAAAATGTGTTCCTCCCAGCCTGTAGCAGTAGCATTCAACAACATGAAGCAAGAGATACAATATCTAAGATATGTAATCTATATCCAAAATATACTCTTTAAAAAGCACATAAATAAATAGCAGCATGGTGCATTTACAGTCCGTTTAGAAAGAAAGTGTGTGTTTCAGCTGGTGCATGTCATATATCACTTGGCCCATAATAATCTGGCCTGTAAAACCCTTTGAGACTGTATTGTGATTAAGGGCTATACAAATAAAATTGACTTGACTTGACTTGACTTGCATGTCAACAAGTTAGCAGGTACCAAGCAGAAGGCCCTGTGGCAGCAACAAATGCAAGTCTATTTACCCGAGTCATGATCTGAATGGTGAAGTAGTGCAGGACGGCACCCAGCATGACGGCCACCGTGTTGGCGTGGTCGTGGATGAACTCCCAGTTGCCATCTGAGAGCAGGGGGGCCGCCACCACACGGAACACGATGATGGCGTGGGCGAGCCCTAGGATCAACACCAGCTGGTGGGCGCGCACACACACACACAGAATTTATACATGCCTCCCACGATATTTAAGAAAAATATTGATTTCAACATCAGAATGTTAGGGAGGATGTGTGTGTGTGTGTGTGTGTGTGTGTGTGTGTGTGTGTGTGTGTGTGTGTGTGTGTGTGTGTGTGTGTGTCTGCCTTACCATCAGCGTGACTAGGACCAGAACCAGCGTGCTGCGGAAATAGGAATGCCGGTAATGTTTGGGTTTACAGTCCTGGTCATTGACGATGTCCATAATCAGCTCCTCCTGTCCAACAGATCAGCCAGTGCGAGGTCAGCGCTCATTCTGATTGGTCGTGGGTTGTGTCCACGCTACGCCAGCTAGACGTATAAACCACATTCATTTCTGGAACTTCCATTGAGAGCAAAAACACACTTTAGCACTTCAGCTTGTGAGCTGGTAAACCTGCTAGCATGGGCGGTAAACGTTTGGCACACATTTATCTGGCACAGCCCTGGTCTTAGTGGTGGGTCTCAGTGTGGGTTGGAGTGTTAAGATGGTACCTCCTCCTCACACCAGTCGTACACCTTCCACTTGGACACGTACACGGCCCGGTGCCTCTTCCACAGCTCCAGGAACAGTGTGGCTGATGGGGAACAAGACACTCAGTTAAAGGATATACGGACAACAGCAAGATGGATGGAATCCAAGCGCCGGACTAGTCAAACTCACTAAACTCACCCACACACTCCCAAATACGCCGCTGCCGGCAACTGCCGACAATACCATGTGAACGATTGCGCGTCGTCTCACCGCGCCCCGTATCATTAAACAAACAGCACACACATCACAGTGACCCTGTCGAAATCGCCGTGTTCTACAGCAGTTTGAGGCCAGACTGAGGGATGGATAGAGAGTGGATGTTCAATTGCAATAATGTATTAACAAGATGGTAATACTCACCCCAGATTGCCATTAACATGGCAAAGGCCACAGTGCCCTCATTGTCGAAAAGATGGCTGACCTGCAATAAGTGCAAATATTCTATTGCATTGTAGAAAGAAAGAGAAATAAAGAAAGAAACCTGACAGCACAATTGATCTCAACCACATATTTTTGCGATTGTTTAGTTCAGCGTTCATGAGGGCATATTGACCGGCTAAAGATCCTCATTTTATTTACGTTTGCGCTTTCTGATGACATTTCTGCCCGGTATTGTGGCATCACGGTGAATTTAAATATGCTTTGCTAACCTTGGCGTATGTGCAGGTGTCTGACAGGTGCCAAACCGTGCATCTCTTGTCACACCTGGGACACATGATGATGTCAGAATCACACACCTCCTTACTGAGAAAAAAACAAAACAGAAACTGGTCACAGATACGTCAAACACACACACATACACACACACACACAAGATCTCATTCAGAAACACGGTGGACCAGAAGAGTGAGCTTTGGCAAATCAACCACAGAGAACAGCTCACGGCCCCCGGGGCGCTTGTACAACTTGATGCAACTTGATGCAACTTGATGCAACTTGATGCAACTTGATGCAACTTGATGCAACTTGCAAAACACAAATTTAATTCGAACTGGCCGGCCCGTTTGAAATGAACATTGGGTTTCTCACATGAGGGGGTTGCTGTGGAAGAAAGCCAGGCCGTAGAGGAACACGACAAGCCCCAGTAAGGCAGCAGGAACCAACAGCATGGTGTACCAGCCCAGCCACAGGTAGTACAGAGCCACTTTCTCCCCAAAGTAACACCTGTTCAGAGAACAACACAACACAACACAGAGAGACTGTAAACGGTTGTCCTCAGACAACAGGCAGGCAAGTAGACAAGGAGCGAGAGTACTGACTTGACATCGCGCATCGGCTGGCGGACAAACAGGCCGGACCACCTGGCCCACTTTTTCCTCAGCTCCTTCTGGACCTTCCTCTGGGGGAACACAAGACTCATTCGCATAAAAAGGCTCAGAACCTTCAGGCTCATTGTTGGAAATGCATTGAAGTTTATGGATCGACTTCTAAGGCTTAAAGGCTCATGGACAGACAGGCTCAGGCACAGTTTAGTGTGAAGATGATTGGATGTCACCCAGTTCTGATGTCACAACAACTCGTGCGTATTTGTTTTTTTCTTTAAAAATGTCAATTTGCTGTCATTTCATTGACAATGTCAACAACTATAGGTGTGTTCGTTTTTTTGCTAAACACTGTCACACTTTTCGACATCTGCCAATTTTTGCCAAGCCACTTGGCAAATGTGAGATGTGGCCACTAGACAAGGTTCATGGGAAGCCAATGGTGCTCTCAGGCTGCCCTCACCTCGTGGAGACAGAAGAAGGTCTCAAACACGTTGTTCTTCAGCAACTCTTTTAGGTCCTCTGGAAGAGAGAGAGAGAGAGAGAGAGAGAGAGGTCAACTCCATGTGTGTAGGGGGACAAAACCATGCACAGTGGTGTTTAATTGCCCATGAGTAGTAGTTGAACGAATGTAGTTAGTATGATGATATCTTATTTTAAGAAAAAAAATGTCTTACCTCCATTGTCAAGATATGTGTTAAGCAGGATGTGGTGGACGAGACGGATCCTGAGGAAATAATTGATATATCGGAAGATGCAGCGACACATGCAGTTTTGTCAGATGAGAGTTTTCTGACAACAATATCAAAGTGTGGCATTGAGCTGTTGCTGGTTATGTGGTGCAGCTGTAATCAATGTGTGTGTCGTACCTGGTAGATTGTGGCACTGTCGCCTTCGTGTCTCCGACCCAGTTGCAGGCATCTGAGACCTTGAGAAGGTACTTGTAGTCCTCGAACACCTCGTTGGGCGCAAGCAGGCCATAGAACAACTTGTCATCATGGCAGATTTTCTGAAAGGACAGGTTAACCATGGTGAATTATGTTGTCCATGATGCGTCTTACATTATACAGTATGTGGTAATGTCAAGGCATGTTTTTTAATTTTCTTTGGGTTTTCAAGGTCCTAGATGTACCAAATGTACTGTACGAAAATCATAAAATGACCACGAGATGTCATCAGAGATGAAGGGAAAATGCCATGTCGTTATTATTATCATGTTGTCTATAAATATTATCTATAACACTACCTCTCATCTCCTCTCTTCATCATGTGCAATATTCTTAATGTCATGTCAATGTCAATATTACACTTCAATTATGCCAAATTGTTTTCGCCGTCGGAATATCTTATCTTGCCTACATATATTTTAACTGTAAATTTGGAAATCCGTTAGTTTATTTTTATTATTCTGTTGTTTTCCATATTGTTTTATTGTACTGTATTGCTATGCAACCTGGCACAAGAATCTCCTTCGGGATTAATAAAGTTCTATTCTATTCTATTCTATTCTATGTCCAAATATTAGCTTCTCTGGCAACAATGCTACAGCCAGTAGGTTCTCCTCTTCTTCCGGGTCAGAACATCTGTTTTTGTTTTGGTCTGAGTATTTCACCGTCCCCTGAGTTGACTCCACCCACTGCCCATTTCAACACCCCGGGTTGCCAAATATGAAACAAATTGGCACACGCTATGACCACAGCCAAACACAGGTAAATCTTGGAGTTGCATTTGAAAGATGGAGACATCTAAGAGCCCAGAAGGATTTCAAGAGGGATGCTGTGATATTGGAGATATTGGGGAGACAATACTCCACAATATTGTGAATTGTGACTGCAGTACCCATTTTAAACACTTGGTGTCACTGTTACATATAGCACCTTTAAGTAGATAAAAGTACTGTAGCAGACATAGTGAAACAGGGGCGTCACTTTGTGCTGAAAAGTATCTTAATGGGGGGATCGGTATGAGGTCAGATTGAGTAGATGATTACAAACAGTGCATCAAAAGGGCACATTTTTGGGTGCGATTTTTTTGTGCATATGTTACTTTTTTGGACCATGCACATTTGTTTTTTATATATTTACATTGCATTGTACTGTGTGTTTTGTTGTTGTGCAAATAAACCTTTCTCAAATATAAGGATAGTGAAGTGGTGGAACTTCACTATCTGTGGGTAGGATCATCGGCCTTGAGGTGAATATCTGTGTTATAAGATGCTTTCCCGGGGAGAGGGGTGGGGGCCGTCCCACTTAAGGCCCTGTCCCCAAATGTCTGTAAGGTGGGTGCAGGGGGATGTTGAACAGACGCGGCCTGCAGCGTGTCCTGCAGCTTCCGGGATGGGGTATGGCAGTGGGGGATGGGGACAAAACCAAAAGATGTCCCTAGCGTCCACAGTGTAACATAATGGAATGGGATTGCATTTATCCTCATACTCACTCATTCATACACTGATAGCGGTCAACCATGCAAGAGGCAGCAGCCAGCTCGTCAGGAGACGTTGGGGTTAGGGTGTCTTGCTCAGGGACACCTCAACACTTATCTCTGTGGAGCCCAGGGATTGAACGAGCAACATTCTGGTTGCCAGACAACCACTCTACCTCCTGAGCTACTGCCGCCTCCTTACATGACACCAAAGTAGGAGAATACGTATACACTCATGGAACTCACGATCACTTTGATGTTCTTCTGCCGCAATCTTTCTACAAAGGCCTTCTGTTTGATTGTCCTCTGGGTTTCCTGGCCATCCTCCAAGTCCTCGTCCTTATGTGCCACCAGCACATAGTCGTAGCACCTCTGTGTGGCCTGGTGCAACAAAAAACAAACCAAGCATTAACGCACACTTACTCTTACAGCACTGGGATTTTTTGTATATATATAAATATCATTTACAGCTATTAGTGCCACTGATATACATGTGTTGAAGAAAAACACATTTTGAGGTTATACACTCTTATGAAAACGGTTGTTTGCGTCTGCCCTCTGAGCTGTCAATCATCATAAAAGCCAGAGTTATTGAGCAGATTTTTAATTGGTCTGCAAACATGGAGAGATGTTTAGAGATGCATGGTCATTGTGGTCAACACTACACTTCTCTGAGCAGAGTGCAGTGCCCTGTGTACTCCGGATACGTTATTAAATACACCTCCACCTGACAGCCACACTAGGCCACTGAGCATGCTGCTAAATGCCACAACCCTCAGCCTACAAAGCTCAGAAAGCATACTTCTGGTAAAAAACAACATGGGTCATTACATTTACATTACATTTACATTAGGGACACTTTTAACCAAAGTGACTTACAGAGAGTACATTTATTTACATTAACTGGGATTCTGAGTATGCCAAAGCAATTTTGTCAATATTCCTGTTACTCTTGTAATCAACCTTTTTATGGGTGCCCTTGTTTGACAAGGCATGCTATTGGAAAAGCCATTTGTTTAGTGACTAGTGTTGGATCTTACTCTTATCAGTTTGACATTTAACTGAAGTCCCACAGTAATGGTTTGCAGAAATGCTGTCAATACAGCAACTTGCCAGACGGCACAGACACAGTACTGGAGAGTGTTTCTGTAGTCAGTCCTGCCTAACATATGGGCCAGGAAGGTTATGTTATGTTGTTATGGTATGGATTTTAACAAATGGTTCCACGTAGAGTAAAATAGCCAGAACAAATTATCTTCTTGAACTCTGGTCCCTGGAGAGATGGTGACAGCAGTGTTACTACTTGTGTTGTAACACTCATAAATACATTTATGAGCTTTTCAGACATTCTGGTTTCAGACAAGTCGAACATGCACTGACATATGGTATAAGAACTTTGAATAAAACCTCCTTGTTACTACTGGAAAAAACTATTCATGAAAACAAAACACACAGCTGTCCATGAGTGAGTTGCTTGTCAATGGAAGGTCACTAAGTTGATTATGATTTTTGTGAGTGACTGGAAGGATTCTCACCAACACTGGCAGCAGAGGAGTTCTGGGACCAGTTAAATCCCGGTCCGAAAGCTCAATGTTGTCCTACAACACAGAACAGACCGGATTAACAACACACCACAACACACACACACACACACACAACACAACACACAACAGGTCTCGTCTTGTCCTGCATCGAAACCTTCAAACCTCTCTCACTCATATATTTTAGCATAAAGGGCAGGGGTATAATGCCATTAGTTTACAAATGCTATCTATAAAGAACCAGATGCGTAAAGCTGACAAAGTCGTCAGGTGAGTAAAAAAACGATTACTCGTTTCACATTTCAAGGCGGCAAAAAAGCGAGGTTTAAACAAATAAATAAATAAATAAAACCCGAGGGGCCACTGAGCACTGAGCCCTTTCAGAAAAAACTAGTTCAAGGGGCTCAGGTCGCATGTTGCACCTTTACATACACACACACACACACACACCACACACACACACACACACATACACATACACACACACACACACCACAACATATACACATACACATACACACACACACACACACACACACACATATAGCAGCACACACACATACACACGTACACACATACTGAAATTCCCAATTAAATACCACATACTATAGAAGTAGAGTCTATAACATACACGATGATAAAAATGTGGTATAATAATAATAATAATAATAATAAAAAGGCAATGGGCTTACACTATCGTTGTTTACAATAGTTTTGTTGCTCCTTACCTCGGGAGTCGTGAAGTACATGGCGACAGGGGAGCTGCGATCATACTATTCCGCAGAGAAAAACAACATCCAAGTCCCATCCAGTCCAGGTGCGCACATTACTTCTTCTTGCGGTGCCAACTACACCACAACTATGCCATGAGAAACACACACTCACTTCCGCATTTTTGTTTAAGTCGCAGGTAGCTTTCTGACTGTTCTCCTCCTCACGTGTGATGTCACTCACCTGTCCAGGTATGGGAAGGTGCGACGTCGGCGACGCGCACAGCCAAATAAGGGCATGTTGAACCGCGCCACCGGGTAATACTTTACGCACACTGACCACAATGGAAGGTAAAACACTGATAAAAACCCTGGATCAGGTGTTCATTACACTTGCAAAACCCAGTCTCCTGAAAGTGGAACGCAAAACGGTCATATTCAAATAGGCCTAACCGCCCACACACACACACACACACACCAGTGTGTGCTCTTTTTATTGCCATCTCTCTCGTCCAGCATGTCAGTGCACATTAAAGGTTTATAGACCTATATGTCCTGCCTATATGTCAATTTATGGGAAACTGACATGGACAAGTAGGCCTATCTATTATGTTGACTAAGAACCTTAGTTGTACGCCTAAATTAGGTTTATTTTAGAAATAATCAGATCTAGATCGATGTAATGTTGTTACCCCTTACCCTCCAGCCTCTTGATGCTTGATGCTGTGTTTTAGAGCTACAGAAGAAAGCTTGAGAGGAAGCTTCAACAGAAGAACCTCAGGGAGGTGTGGAGTGTCATGAGAACCATCACTGGCCATGGAGCAAAGACCATCCAGGGGAGGGAGGGAAACCTGGATGAGGCCAACAAGTTAAACCTGTTCTTCAACAGGTTTTGATGATGTGGCTCCCTCTACACCCTCCCCCAGCTCTTCCTGTGACGCTCTCCCCCCCCCCCCCCCCCCCCCCCCTTCCCTCTCTCTCTCCAGGGCCAATCACCTTCACAGCAGAGGATGTGAGATGTGAACTCGGCAGACTACGCCCAGGCAAGGCCATGGGGCCTGACGGCCTGTGCGACTCAGGTGTGTGCGACTCAGCTGTGCGGCGTCTTCCGGCACATCTTCAACCTGAGCCTGAGCACGACGACCGTCCCTGTCCTGTGGAAAACATCATCCCTGGTTCCTGTCCCCAAGAAAAGAAATGCAAGCAGCCACAGAGACTACAGACCTGTGGCCTTGACCTCACATGTCATGAAGTCGCTGGAGAGACTAGTCCTGAAGCACATCCGTGCACTAGTCTAACCATCACTGGACCTTCTGCAGTTCGCCTACCAGCCCTGTATTGGAGTGGAAGACGCCATCATCTACCTGCTGCACAGGGCTTATTCTCACCTGGATGAGGCAGGCAGCGTTGTGAGAGCTTTCAACACCATAAAGCCTGCCCTGCTTGGGACTAAGCTACTGGACATGCAGGTGGACGCTACACTAGTGGCCTGAATTACTAACTACCTCACAGGTCAGCCACAGTATGTGAGGTTGCAGAGCAACATGTCGGACACTATAGTGAGCAACACGGGAGCACCTCAGGGGACAATCCTGTCTCCCTTCCTGTTCACACTTTACACCTCAGACTTCAGATACAGCTCACAGTCCTTCCACCTGCAGAAGTTTTCGGATGACTCTGCCATTGTGGGCTGTATCAGAAAGGGGCAGGAGTCCGAGTACAGGAGTGTGGTGGACAGTTTTGTGGAGTGGTGTGGGACTAAATCACCTGCAACTCAACATCTCTAAGACGACGGAGTTGGTGGTGGATTTCAGGAAGCAACCGACTCACCCGAAACCGGTCAGCATCAGGGGTGGACATTGTCGAGGAATATAAGTACCTGGCTGTTCACATCGACAATAAAATGGACTGGACTAAAAACACAGAGGCCCTGTATAAGAAAGGTCAGAGTCGCCTGTATTTCCTACAGAGACTCAGATCTTTCAACGTCTGCAAAAGCATGCTGCAGATGTTCTATCACTCTGTGGTGGTCAGCGTCATCTTCTACGCTGTTGTGTGCTGGGGCAGCAGGGTGAAGGCAGCCGACGCCAACAGACTCAATAAGCTCATCAGGAAAGCGGGTTCTGTCCTGGGAGTGGAGTCTTTGGTAGAGGTCTCAGAGAGGAGGATGCTGAGTAAACTACTCAGTATTATGGACAACGCCTCCCATCACCTGCACGCTATACTGGTGTCATACCAGAGCACCTTCAGCCATAGACTGAGATTACCGAGGTGCACCACAGAACGCCACAGGAGGTCTTTCTGCCTGTGGCCATCAAACTCTATAACTCCTCCCCCCTCTGTGGGAAGGACAGTTGAAATACAAGACAATGAACACTGAGCAATATAATGTGCAATATTACCTCACAACATCACGTGCACTTTCCTCAGTATTACGTGTGTAAACAATGTACAAACAATGTAAAGCACTTTGGGTCAACTTCGTTGTTTTTAAATGTGCTATATAAATAAAGTTGGATTGGATTGGATTGGATTGGACGTGCAATATTAATATTACTGTCCAACATCATGTGCAATACTCTATCATGTGCTATATTATTATGTTGTCTATAAATATTATCTATAACACTACCTCTCATCTCCTCTCTTCATCATGTGCAATATTCTTAATGTCATGTCGAATAATATTACACTTCAATTATGCCAAATTGTTTTCGCCGTCAGAATATCTTATCTTGCCTACATATTTGTATATTTTAACTGTAAATTTGTAAATCCCTTAGTTTATTTTTATCACTGTTGTTTTCCATGTTGTTTTATTGTACTGTATCGCTGTGTAACCTGGCACAAAAATGTCCTTCGGGATTAGGCTATATGATGTACATTTTTAAATGTATATATTTATTTATTTAAATTATCCCGCGAAATCCGACCTGACTCAAATATATGAGAAATCTGCCCAAAAGCTGTTCTACGCAACAGTCGGGGAAGCTCTCATGTTTCAACTTCAACCACAACCTGCTCACAAACTGGCAATTTAAAGAGATTTGTGCTGTAAAATCGTAGCATGTAGTCCCTGAACGGATTAATTATTCTTACATACAGCACCTTTAAGTTACTTTTTTAACCTTAGAACAGTTTAAGAAATTAGATTTGACATTCTTTACATTATTGTATAACTTATTGATCATTTATGGGCGCCTATCTATCTCATATTTGTCTATTAGGCCTAATGAAAAACAAGATAGGTGGCATGTGACTCTCATTAAAGGTTCAAAGGTTCAACTTAGAAGTTAAGTATTTCTGGTGTGAAACGTAAATGACTTCAAAAAAAGATCTAATTGAATCCACTTTGCATCTTTATTATAAAATAACTTCTGTACAGCAATACACTACAGTAAGCACACTAATGCATCCAAACCATTAAGTGGTATTCTCCAAAGGGAAAAGGCAAATTGTTACAGAAACTCAACGTGGTGGAATAAGTAGGGGCAGAGTAGGGACACCATGGTTGGTCTGTGACCTATAGAGCAGTCCCCTCATCACACATCCTCCTGCTCTGATGTCTTCCTGTAGTTCTTGCGGTGAGTCTTCCTGAAGGAGGCAAATCCGGGTTGAACTTCTGGTTCGCTCTTCTCCTCTACCTTCTCATCTTCATGCTCCTTCTCCTCTGCCTCCAGACCACATCCTCCTCCTCCTCCTCCTCCTCCTCCTCCATGCCCCCACTTCCTTTTCCTCTGCTCAGCTTTGGGAGGCACGGCCACTGGGCTGGTGTCCAGCTCTTGCATTTGCATTTCCTCCTGCTCCTCCTTCTTCTCCTCCTTCTTCTCCTCCTCCTCCTCCTCCTCCTCCTCCTGCAGGTGGCTGAGCCCTCCCTTTGGTACTCCTCCATCTCTGGCTGCTCTGCCCTCGTCTGCCCTCTGCTCCTTCCCGCTGCTGCCGCCAGGCCTGGAGAACATGATCCTGCATGGGGAGGGGCCGATGCTACCCTGGCTGCTCTTGGGAGCCTGACCGCAGGCCGGGTCTGGGGGGACGAATGGCTCCCCATCAGGCTCCGGGCCCCGCTCCTTCCCCTGCTGCAGACTGAGGAGGTACTGCAGTGCCACGCTTCTGTTGCGGCTGTCGCTGGTCTCTGCCACGTCCTCCAGGCTGTATTTGGTCCAGCGATCGGGGTGCACCAGGTAGTCCGGGGTTCCTCTTCGGACCGGGGTCAGGTCTCCGGATCCTTCTGTGACGTGGCGCTTCCGGCCCGCCTGAGGCCCGCCAGGCTTTTTGCTGCCAATGAGCGGCGGCGGAGGTGGGGGCCTCACAAACACACCGTCAATGACATTGTCCTGGCCCAGCTTTGAGGAGGTCTCCTTGGCAACGCCGTCCAGACAGTCGAAGATGTTGCGGCTGCGGAAAGAGAAGCTGCTGCTGCCCCCCTTCAGGCTGAAGTTGCTCGGGGGGGCGGAGGGAGACGGCCGTCCCTCGCCGCCGGTCCGCACCACTTCATCATCATCATCATCCTCACTGGAGGACTTCAACTCTTTTAGCTCCGCGTCAAGGGGAGGGCCGGACCCCGGGTCTTCAGGGTCAGAGTCGCTCAGCTCCAGGCCATCCGGCTCCTTCACCACATCACTGTCGGGCAGGGCATTCCGGGCACTACCGGAGTACCGGTCACACATGGCGCGTGGTTGGCTAGGAGACGGTGCCTGGAGCATGCAGAGAAGAAGAAATGGGAAAGGGTAGAGGAGGGCCAAGCCCGGAGTCATCTTTAAGTATTTTGTTCTTGTGGAAAAAATACATGCATATAGCTGCACTTGAAAAATGTTTTCAGTTGACTTCCTACTAAATTATAAATAGACCAAGATAATTCTATGAACCTAAAAGAAAATCAAGTCATCACTGTCAGCTGAACATACCCGAGACATAACTAACCTGGGAGTATTGGCCCTTTGCTGTTGTCTCTTGTCAGAAAGGTCAACTGACCCAGTCTGCACAATAAACCAGAACATACAAGCAGTTAGGCAGTTGGTTTATTTAGCACATTTACTTTTGGCTGATTATTTCCACACTATATGGCCAAAGGTCAGTGGACACCCCGACTAATTATTGAGTTCAGGTGTTTAAGCCACACCCAACAGGTGCATAAAATCAAGCACATAGCCATGAAATGGCAATCAACATTTACAATTCAGAATGGCTCGTAAAGTGCTCTGTGACTTTAAACACGGCACTAGGATGCCATCTTTGCCACAAGTCAGTTCGTGAAATTTCTGCCCTACTAGATGTGCCCCGGTCAACCGTAAGTGCTATTATTGTGAATTGGAAGCGCCTAGGAGCAACAACAGCTCAGCCATGAAGTGGTAGACCACGCAAACTCACAGAGCGGGGCCGACAAGTGCTGAAGCATGTAGCGCGTAAAAATCACCTATCATCTGCTGTATCACTCACTACAGAGTACCAAACTGCCTCTGGAAGCACCATCAGCACAAGAACTGTGCGTTGGGAGCTTCGTGGAATGGGTTTCCATGGCCGTTCAGCTGCACACAACCCTCACATCACCATGCGCAATGCCAATCGTCGGTTGGAGTGGTGTAAAGCACGCCGCAACTGGACTCTGGACTCAGTGGAAACGTGTTCTTTGGAGTGATGAATCGCGCTTCACTATCTGGCAGTCTGATCGATGAATCTGGGTTTGGCGGATGCCAGGAGAACGTTACCTTCCAGAATGCATCGTGCCTACTGTAAAGTTTGGTGGAGGAGGGATAATGATCTGGGGCTGTTTCTCAGGGTTTGGGCGAGGCCCCTTAGTTCCAGTGAAGGGTATGCTTAATGCTACAGGATATGAAGACATCTTAGCCAATTTGGGCGCTTCCAACTTTGTGGCAACAGTTTGGGGAAGGCCCTTTGCTGTTCCAGCATGACTGTGCCCTTGTGCACAAAGCAAGGTCCATAAAGACATGGTTAGACGAGTTTGGTGTGGAGGAACTCGATTGGCCTGCACAGAGCCCTGACCTCAACCCCATTGAACACCTTTGGGAGGAATTAGAACGCCGATTGTGAGCAAGGCCTTCTCGTCTAACATCAGTGCCTGACCTCACAAATGCCCTTTTGGCTGAATGGGCACAAATTCCCACAGACACACTCCAAAATCTTGTGGAAAGCCTTCCCAGAAGAGTGGCAGCTGTCATAGCCGCAAAGGGGGGGACCAACTCCATATTAATGCCCATGGTTTTAGAATGGGATGTCCAACAAGCTCATATAGGTGTGATGGTCAGGTGTCCACTGACTTTTGGCCATATAGTGTATGTACAAATATACACACATGCAGTGTCAAAACTGAGGGAGGGGGACAGTGTTGTTATTATTTCTGCGCAAGTAAAAACATCTCACAACAGTAAACACTGACATGCACAGATGAGTCCTACCAGCAGACCATATCACCTAGTATTTAGTCAATACTCAACGTGTATGTTACAAGAAGAACTGCGTAAAATGGTATCTCACAGGACTTGTGGACTCACAGGATGGCTTGTAGTTTGATTTAGACAGGATAACTTCAGCACATAGGTCCATTGCGCTCATGTGCAACAATCAGAAACTCTGGGGGGGGGGGGGGTGGTAAAAAGATAAGATAAGATAAGATAGAACTTTATTGATCCCGAAGGAAATCTTGTGCCAGAATAAAACGAGAAATAAACAGTAGAATAATAATAATAAAATAACATATTTACAAATGTACAGTAAGTCTAAGTCCTAGTAGAAGTATACAAATATAGGTGAAGTATATAGTAAATAGTAAAAATCAAAATGCAGATGAAGAAGAAAAGAAATGAAGACGTCTCGGATTGGGACACAATTAACCGTGATGGCGTTCCGCGTCAAATATGTTGCAACTACGAATGTTGACATGCAGTGGCTCTATCATTACCATGGCCTCGTCACAATAGACGGCCTATCTTAAACAAGAGATCAATAAAGACAGCGGTGTGGATTTACCTCAACTCTTCACCACCATGGATGGAGACGACACCAGCGCCACGGACGGGGTTCCGGTTCCGGGTTACGTGTTACGGGTGACGGACTCAGCTGCTCCGCGTTAACCTCGCGTCTCGTCGCTGTTCTCTGTTGTTGTCGTCGTCGTCGTGTTTCTGTGTTCCGCTCACAATACCCGCGGTCTGTTATTCTCGCGGCGTCCACTTCGCAGCAACAATATGTCGTTGGAGACCACGACCCCCGGCAGAGGTAAAAAAAAATTCGCTGTATTGTAAACCTGATTGTTGACAAACGACTGGTTGTTGGGATTCATTCAGATATATGTATGTATGTATGTATGTATGTATGTATATATATATCTATATATATATATATTGATACTTTTATTGCAGAAAACCGAAACAAGCAGTGTCCACTGTACGGATGCAAACGGGTGTACACGGACCCGGTGGCCCTCGACAGCCACATCAAGGACCACGACATCCCTGCGGAGTCTGTTCCAGGTGAGACAAGGGCACAGGGATAAATACTACAAAAACGTACACGAATACATCAATACACGGGGATATTAAGCCCTATTTGTAGCTTCCCATGCATTTCATGTCATGTCGAATTGATGATTAAAGTAATTATTAACATCACTGTCCGTCGAGAGAGGCGGTCTCATCTACTGCTGTACATTTTCCCTGTCTCCCTGATACAATATTGCACCTTTCCTCACCCCAAGGAAAAGTCCTGCTCTGTTCATCCATTGGTTGCAGTGGCTCATTCCCGGACATGCAAAAATTGATGCAACATATGAGGCACCATCACAAACCAAATATTTTCTTCCTGTAAGTAGGTCCTTATCTGGGCATCTTGATTTGTATGGACATTATATAATTGTTGGTCTGTCTTTGATGTTTACACCTTCGAAACCTTTTTGCCAGATGTGAAAGCTGCCGTGCCAAACTCCGCTCGTACCGTGGCCTGCTCGCACACCTGCACACGTGCTCCAAGGTGTCCCGGTCCAAGCTGAAGACTGAACCAGGCTTTCCTCTCACCTCCAGTGAGAACTGGAGCAATGAGCAGGCTACCCCACAGCAGGACGATGCAGCTGACGACCATATGCAAGTCTCTTCTCACGGCCAACATGTAGACAACCCCCTGGCCAGCCCCCCTCACCTAGACCAGAGTTTTACCCCTCTCATGGATTCCCAAGAGCCTTCATCTTTCCAGCAGGTGAATCAGGATCCTTCCCAGTTCCCGCCCCAGACTCAAGACTATGGCGCGTCGTCCTTTCAAATTCCACATGCCGAAATGCTGGCCACTGATCCTCTTCCGTTCGATGGCCAGGCTGAGCACCAGGGCCAGTTCCAAGCCCAGCCCCAGTCAGCCCCTCTGTCTCCCACTTCCTCCGCAGCAGTTTGGAAGAAGAACCAAGGTGCCTATAGCCTCAATACTAATCGCACACACACACACCAATAACATGTTATACATCCCTACACCTCTCACTCTGTGGCCACGCCGGGTTCAGATAATGTGGACCCATATGGAGATGGCAGTGTTCTGTATTTCACTAGAGGTAGTCCCTGCAGATGCACTTTTACTCAAGTACATTAAAGAGTAAATTTCTCTATTCTTTGACCAACAGGACAGACTGGCAACAGTCGCATCCTCTGGGAGCACACCAGGGGGCGCTACACGTGCACGCAGTGTAACCTCTCCTTACCCAACCGCAAGGCTATGACTGCACACATTCACACAGAGCACAAGACTCCAAAGGAGAACTAGACAAGCCTGTACATATGCTTACATTGTTCTCTTGGATCATGTCAAAAACATGTTTTTTTTTGGGTGATAAACAAATACAAAAGCATTGTCATTCTTGCCATGTGTTGAGTGCAAGTGTATCAAGTGCTGTAGGAGAGATTAAGATAATTTGAGGAATGGGAAATTGTGAAATGTGAATTTTTTTTTTTTTTATACATTCTCTTTTTTGCCTACTTCCTACATACTGACTACTCACTGTTCAGAATGGCCCTGTGATGTTTGGAAATGCCATAGAAATGCTATTAGTGTCAAATGCTCTGAGAATGAATGTTCTAATTGACTGCACCTGCTGCCGTATAAGACCATTTTGATTTTAGACTGACAATCTTGTCTGTTAATGACAATCAATCATAGATGCATTGTAGGGGTGCGAATGCAACACATGCGTTCCGAAAGGGTTGCAGTTTGTTAAATTTCTGGTTTGGGTAGTACCTTAGATGAGGTTAGAAATAAAATAAAACCGAAGACTTTTTAAAAAAAGCATAATTTTGTATTTTTATTTTGCTCAGTCAGAATAAGTTCATACAAGCATTCAACTACTTTGAGAAGGCCAGGAAGTACTGTAGTCTCCGGAGAGGAGCCTATCTTTCTCTGAACATCCACAGAACCATTAGAACGTACTCAGAGCCAGGGGCCCAATCAGTGATGTTTCAAGCATGACAAAAAACATACATGAATACAAGACCACATGACAACAGGAGGTCTCACATTCCCAATGAACCTATCAAACATTACACACTACCACATGCAGAATTAGACATTGCTTTTAGGCAAAACCAACCGAAAGAATCCCACTATCTATGGGGAAAGTCACATGAAACATTGTACAGAGTAGTCATCCATTGGGGTGGGGACGCTTATTGAGCTGTCACAGCCAGAAGTGCTTAAGCTGAGTAGCGCTTGGTGGCTTTTAAACAGGTGCCATTTAGGTTTTAAATCAGGTATTTCATCATTAACAGAAAAGAAAAATGCAATGAACGCAGCAGACCTCAAAGTAAGAGAAGGCATTGTTGTTAATTCCATAATGGCAGACATACATACAAATAATAATAAATCAACTTTGACAAGTGCTTGGAAATATTAGATGCCCTCCATTCAACCCCAGCTCAGGAACATGTTATCAGTTATTTTAGAATCAATACAATTAGAGTCTGTCCGACCAAATCCTTCTTGACTTAAAAAAATCTTTTTTGGTCAATGGCATACGTCTTTCCTGCAGGAAGCTTCCGGAAAAATAAACTGTTTCCTCTGCTCATGTTACCCTGGAGTAAGAGAAGTAGAGAAGGATCGTGTTAACTTAAACATTCAATGAACACACGGAAACCCAAAACGTACCACGACGATATGAGGGTTCCATGTTTACACACAAAGGTTCACGCATCCACATGTAAATGCAGTTATCAGATGTAATCTAATGCAGCCATATATAAAACAAATCAAATTCCACATGTGTAATACAATCAAGTGTGTGTCTGGGCCTGTGTCTGTTACCTCTCTGCTTAGATGTCTCCAGCAGTCCACCCAGGTAGGGTACACTGATGCATAGGGAGGCAGGCCGCCTGCTAGCCTGTGAGGAAAACAGTTGGATGATTGACCTTCACTAGATAGGACAACCTGTGTAAATGTATAGAAATGTATCTACCAGTGTTAATTTCATTTACGAAAACGGATCTTTGAAAATAAAAACTGACTGAATCTATTTTTACTTTTGTTTACGAGACGAAAATGTTAGTGGTGGACTAACGGACATTTGCCAAAATTTGAGAGTGAATTATTAAAGAGTTTGGGTTCCAAAAATGCCGAAAGCGTAATTAAAAAAATGTTATAAAAAGAGAAGAGTTCTCGACACCAGGAGTTTGCCATTGTGATCACGTATTCAAAGTTCTACATTCATTTCCTCTAAACGCAACAGACCGCGCTAGTTTCTCTGCATATATTAATTTTTTTTTTTTTATATTTTTATTCCCTTTCTTTCCAAGAGCTGTGATAAACGCGCACGGCCAGGTTTTCAGCAGACTGCATCCGCTCGGGCCAATTCAGCAGCGCGCCATTCCCATGAACTTAAACTAGCCTAGGTGACAGGCTTGTCATAAGTCCTGTCCAGAGACAACACACCAGCATATCCTAAGAGATTTAAGCGAAATTATTCAGTGATGAAATAATGAATAACTGATGGAACAGAGGAGCCGGTGTTCGTTTCTACAGTGGGGAAAAAACATAAACCATCAAAAGATCATCATAGACGGGAGAATGTGAAGAAAATGCGACATTCTGGCGGTGGCCGCTAGACCTTATTAAGACACAGAAGCGCCTGGTCCTGTTCAACTTTAGTTGAATGAGCGCAGAAAGACTGGACGTTTTGATCAAGATCACCAGCATAGAGCTGATCAGCGTGACTACTAGCGGTGGGGGAAAATATCGATAACAGTATAGTATCGCGATACTTTGCGTGGCGATACTGTATCTATACAAGGACACCAAGTATCGATATTTTATTATGCAAATACGAATTAAACTTTTTGCTACCGGAATAATAAAATCAACTTTTTTTTTTGTACAAGGAAGTTGCATTGTTCATTTAAATACCTGTAATAGTACAGTAGTCAACACACACACACACACACACACACACGTGTGCATTCAGTTAAGTTGGAATATGACTAATACAAACAGTTCAGTTTGTCAGGTACATGCAACATAGATTACAGTGTTGACGTCTGTCTGCTTGAGAAAATCCCATTTGCTGCAATAAAAATGATTGAAGTGAGATGAACAGACTGAAAACTTAATTTTATTAGATAAAACAGATGTTGACAAAGTTTTACTTTGGGGACATAATTTGCAGTTGAAAAATTGTAATAAATCGCAATATTAATATCGCAATACTCAGCATATCGCAATATATTTAGAATCGCAATACTATCGTATCGTGACTTAAGTATCGTGATAATATCGTATCGTGAGGCCTCTGGTGATTCCCACCCCTAGTGACTACAGTCCGTCTTCTTGGTGTGTGTGTTGCCAGCGATTTCTTACACACACACCACACACACACACACACACACACACACACACACACACACACCAAGAAGACGGACTGTAGTCACACTGATCAGCTCATTGCTGGTGATCTTGATCAAAACGTCCAGTCTTTCTACGCTCATTCAACTAAAGTTGAATAGGACCAGGCGCTTCTGCGTCTTATAACAGTTAATAAGGTCCAGCGAGGAGGGGGGGGGGGGGGGGGCAGGCGCGCATTGTCAGGTTTTTATCAGATCAGATGAATGCATCAAATCGTCGCACAGTATGTCGATCTATGCAATACATCATTAGAAGGATACACGGTCTGTTGTTCACAGCAGTTCCGGTCATCTTATTTTTTAAATAACTAAACAAAAATGTAATGAGTTTTCGTCGACGAAAACTAGACTAAAACTAAGAAGGATAAAAATGACTAAATGTGACTAAAACTAATATGCATTTTCGTCAAAAGACTAAAGTCTTAAGACTAAGACTAAATCTAAAATAGCTGCCAAAATTAACACTGGTATCTACCAGCATAAATAACCCCAAGACTACAATACATAACATACATGCAAGACTACAATACATAACATACAGTACACTGGTACTTGGTGGAAATCCACATGAACAGCAACATGTATCTTGCATGTCAATGTCTTGATTTGCAACAACTTACCCACAATTGTTGACCGCCATGAGGTTTGACACCAGCACGAATGGGTAGGTCAACATGCTTGCAAAGAACTGGAAGAGAAAGCCGCAGGAGTTGCACAATAAGTTGCAAAAAGAGGAAATGTAATTGTAACAGTTGTTGTTGTTCAAGGGTGTATTGAAACATACCCCTGTCACGGCCTGGGAACAATTCTTGATTTCTCCTGTGTGACTCATCTATGCAGGACAGAATTATTAGTTACTTTTCATTGACTTCCGTAAAGGTTGGTGTTGGGATGCTTCAAGGACACAGTCAGCATAGTTCTGTTTTGTATTTCAGCACCTAGCTAATCAAGACATCTTCTGTCTCAGATTAGAAACATGCACATGTGTGGAAGAAAAGATTATGGTTGGCGCACCGAGTCATCAATGGCGTATGTGTTGACGAAGTGAGCCAAGAGGTTACAGATCCACAGAGACAGAATGTCCCCAAGCAGACGTGGGATCAGGCCCCTGACAGAAAAGACACAAGACTCAACATGTGACCCTGCAGCACCTTAAACTCCCTATAACCATCACAAAATATAATGATCATCTGAACAATGGATGGTTAAAGTAGTCAAGTAAACAAAAAAAGCAGACTGAACAGTTCTAAAGTGCAGGTTTATACATGAATAAAAAATATTTAACGAGAACTTACGCAAAGAACCCTAGGACGCCTTCTTCTCTATAAATGGTGACGACAGAGTCAAAGACGCCGCTGAGAAGGACAGAGGAAGACACAAAGTTAACGACTTCTGCAATGCACATCACTGCCTCGTTAGGGCCTTGAGTCATTACACATACCTGTATTTAGTTTCCCGCCCAATAAACTGAACCATGCATCGCAAAGTGATCACTGGGGAGAACAAGTAAAGAAACATTTTCATGTTATTTTTGGGAAGATTTTAACTGAAATAAGTAACACGTGGTATCACTTAAAAAAAAAAAAAGGAATTGCTGCAAATGCCACCGTGCTGTCAGGCCTTTTTGGACTTTACCTTCAGAAGTCTACAGAGACAATGGTTGTCTCTATACACACAAGCATAACATAAGTCACCCATTGGGTAGATCATGTTATAAATAAATATTAGGGCTGTGATTCATCAACATTAAAACAGTGAAATTGAATGCTTTGATCACCAACTTATTCGTCATCTTTTTAATAATAATTTTCTGAGGTAATTACAGCTACCTACAAGAAAATGTAATCATTGTTCAGCAGAGTTCGTCTTGTTTTACCAATCTGGTTCACTAGGGCATCAGGGGCCATAAGTCTATAAAAATATGGATTTCTTAATAAAGTGGACAATATCCACACCAGTTTTATTACTAGGGGTTGCTGCACTGGGAGGCTTGTTGGTTATTCAATGATAAAATGCACATTAAATACCACTCACATTTTGTGATTCCATGTAATAGGAAATGTATAATTAATGTGACTAATGTACCTTCGTTGTAAAGAAGATTTGCCACAGACACTCAACGTCTTATTATCAATTATTAAACATTAATATTGTTTATGCGTTCATGATCTGTTTTTAATCTTAATTTCTAGGGATGCACCGATACCACTTTTTTTCAGACCGAGTACAAGTACAAGTACTTACATTTGGGTACTTGCCGATACCGAATACCGATACGAGTACTTAATAAAACCATTACAGTTCTAACAATGACTTTGAAAACATGTTTTATTTTCACTTTCACTTTCTGACTGTGAACAAATTAAACAAATATAACGGCACTGCCACACATTTCAATTAAATGTAACCTATTCAGTGGATTTCAGAACCATCCAACATACAACTGTAGCAGAACAACTGAAATTATGTTGTTATAATATGATAACATATAATTTCAGTCACTTTCTGACTGTAAACAAATTAAACAAATATAATGGGGGGGGGCAGGGTTCTCCGTTAATTCGCGATTCTGATGGGGGGGGGGGCTCCGTTAATTTGCGGTTCTGATGGGGGGGGTGCTCCGTTAATTCGCGGTTCTGATGAGGGGGGGGGTGCTCCGTTAATTCGCGATTGTGATTGGGGGTGCTCTGTTAATTCGCGGTTCTGATGAGGGGGGGGGGTGCTCCCAATAAATTCTACGCCCATGCTCGGTACCATGCGCAGTTGCTATTAAACAGCCATAAACACCAAATCGGTCGCATCTCTTTAGTTCAATATTCCTTGGCTAAGAATATTACAAGGTTAACGTTGCGTTGCCAAGGTGGTATCGGGTGCGGTTGTATCGGAGTAGTTTAACGAGTACGAGTACATGAGCACAGTATCGGACCGATACCGAATACTGGTATCGGTGCATCCCTATTAATTTCTTTAGTACAATGCACATCCAGCCAGCCAATCTTACCACCGTTTAGTGTCAATTGTGTGATGAACATAGTTGAAAGTTGCATGGGAACACTGTATACACCAACAAATAATGTAGTTGTACTGTCCTACTACTACTGTACTTGAGCCCTTGAATTCTACCCCAAAAAATGTTAGCCTTACCGTGCAGGGGATGTGTGACCACGGTGGCACAGGAGCGGGCAACCATCTCTTTGGTTGTCTGGTAGGGGCAGAAAAATAGATCAGTCCACCTTTAACCTGTGTGTCTGTGAAAGCAGCGTGTAGGGAAGCATCCATGTTGAATTACCTCATTGAGGACGTGTTGTAGGGAGCCCCCCTCGGCCTTCTGGCACCCGCCGAGCACCTAGCACACAGAAGGAGCACCCAGACAATGTAAATAACGCACCTTGTGGGGTCCAATTATAGTATGAGCTAAATGGTCAGGTCAACATCGATTAGTAAAAGTCTACATTATTGCACTTAATAACCAGGCTGTTTAATAACTTAAAACATAATCAACTTACCTCAAACTGACCTCGCTCATGGCATTTCTACAACAGAAAAATATGTTAACATTCGGCAGATCATTTGGAAGGCAGGCTTTTATTAGTACTGGGTCCTTTTATTCAGTGCTTTCTACCTGTACGCACACAACATATAAGCCTGCTCCGGTTATGTATCATTGTATATGATGTTTTTATGTCTCGTGATTTGTGTTATGGATCCTTTCTGTCAACCACTTGACCTTTTTGTTCCAAAGATTGTATAGATATAGGCCTAAGGTCTCAGTTACTCTACAACACTGAAGTCAATAACATAACAGAATATTTAAACATGCTTTGAATATAATCAACCTATCAATTTTTTGCAAATGCATGAGCTAGATATGCACAGCAAGAGTGGTCATCATGGCAGACTGGGCCTGATGCCTATTACACAGTTCCAGATATTATACAAAGGTCATTACAGGTCAGTCACTATGTGGTATTGCTTTATTTGGTCATTGGTCACTTCCCACACAGGTGATGTTGTTAAACTGCATAGGATCAGGATTGAGTAAGTAAAAGGATAGTAAATGGATGATCCACAAAAATACAAAAGGTGTGCGGTTGTTGAAAAATAATTTACGAAGCGGGGAACTTTGACGTGAACATTTTTTTACATTTTCCTGCATTAATTGACAGATAAACAAAAATAATGATTGAGTAAATAATGGGAGTACCAAACTATATACACTGAAATTGGCTTGCTATGAAAGCTCTGAAAATGCCACAAATTAATTGCTAACATAAATATAGCTTGTTATGATATAACCAAATAAATAAAATTCATAAAATATGTAGCCTACCCGACATGACATCTATGCAAAAAGAGAATAAGACGAATTAAAACAACTAGGCTACACAGAGAAAGTCTTTCAGAGAAATATTGATAAAGAAAAACATCATGACATAATCAGAACAGTCAAAGCAAAGTCCACTCGGACTCCACATCTGTGGCCTTTGGTGAAGTTACATTAATCAAACAGACAACGTGAGACTCACCTGCAATATGTTACTGTGGACAACAGTCCCGATGGTGCTGGCGCAGAGCCTAGGGGCCAACCCCTTAAACAGCCCTGCTTTGCCATCAATCTTCATGATGTGCTTTGCTGAAATATATACAAAAACTCAGTCACGATGAGACAATAACAGAACATGTGCTATGTATCTTACACAGACACACAAACATTATCGGCAAGTGGTCAAACAGCCAGCCCTACCATAAGCAAACAGTCCTGGAAGCTGGTACACTTGCCTTCCAAACAAGTTTCTTCCCAGTATCGGTGGTAGAGGCTCATGTCCAACCTTGCACATAAGACACAAGAAGAAAACAATCCGTGTCACTGATTTGGACTCGACACACAAGATACAGACACTATCTTTAAGCCATCCAGGTGTCTTCATGTATTGTCCCAGCTGTGTTCTGCCCAACCCGGTGCAGTGACGTCATTGTGTTTCATACCAGCAGCAGGATCTGTGGGCACACCTAGAGATAATGCCAAGACCTAGAGATAATGCCAACTACTGTCATCCATCCATGACCTGTCCTGTCGTTGCACAGCGGTGAATGGAGGTTAAAGGACAGTTAAAAACACAACACAGGTTTGAATGTATCATACGACGCTGTTTTACGTATGCTAATTGACATAAGTAATAAAGTAGTCTACTCATATGAAGGGAAAGTCGGGCCATGAGACGTCCTGTGAGCGCTCACTACAACTGGCTTGTAACGCAACGACTGGCGAGAAGGAGGTTGTCTCAATCTGTAACTACAGCTTACATTCACGCGTGTTAAAACCACCAGTGTGTACAGCCGCCATCTCCACTGTCTTACCTGCACCAACACCTTGATGTACATCAACGGGTGGGAGAGGACAGTGAGTCCAGAGCCCAACACTATTTGTCCACACGTGTCCGCCATTACTGCAGAGGACTCTGCTCCCCGCCGGAGACCGGAAGTAGGGAACTCTCGTCTTCTTCTTCTTCTTCTTCGTCTTGCTGCGTCTGCTTCTCGCGTGGTTTGGATAAGTCGGGACGATGCCGAATACGCCATCTAGCGGCCACATGGAAAATATACATCAACATCGCAAGTAAACGTAATTTAATGTGTCAAAGACGCAGTAGATGTATATTTCCAGTGCACATGCACATTGCAAGTATTGTTACAACTTCATAATGGCAATAATGCCTAATAATTTTATTAGTGTTAGTATTAGTTATTTTTATTTGTTATTTGTTATTTTTTATTTGTTATGTTTTATTATTATAATTTTGTTTATTTCTCTATTGTTTTATTCTATTGTTATACAACCTGGCACAATCAATAAAGTTCTATCTTATCTTATCTTATCTTAATCCTTGGATGTTATGTTGAAGAATTGTGTCAGTATTATATCCACCCAGCTTACTCAAATTCCCAGTCAATTCAGATAAATATTTTCCTTCACATTGCCCTCAAGTAATTCTGAAGTGATCTTTAGTTTAAATATTATTGCAATAATAACAGTTGTTACTGAACCTCACATTTCAAACTTGTAAATAATTGGCAGATATTATTCAATTATTCTTATTCGACAATTTATAAATGGTTGTATATATTTATACTCGTCTTCTATATCAACCCATTTATATTCTTCCAATAAACCTCTGGGATTTATAATTGACAATAGGCCGAATAGCTCATTATGTTCATTTGCATCCATAATGCAAGTTAAAGGCTAATTGCGCTAACCAGCTGTTTCAGCAAGAGTATATGTGCAATATACATGCAGCCATTTTGCCACATTTTACCCCACAATTGGGGAACTAACACAGACTTGCATGTATGCTATATTTTGTTTTTAGTGTTGACATGTCAATGTTGGGAAAGCTTGTTGCATGGCTTTGACATGACATTGCACATGCTATTTTTTTTGGCTTTGATCAAACAACTATTGTTTTTGTTATGACTTTTTTACCACAGAAATGTACACAAGTCTTCAAGTGCAAATTGATTTATGAATCATGCCCGGACAGACACTGGCTTGATATTAATTCTGGACAGAAAGTTAAACATGGGTTTTGAGAAATTGAGAGATTTGATATTAGTGACTAACTAGAACATAGTTAATGATAGCTCTTGTTTTCTTTCCTGACATTTCGGACAAAATTATTAATCAGTGGTACATGAATTATTAGAACTTATGGTTGTTCATAAATCTGTAGGTGTAATATTATTTCACATTTCCCCTCTTTCGTAAGTTCCTGTCTGTTGAAAACATGTGGCCGTATCACAATAAAAACCACAACTTTTACTTTAGCAATAACGTCTGTACATAACAAACTGGTAAAATTTGTCAATATTATAGCCTTGTGTGTGTGTGTGCGTGTGTGTGTGTGTGTGAGTGTGTGAGTGCGTGTGTGCGTGTGTGTGTGTGTATAAAACCCCTGGGTGTAGTGTGTCAGAAGGAATCTCTGAGACGCCCTCCCTGTCAGGTAGAATCATGCAGTTCTGTGTCCAGATTGGTTTACTCATTGTGACCCTCTGCTCTGTCCAGAGTTTTGTCATAAAGGTAGGATTTAGATCTTTTTTATTTCAATTTGTCCACTTCCATAGGTATTAGTTAGACATAGGTATTATGTACCATTAGGATACTATGACTATAATACATTTTTATTCTGTTTGACTTGGTGTCTAATTGCAGGCTCCACATGAACGCAGTGCTGAAAACGCAGGTGAGTTTGGTGTTTGTTTTTACAAAAATGCAAGCCGTTATTGTTATTGTAATATCATAAAAGGTGTTCATATAAAACCTTTCTCCTTCCTTAGGCAACCTTGTGAATGATGAGGACTTCTCTGTCTCAACACTGCTTGAGAGGGCTAACCTTAACGTTGGTATGATGATGAATCACTTTTCTTCTTCTTATAGTATTAGGATCCCTTCCATTGCATGCATTTGTATTAGGAACATCTGTCGTGATGTAACTTGAAATGTTATCTGTTCATTGTACTTAAGGCTTTAGTATTTTTTTGTATTGTCTCTCTGTCCTACCTGCAGGGAAGGGAACGAACGAGCCACTGGTGATGTTTGGAGACATCGCCGTGGAGACAAACTTAAGGAACGCTGATCCGTGTATAAGGTTTGGCTGCTTGTGGCCCAAGGCGTCCGACGGGAATGTCTACGTGCCTTTCAGGATCTCTGAAGTCTACTGTGAGTCTATCACATCAGTTCCCAGCAGGTTGGACAACTGCAGTTTATTGTCAGCCATTATTATATGATACCCCATTTTAACATTTTAATGTTTTATTTAGCTCTACAGTGAAGTTTAGTTTTCCAAATATATACATACTTTATACTCTGTAGTTGTCCAGATGATGTCCAGACAAATCTGCAGCTTCTGAGTTGTGTCATTTACTGAACTGATGCTTTCCCTGATATCATTACCGTTAAGCCCAAAGAGAACGAGCCACCATCAAGCAAGGCCTGGACTCGTTCGCTCTTTCCACCTGCGTCCGTTTCACCCCTTTAAACGACCAGAGAGACTTTGTGGACATCCAGTCTCTGACAGGGTAAGGAGGACCCATTTTTACCCTTCTCACAGTTTCAGGCATTCCTGTACATACTAAAAAATGTAACACAAAGCAACACAGCACACGTCAGCTAGGTATTACCAAAATACAATATTCTAGTATAGTGTGTGTACTATAATGGGTTCCTGATGGTATTGCAATAGGGGATTCTCAGATTTCTTTAATAATGGAACTATCGTCAGTGATGATATTATAGGTAATTTATACACATTGTAAACTTGTTTCTGGTAGTATGCACAATATACCACAGTGAACCTCCATTAAGACCACTGCCTTTCTCCTAGGTGCTTCTCCTTCGTTGGTCGCCAGAGGAGAGGCCAGCCGGTCTCTCTGAGTCGCCAGGGGTGTGTCTTCCGGTCCATCATCCAGCACGAGCTGCTCCACGCCCTGGGCTTCAACCACGAGCAGACCCGCTCCGACCGGGACGAACACGTTCGCATCCTGCTGAACAATGTCATTCCAGGTCGGCTAGTAAACATAAAAAAATCATGTTTTACAAATATTGTATTATTTAATGCTTGAATGGTCAGCACTGAGTGCACAAATGCCACTGCACCAATGTCACTGCAGCTGTTTTAACTGAATATTTATTAATTACCAAGAATAAATAAACTGACACTGACACACATTTGCATTTCAAATGTTAGACTGTGCCTTATCCTTATTAAGATAGACCCCTTCTAGCTGCTTTTGTACATTAAACACAATAGTTATAGTCAAGAGTCTACTGGCTCATTCTCCTTCTCTAGGACAAGAGTCCAATTTCCGGAGGATCAACACAATTAACCTGGGGACTCCCTATGACTATAATTCTGTCATGCACTATGGAAGGTGAGTTAGAGGCATTCATTTCACACATATGTTTGTATCTCCATGATGTTGTTCATTATGATGTTGTTGAGACATAACTCCATATTAGTGGTATACAGCATGAAACATTGTGTCAATACTAATCACATGAGAAATAATTGACTCCAGATGATCAGCCATGTTCCTTACTATGGCTTTGTGTGGCAGGTTTGCTTTCTCCAGGAACAGGCAGCCCACCATTGTGCCCATCCCAGACGCCAACGCAGTCATCGGGATGGCAAGGGAGATGAGTGCCTTGGACATCCGCCGCATCAACCTCCTCTATCAGTGTAGTGAGTACTGTTATCTATCTACTGTATCTATCTATCTATATATCTCTCCATCTATCCATCGATCCATCAATCTCTATCTATCTCTATCTGTCTGACTGTCTCTCTTCGTTACATTTTTAAATGTTATTTACTCAATTTCTGACATTGAAATCTTTAATGATTTATATTATATCCCTTATCATTTTAGACCAAACCATCTACAGCAAGGAGTATTGAGCACACTATATGGTAACACAAGTATGTGTGTGTGTGTGTGTGTGTGTGTGTGTAGGGGTGTGTGTGTGTGTGTGTGTGTGTGTGTGTGTGTGTGTGTGTGTGTGTGTGTGTGTGTGTGTGTGTGTGTGCTTGTGTGCATGTGTGTGTGTGTGTCTGCTCTTGTGCATGCGTGTGTGTGTGTGTGTGTGTGTGTGTGTGTGTGTGTGTGTGTGTGTGTGTGTGCACATATTTTGTTTGTTGTTTGTTTTAGATTTTAATGGTCTCCTTTTCTTTTTAACAGGGAGATACGGCAGAAGAATCGCTAATCGGAAAAACACCCTTGTTATGAAACATATGTTGTTAAACAATCTGTTTGTTTCATGAGTTTTGATTTTTGATTAGGCCTATATGTGGATCGTAGATGACTGAATCTATTCAGCTTTCTTTACAATGAAAATACAAGTTGATGATCTAAATCTTAATGTATGTCTTCATCGCTTAATAAACTCTTACAATACCTCACCTCTCGTTCATCCCAATAATCAAATGTGACCTTCATATGCAGCGCACACCTACATGCTTAGCACAAATACATCGCTGATACTGTACAGGTGATCAAATATTGCAACAGCGGTAGACAGGCTGACTCCGCCAATCCATATATGTCCTTGGAATTATCAAGTGGGCACCTTATGTCACATTTAAAATTAATATTCCCAGGAGTGCAAAGATTGGCATTCTTATATTTATGTTGAAGAGCTTGGCTTTTGAGAAGTATTACATCGATATTACAATCGGTATTACAATGAGTTGGATCTATTACCATTATCTATTACCAGTGCTTTGTTTTGGTTGCGCAGACATGCCTAAGGTGTGATGTAATCACCTTGTATTGCATTGATATGTTCTGGAATAATAATTATTTACTTCGGAATATTTCAGAAGTAAATAATACTTCGGAAGTAATACATTATTATGTATAATCATATTATATTATAGTACACATCACAGGAGTAATAGATGGACAAACTCTGCATATACCACTGTATATCTCAGAGCGTTCCAAGGTCACTGATATTTGCATCTAAGTGATAACTGGTCGCTACCACAGCAAACCGTCAAACATATGACAGGCTTCCCACATATGTACAGAAAACATTTTCATTTACGTTTATGTACTGACTAAATATGTGCCCTGATAAGCAGCGCCAATTCAGCTGATTCAGCTTAGCTGATACAAATGTCCCAGCTGCAGTCGTGGTCCATGAAGTGCATTTACACCTCCAGCATATATAAACCCCTTTCCATCCAACCTCAGCACCTTCACACCTGTGTTCTACCTGATTCTCAACTAACTAAGAACAACTTTCTGGAGGGTAAGAATAACTCACATTTGCTTGCTTCATGCTTGGGTGTCTATCGACTATTATTCACTATTTATAGTCATTTGGTGAATTACAGTTTATTTCAATTGCTTTGGCACAATGCTCAAATTCTCAAAACAACATGTGCAAACAGCCAAACCACTGGCCACTTGTTCACAACAAATTTTAATTTCTAATTATTTTAAACAAATTGAAAATATTTCATCACATGTGAAAATGAGTAAGTACTGTCTACAACTGTCTTCAATTTGCACTACCAATTTGTGAATGTATCTTGCTGATTTGTTTCAAGAAATGAGCCAAAGTAACTGAGTCATTAATCAGCAGGTTGAGGCCTCTTGCTAAAGGATGCCTATACAGACACTATCCAGCCCTACTAGTGCCATTGTTATGGGGCATATATGGATTATTCCTTTGTGTATGTAATTAACTTAGTGATCTTCTACAGGACTAGGATGCACCTTCATCTGTGTTTCTGTTACGTCTGCTGATGGAGTCTTCTTTGTATTGGTCAACCTTTTTAACGCCACACTCTTGAGGTTATTAAGTCCTTGTTCATAGTTACCCCTTCCCGTAATCTCTCTCTCTCACTCTCTCTCTCACTCCCGTACTCTTTGCAGAAGAAGTCAACATGCTTAGGTTCACTGTTTTGACGTTGCTGTTGCTGTCCCCATACTGCTGGGCTAATGAAGAGGTACATATGATAATCCTAGACTAGATTAATGTCTAAAAACAAGTCATTGGTTCAATCAAAATCCCCAACCATCTACAGATCTTTAAATTAGGCGAAGCGTGAATTAATATCACTTATGACCAGTGTGCTCCTGAAATACACCTTTTGCTGACATTGAAATTGGCTGATCTCAAAACTAATTGTGTTGTTCTTTTTTATATTCCTGGACTGATCCTGCAGGCAGGTAAGTGTCTATATACGTTTCTTTTCAATATGCACAAAATTCAGATTAACATGGAGACTTGGTTCATGCGATGAGGAACTCAATAGTTTGTGTTTATGTTTACACAAAATGCAGTGGAGGAGGAGAACTTGGGAGATCTCTCAGTCTCTGAGCTTCTGGAGAGAGCCAACAGTAATCTTGGTATGACAATCGTACTTCAATCACAGGATATACCCGGGGTCACACAACGTGTTACATCAATGTGCACGCATGCATGTCTCCTGTTGTAGTCCGTTCCCTTGACGACCCTATCCTGATTGAGGGAGACATCGCCATCGCCAGCGAGGCCGAGAGGAACGCTGACCCTTGCACGTCCGGTGGCTGCATGTGGCGAAAGTGGACCGACGGCAACGTCTACATCCCATACTACATCAACAACCACTACTGTGAGTCTCAGACACCTGGCATACACTCTGGATTCCTACCTCAAGCGTAAAAAAAACCCAGCCTTCGAGCCCTAATACCGGTGAACTGTAAGGTCGGTCTCTTTGGTTCTTCTCTGGTCAGCTTCCCGTGAGAAGGCCATCATCACGCGTGGTCTGGAGTCCTTCTCCTCCTTCTCCTGCATCCGGTTCAGGCCCACTCAAACTAACGACAGGGACTGGATCAGCATTGAGTCCAAGGGAGGGTAAGAGACACAGAAGACCACACACATGGCCTTTGGTTCATTTGAATCAGATCAACAGACCCTCATGTTGAAATGATCAGACGTAAGGTTAGAGAACCAACCACCAGAGATGGTTTTCACGTACAGTACATATTTTGGCACATAAGGATTGTCTTCCTGTTGTCTTCCAGGTGTTTTTCTTCCGTTGGTCGTCGTGGGGGAAAGCAGGTTCTGTCCTTGGCCCGCCAGGGCTGCCTGTACCACGGCACCGTGCAGCACGAGCTGCTCCACGCCCTGGGCTTCAACCACGAGCAGACCCGCTCCGACAGGGACAACCATATCCGTGTCGTGCTGCAGAATGTCCAGTCTGGTAGGGGTTTTTTTTTCCCTTACTTAAAAATACCTTTATTGATGTATTTATTTATATATGTTTGTATTTTTCTTATTCATTCATTGGTATTATTTGTTTAAGGAATGGAGCACAACTTCAATAAAAAGGCCACATTGAACCAGGGAACTCAATACGATTACAACTCTGTCATGCAGTACCACAGGTTAGAGGAATTACACATATACATACACAGTATACATATACACTATGTGTGGGTATACCTAACTGGTCTGCAAACCCTTCAGGTATGCCTTCTCTAAGAACAACCAGCCTACCATGGTGCCCATCCCCAACAGCAACGTTTCCTTTGGAAAGGCAACGCAAATGAGCCGCAATGACATCGCCAGAGTCAACAATCTCTACAAGTGCTGTGAGTGCAATCATACGCACACGCACACACACGCGCACACACACACACACACACACACACACACACACACACACACACACACACACACACACACACACACACACACACACACAGACACACAGACACACACACACACACACACACACACACACACACACACACACACACAAATACGTTGTCTCAAATGTTAGCTCTGACCATCGGTGCTAAAGACTTTCCTCTTGATACAGAGGACAATCTGGATGGATGGATCATCATCACCTCCTCTGCCCCGTCTACACATCCACCTGTCAACGGTCCCATGGGAGTCTTAAGCTGTCAGCTTGCCCTAATGATTGTACAATAATATATACTTCAAATAAACAATGATTGGAAAAGCATTTAGTTTTCACTTGGCTTCATGAATACACTAGTGGATCACACGCTATCATTGGAAATGTGATTTTAACTAAGTGAAAATATAACTATAGTGGCTTTTCTGGGCTCCTTCGACCACCAGTTAACCGGTTAGCTACATCGTTTGCAGTTTGTTTGAAGACAGAGCAGGTGGTAGCTTGCGTGTGGTGGTGGTTGTTTTAACCTCTGGTTATTGATTAGCCAATGCACCACCCCCCCCCCCCACACACACACACACACACACCAAAAATAAAACCGCAACAGACTCTTAACAGGGGCTAACGCAAAACAAAATAACAACTCCAAAACTCCATTGTCCCTTCACCTTCCCAGTGTGACCTGTCACCTCCATCTCAGAGAGGGGAGGCCTGGGGCTGTTCCCTTGGCTGGATGAAGTGATGAAGTGTTGCTAGACTTGGCCGGTGCAGGGCTGTTTGGACGGGCTGGGAGAAGGCTCGACAGAGGGGCCGTGGTGGTAGATCCTCAGAGCGCCCGGAACAGCCCCTTAGTAAGGCCACCCTCCACCAGGGCAGCATTACCCCAAACACCCTCCCGGAGCATGGGCCTTGGGCTGCTGTGCTGACTTGGCAGAGGTGTGGCTGGCCTTGGGCTGCTGCCTCCCCTGTCCTTGGCTGACTTCCACTAGCATCGCTGCTGCCAGGGAAAGGGCTGGTGCTTGCTCTGTGTCCCTTTCCAGGTTAGAGAGGTCCCATGATGGGTGCCAGTGTAGCAGTTCACCCTGCTACACCCCACTGAAGTAGCTTTTCTGGGCTCCCCTGACCACCGGGACACAGGTAGATGTTGTTTTGCAGCCAGGCAGAGCAGGGGTTATCTGCAGTGAGCAGTCTCTTCTGAGTGTGTGTGGTGATGGCTGGTTTATTATGTGTACCTTGGTTGCCCAATGTACCACAAGTGTGCAGACCCAGAGTCTAATCAGCCTGACTCGGGCCGGGCCAGGTGAGGCTGCTTGAACCAGCCACCAACCACACACACTCTAGAAGAACAAGAACCTATTTTACACCCTCTCTGGATAAGTGAAGTGCATTTTCACCCCTGAAATGCATGTGCATCTGGGTGTATTGATAATACTAAGTCACTGATAAGACGTCAGACGAACGGACCAGATACAGCATGCATACAGAATGCATACAGAATTCTTTGTGTCTCTTGGTGGTCACCAATTATTATTTGCCTTAAACTTGACTTCCTTAACTAGACCGAGTCTAGTTAGTCAAACTGCCTGCATCAGTATTCATAATAATGACTTGATTTGATATGCCATTACATTACGATTTGTATTAGGCCTAACATTTGTATTTAAATAAGTATACATTCATATGAGATACAACAAGTATTGGTTCTATACACCTTCAATATAAAATTGGATTCCTTTCTGCCTGCCCCAATGTAGTAAACATTAGTAGTAGGCATTAAGTCAAGTGTGATCGACAGTATGTAACAAGGAAATTCTTATGATTTTACAAAGGTTACGAAGGTATCTCCAATTGTATTTACGTTGTTTGATGCTGGTTCGAAACTGCTGCTCGACATTACATATCTAATGGTATCCATGAAGAGTATGTAGTGTTGAGCTCTCCTGCAGTTGGACACTTTATTGCCCCATCCACCAATATGTGTGCACACACAGACACCAATCCAAATGCACATGTGCAGTGTTTCACACAGGCTGCAAGGTTTCTCAGAAACCTTCCAGAAGCTCTCCCCATAAGACGTCCAGGTCACACATTGTTCTGTACGATGCTGTGACAGTATAAAACACCAGCCAGTAAGCCACACACTCACCCAGCCTGTTTTTGAACTTTCAGGTAAGGCCTTTCTCCTGCTCTGCTCTACAATCACAGAAGACTTGTCTGTACCTCTACACTGTGATATTTCTTTGCACTGTTGCACAGCATGATTTCAGTAGTAGCAAAACCTTGTCAACTGTCTCTCTGTCACTCTCTCCCTCTCCCTCTCTGTTTCTGTCTCTGTCTCTCTCTCACCACCAGAAATCTGTTGCTAACATGATGGCCAATATGTCTTGGGCTGTGTTGGCGCTGCTGCTGGCTTCCTCTGCTCTGGTGCAGGGGAAGACTGAGGTCCCGACACACACACACACACACACACAACCCAACTCAAATCATCACAATTAATTACATTTCTGTGGTGATCTTTATGACAAGTGCTTAAGTCTTAATACATGTGTATTGAAGGAAGGTTTACTTGGTATGCTGAAGAAAAATAACTTCCTCGACACAAAGATACTGTTGAGGAGGGGACTGGCTTTGTCGTTCATATAATTAATTGTTGTAACTTTCTTTCTTTTCATATCCCTCCATGGATACGTCCAGGAAGGTAAATAAAGAAGCATGCCATTGTTCATTACCATCATCAAACAGCGTCAAAATCAGTGCGTATCTTGGTTATTAGGGCGATACAAAACACACAAGGGGTGTGATTTCATCAAGCATTTGAGGCCTCGACATTAATATGTTATTGGTGATTATGACACAGACTTTGAAAGCAGTTAAAAGCATCATATTTTGACATAAATACATCGGCCTACTTGGATTGTAATAAACCTTGAGAAAAATGCACAAACAATGAACGGACACATTTCACATTTTCATTTCATTCAGTGTCTTCAAAAGACAATTCGATGCTAATGTTGTCAATATCACAGGGATAGACAATAATTTCCTTTATTTGGTTTTTGCACAGAGGTCGTCGCCCGTGATGAGGACCCTTCTCGGGAACTTTCTGTCGGGGAGCTGTTGGAGAGGGCCAACAGAGACCGCAGTAAGACCGCTCACAGGACTCATAACAGGCTACATAAACCCCTATCCATGTGTTACAATAGGCACTTCTAATATGCCATACAAATATCAACAGTTTAATGGGTGACATGACAAGCATCACACTGTCACAGTCCGTGATGTAGGCCTACGTAACCGACACGTCCTGTCCTGACCGCCTTGCAGCCCCCAACTTTGACGAGCCCATGGTGGTGGAGGGAGACATCGCCGTCAACAGCGAGGCCGAGAGGAACGCCGACCCCTGCACGTCCCGCGGCTGCCTGTGGGGAAAGAGGACCGACGGCTACGTCTACATCCCATACTACATCACCAACCACTTCTGTGAGCAACGCTGTTATTGAGGTCCTTTGGAGATGCTCTTTACATTCATTCTTCGTTGGATTGTATTATAGGGGCCGTGCTGCTGTAATATGACACCTATAACCCAAGACAACTACAATCTATTTGTTGATGTTAAAATAGTAATGACAGATGTGTTTCAGTTAATTATTCAAAATGGTCAGAGGCAACATAGGAGAGTAAATCTCAAATATTAAATAAAATATCAAATGACAAGATAAAAATGATATATATGCTCAAGTATGTGCAAGAGTTTGCCTTTTAACTACTTCTAAGACCAGTGGTTCCAGTCTCAATACAGGATCTTTCAGAGATGATGATGATGATGATGCAGGCTTTATTTTGAACATGTTAGAACAATACATTAAAAAGAATACAGTAAAAGAAAATAACCTAACATGTCCAAAGGAGCAGGAAGAAGCATAAGCTTATTTAATCCTACCCCTTTTCCATCACTCAGTTATGTGTATGTGTACCCGCATACCCATAAAGATGCATATTTACAAAAGTACATATTAACAAACAAAAAAAATATGGGTTAATACTACTAACCAAATACTGTTGGTACTATTAATATGAAGTACTATCTAATTTTATATGTTTGTCTTGCAGCTTCTCGCGAGAAGGCCATCATCACCCGCGGTCTGGAGTCCTTCTCCGCTGTGTCCTGCATCCGTTTCAGGCCCACCCAGGGCAACGACAGGGACTGGCTCAGCATCGAGTCTCAGAGCGGGTAGGGGAGTCATGCAGCCACCACAACCCCTGCTTACTTACAAAGTCAAACACAAATGCAGAACTCCTCCAAAAGTTTAACTATTTCAAACACATTGTCCGTAATAGGCCTACATTGGCAGCACATACGGTATATTTTATGTCATTTTATAAATGCAGGCAGCCTACTTGTATTTGTAAAATGATGTAACACATTACATAAAATACAATTACATAAAAATTTTTCAAAGAAGCCTTGCAAGCAGGTATTCTTTGAAATGAAATAAAAACATACAAACATCTGGTAGCATGTTTGCATTGATAAAGTCTGCTGCAGATCCTAACCCTGTGACTGAAACATGTGTCCTCTGCCCTTCTGTGTTGCCAGCTGCTACTCCTGGGTGGGTCGCCAGGGTGGCAAACAGGTGGTGTCCCTGAGCCGCCAGGGCTGCCTGTACCACAGCACCGTGCAGCACGAGCTGATCCACGCCCTGGGCTATAACCACGAGCAGACCCGCTCTGACAGGGACAGCTACATCAGGGTGGCCTGGGAGAACATTATTGATGGTGCGACGGAGAACCAGCATGTGTAGCATGCTGGCTATCATTACACATCCACAGTTATCACTCCTACTGACAGTGATATTCCATATTTCTATTGAGATATTCAATATTTTTGTTGCATTTTTGTTGTTTGCTTCAAGTTGTGAATCTATTCACTCTTCTCTTCAGACATGAAATATAACTTCGACAAGATCGCCACTCTCAACCAGGGCACGCCATATGACTACAACTCTGTCATGCAGTACGAAAAGTCAGTATAGGCCTACAGATTTAAGACTTGATTTGCATCAATCAATGGCTAATTAGAATCAACAACAAGAAAATTCACACTCAACTGAGCCTTTTCCCGCCATCCAGGTATGCCTTCTCCAAGAACAACCGGCCCACCATGATCCCCATCCCCAACAGCAATGTGCCCTTTGGCCAGGCCACTCAGATGAGCAACAATGACATTGCGAGGATCAACAACCTCTACAAGTGCTGTGAGTCACCTGTAGCATTGCCATTTCAGTGAACCATTTCAGACATAACATGAAGACATAACACTCATGCACCTTCATCATGTACGTCTAGTCAGATGTTTCTTTCCATGTCACCCACCGCAGGAATGAAGCTTCGTCTCAGGCCTGAGCTCCAGCCCAGAGCAACATATCAAATTAACTTTGAGACACCCCGGCTGTAATAACAATAAACCAACCACTGTCTCATGGACAAGTGTCTGTTTATTTCAATACTGCAGAGGTCATATGCAGGCATCCGCATCAAGTCTCACTCATGGTAAATTTGTTGGATTTTTAAAAAATCCAAAAAGTATCATGTAATTTAGGGAATAATACATGTGTATTTAAGCATATGAAAAAACTGTTTGATCATTAACGACTCCTACTTTTCCTAACCGATTTCAACTGATTTTTTACTCATTATGCAAAATAACTTCCCATGTATTATTTTATTCAGTATAATATTTTCATGATGTATGTATTCACAACTGGTTTGGCAATAAGTTAAACAATAAGGTAAACAATTGGCCATTTTGCAGATTTCAGACATTCACAAATACAACAAACAAAAAAATTTGATAACACAATGATTTAAGCAATTCATAACAATCCCAATATAATGCTTTCTTCTATTCACAATTCATGCTTTGAAAACAACTTCAAAAAAGCAAAGAGATAAAGGAAAGTGATGTCTAAATAGACATAGATCCATCGTGTAGCCTACCCATTAAGCCAGATATGATGCATTATTCATCTACTGCTCTGTCCTCTGGTGTCCATGCTAACCAAATCCATCCCTCTGCTCAACCTCATCGGGTCTCCTCCCCAAGTCCTTCCAAATCAAAACAAGCCTGGGCTATCTTGTCCTCCACCTCGTCAGCCGTGCGATTTTGGTTACATTCTCTGAGGGCGGCCACAAGTTCTTCTACACGGGCCTGACTTCCCTGAGCCTTCCTCCACTCCCAGATCACCACCATCGCTGTCTCCTCCAGGTCCAGCTGCTTCTGGGCGATGGACTGTATTCTGACCTCAATCAGGTTCAGCTTGCGGGCCAGTTTGCGCCATGTTCTGCCGAGACTTGCAGCAATCACCTCTGCGGCCAGATCTATTTTCCCTGCAGGAAAATTAAATATAGAGATGGAAATGAATGCACAGTCTACTGCAACCTGTTGTATGCAATCCAGTAGCACTAAGACTACAATATGGAAGTAGGCCTATAGCTTACAAGGTGGGTGTGTGCAGGCCACAATATTTCAAATTTGACAATCAAAATGTAGAAAAAATAACTGTTTAGCTCTATTACAGTATACTGTTTTGTATTGTATGGGACCTACAAAAAATACAGAGCTAAGTAGGCCTAAAATTATGCTTCATTTTGCACTCTATGCTCACAGAATGCTATTTTAAATTACTTACAAAGTGAGCTACTTAGTTGTTTTCTCTTTCATTTGAAAGAAGTAACTTCCTGGGCACACAAACTACTGTAAGCTACTGAGTAAACATTAACACGGAGCTGAGACAACCCATGGTCTTAACAGCGAAATCTGGGTATAGGTAAATAAAAAACACGCAAATAAAGCACAGCCTACCTCTTTCCGCTTCGCTCGGTTCACTTTGAGCCGATGCAGCGCCACAGTTTGTATTAAAGCGTCTTATTATGTCTGACAGGTCCGGTCGATCCACTTGAGTCAGGAGCTGCTCTAAAAAGGTCGTGTCTTCGGCTGAGAGTTTGTTCCGCTGCATCAACACGTCAAAAAGTTCCCAGCCCGTGTTTATCTTTTCCAGAATACGTTTGCCTATCAACTCACGACACAAGAACTTCATATTTTTCAATTGATCGGCGTCTAGTGCGTTGGACAACTGTAGTAGTTCGTGGTGAAAAGAGTTCGCGTCTACAGACGCCATGTTGCCGGCTGGGGAAGTCCTCAATAGGAAGTGGCGCATAATTATCACTTTCACTATATTTTTCGACCGGTGGGTGTCGCTGTTCTACCATATCTCACCACACGCCTCCCATGTCATAGTAGCGTGTGTGCGTGTGCGTGTGTGTGTGCGCCTAGCCTCGCGAAGCCGTCCCAAATCTCGCGAGGTTTCCAGTGTGTCGCAATGTCTGTAGGCCTACTACTACATCAATCAAATGTGCTACTAAATAAACATGACACTGTATATTTTTAATAGCGAATGATATTTCTGTCAAAATCTTGAATTGAATCACGCATCAAAACACAAAGTGGACAGGCAAAATTATATTATGTTGTGAAGATATAACTTTTACATTGAATTAAATTGTCACTTTTCAACACATTGGTCTCATTCGTGAAAACCGGTTCTCCACCAAACTCCAATAAAATCAAGTCTCTATGAAAGGTTTTTCTTGAATCTTGAATCTATGACTTCCCCCAGTCCAGCGCTTTCATGAACTCGTCCTCAGTGAAATACAACATCTTGGCAGCTTCAAAATGCATCTGTTCCAATGCAAAAATTTGTCATATTAATTGTTCATCAACAATTCCTTATAATACAATGCAGAATACACAATTACAGTATATAGGAAATTTACCTTTTGTCTTTTAAGGATGTCTATCAACTTGAGTTGTTTCTTAAACCCCAGAATAAGCTCTTCCTTCTGCTTCTTCAGCATTTTGTTCTCAGCCAGCAGATTCTCTTTCTGCTGCTGCTCTTCCTTGGTGTTGTCCTTTTTTTGATGAGAAACAGTACGATAAGTATGACGAGAAGACGAATGGAAAAAGTACACATCTTATTTGGACCTCCCCTCCAAACACACGTGTGCGCCTCCTATAATATCAGTTATATTTGCTTTTGGGGACAAGAAAGAATATGGAACTCGTGATTCTCTTTCAGACCGGAACCACTCGTCTCCTCTCGAAGCGTGAATATAACCAGCAAGCCTCACCAAGTGCAGTGCACTACAAGCCGAGGGGCCCTGATGCAGTACAAAACATTCACCAAGTCAATCACTTTGCTTTTTCAACGGGGACATGGAGCAAGTAGTCGTTTGACTGGCAATGCGCATACCTTACTCAGCTGCTTTGTGTTTTTCAGCTGGGTCTTTAATCTCTCCGCCTCCTCCAGGGCTCGGTTCAGGCGAACCTCCACGGTGTTCTGGGTGCCTGCTGCTTGTTTCTGGGCCCTATTCAACCCCTCTATTTCCTGCACAGCACGGAGGAAGCATGGGGGGGGGGGGGGGGGGGGGGGGTGCTGAAGCTGGTCTTTGATAGCGGCGTGTTATCTCTTGTGTTTATTTGGTTGACATTCACCGCAAGTGGAATCTCCTTTAGTGGAATGCCCTTACACACACATGTTCATGTGTGTACATGTGTATGTACATATGTGTATGTGCACACAGGTGTAGATTTTTTTCCATGTGTGTAGTATATATATATATATATCCAATAAAAAAAAATCATTATCTTTTATCTTGCTATTTTATGTACTGTTTTGTGTACTGTCGCCTGCCATGTCACAAAATGTTGCTGTTCAGAATGGCCCTGTGTTACGAAGAACATCTGACAACAAAACACTTTGACTTTGACTTTTATATGACAGACCTTTTGTAGTGCAGCAACTTGCAGCTGTAGACTGTCACATCTCTTGCTGGACTCCTCGGCTAAAGCTCTGTGCTTTTCGATGTGCGTCTGCTGAATGTTTGTCGTCTTCTGTAGTCTTGCTTGATCCTCCTCCAGCTCTTTTATTTTGCTGCAAAGCTTACCGTTTTCGTCATCCTTCAAACAGAATGCAGTCTTAGTCACATGCCATTGTTATTATTCATCTAAATTCAAAATGATTATTGAATAATTCAAAGGAGCATCTAAAGTGCTCCAATCAAGTCTCACACCAAAACAGAACACCGGTAGGATGGTTCAGTATCCATACAGTCTACAGTCTACAGAGGACCACCATTTCCCCAAATACCTTTTTGCTGTAATCATATGAAAGGCGATCCAATTCCTCCTGCATAATTCGTAGTTTGGCCTTCAAAACGCGTATCTGCGCTTCTGAAAACACAACAATAAAGCTTCAGTACATCTTAGCATCACTACAAGAATTAATATTCCTTCACCCTGGCCGCTCACCCTGCATGCCCACTATGCACCAAAATGAGGCTGTTCCTGTCATTCACCCAGATCACTGGGTGCAAGACAAAGACATGGGACCATGCCTTTGCCATTGGCCATAGGGGTTTAGCAATCCCACCTGATCCTACACTGTCTTCGTGGTGAGATGCTTCTTCCACAACATCCTCATGGCAATAAGCCTCCAGCTTTTCCTCCAAATTAAGGACGGTCGTTTCCAAGCAAAGGTGTTCAGTTGTCATTTCATTGGCAACAGGTCTTCTAAAAATGAAACAAGATACACTTTCTTTTTCCACAGTTTTCCATCTGTTTTCATTTAGTTTTAAAGGAGGGTGGGTGCTACTCACATAGTTTCTACGTCTTTTCTTTGGTTTCTAGGATGTGTGTTTTGGGATCCAGATGGGCCCTTCTTTTTACGCACTGACTGAGCAAAAAACACTGTAAATGCATGATTCTACATTTATTTTTCAATATGTGTATAGCTTGTGCAATCATTATTAACTTGCTAATTGTTTACCTTCATGCTAGGCTGTTGTAGAGTAGACTTTTGGGGCATTGTGATACTGAGGAATCAGAATACAATTATGAGTTAGAATATATTATACCATTATATGCATATTTTCTTCGATATTTAATTTAAAAAAAAAAACCCAACCTTTTAATACCTTACCTAGAGTCATCCTCGAAATCAAAATCAAGATGGTTGGGAATTGGTTTTGACAAAATATCATTTTGGCCTCTCTGTAATTCAATAGACATTGTATCACGATCAATAGAAAAAATATTTACAATTAATTGTTATTAGTTTGCTACTTGCTATTTATTTACTAGAATGTATGCAGGAAAATGTTATGGACAAATCTAACATGAGCCAACTAGTAGTATCAGCCCATTACAGAATACTCAAATATTCAAATCAACATCACTTGCAGATAACTTACCATAACTTCCTCTGCCTGTCTTACTAAAGCAGCCGTTTTAGCTTCCAACTCTGCATTCATTCGTCTGATTGCAACACAATTAAAGGGGGAAAGACGTTTAATTTTTAATACAGCTTTTTTTTGGTCCACGCAAAGAAATGCAATCCCCTATCAGAGAGTTGGGTTGACGACTGTGACTACATGGTATATAACACGTGTCTTACTTGTACTGCTCCTCTTTTGCAGCAAAGTCCAGAGCAGGCTTGTTCACTAGTAGTGCTTCACCACCACCAACAGGTGTCTTTTCATGCGACCTTTTGGCCCTCTGGGACCTGGACTCCATGGCGCCCCCTGCTGCTGCTGCTGCTGGGACGTGTGTTAGGGTCTGAGACATGAATCAGAAGAACCACAGCGTTCACGGTCGTCGATTAATGTGACTAGGGAGAATATAAAAAACTAAAGGTTATGTAGATAACTCTATGGACTGTATGTGTCAGGCCTATCTCTAGAGGACACATTGCTATATTGTATAAACGGCGTGCATGCTGTTGACTTACCTCCCGTGGCGCGTCGTGTCGTCCTCCCTAGTTTGCTTGTTTTGCTCGAGGTTGCGTAGCAACATGACCCCCCCCCCCCATCAGTGCTCTGCTCAGGTAGAGGCTATATAGCGCCATCTGGTGGTCCCACCATGTAAAGTCTGACCGCGTTTATAAATACACACACGAAAGCTGAAAGACCCAGAAGTGTGTGTGTGTGTGTGTGTGTGTGTGTGTGTGTGTGTGTGTGTGTGTGTGTGTGTGTGTGTGTGTGTGTGTGTGTGTGTGTGTGTGTGTGTGTGTGTGTGTGTGTGTGTGTGTGTGTGTGTGTGTGTGTGTGTGTGTGTGTGTGCGTGCGTGTAGCTGCAGACAGGGACCAGACGGACAACTGAACCCCCTACAACAAATGTACTTTGATGTACACTGGTACACAACATAACACTTCATATGCTCCAATATTGCTATGGAAATATTATGCAGATAATATTATAGATTGCGGTAAAGTATAGCCTAATATTCTAGGAAGAAGTATGATTTCATTGTACAACAATAATTTAGCTATTTACTGACAGACTGACAGCTCCGTTCATTAGTAAGTACCACGACGATACAAATAAAAATGTGATATATTTATGTCAGGGGTGCGCGGTGTGGGCGGTGGCTGGGGGTACTGCGCATGCGCTCGCTCCACAACTCTCGACGGCGCACATGTAACAAATCACACGGAGCGCGAAAGCTGACAGCGGAGTGAATACGAGGCGCATTGAGGGGACTTTACTACACTCGCGTACGTGATTCTTTTTTAATTTTATTTTTTTATTATTAACAGCATATCGCTACTATGCATGCACGGGAGCCCCCTCTTCCTCCCACCACCGGTATCTTATAACTACGATGGAGGATGAGGACCACCACCACCACCACCACGACCACGACCACCACCACGACGACCCGGACCCGGACCCCCATGGCCCCCCGGACCAGGACCCGGACCCGGACCCCCCCGGGATTGCCTTACCCTCCCTGGTCCCGGGGCTGCAGGGATCAGAGGCCAGTGCGCTGCAGCTCCGGATCAAGAACTCTATCAGGTAGTGGTGGTAACTGTTGTCCTATCGTAGTAATAATAATAAAGTAATCCACTATAGCAGGTAGGTAATAATATTCTCATGTTATTATGGGTGCTAAGCCATTCCTTCTGCGCCCAGAGGAGCTTTGGTCAAATCCGCCCCCCTAACGACGAGGTAAACAGCGTAACCTATTTTTAAAATAAATACCGCTGGGTAGACACATCCACTAATAAGGGCTGCGTTGTTGTTGTTGTTGTCATTATTGTTATTATTTTACTTCGTTTCTTGGACAACCAAACGAAATGCACAAAATGCAACTGTAGACGCATGGATGAATGAACGCTCCCCCTCTTCCCTCCGTCTGTATATAAATAAATAATAAATCAATCAAAATTGGCTTTACTTCCTAAAGCCAATAATACATATAAGTACAACACTAAAATACAATACTTAATTCAATTCAATGTTATTTGTATAGCCCTTAATCACAATACAGTCTCAAAGGGCTTTACAGGCCAGATTATGGGCCAAATATAATATGAGTGTCAACACATACTAATGAAAGGGTGAGTTAATTAAGGCCTAGGCCTATACGCACATGTCTACCATCAAGTAGCCTATACATAAATATTGATACAAATGAAATGTATTGTGTATTGTACAAGTGAACTTACTCAGCTTGAAGCCATACACACGTTCAACAATTACAGTAGGCCTACCGTTTCCTGCCACTTCCCTGCCCAAAGACTGGGTCCAAACTTTGGAAAATATGTATTTGTGCTGATTAATGCAACATCTTTGCCTGTTATATCATTTTGATGGCAGTGCATCTCAGTCTCATATTCAAGCAGTGCTTTTCTTTTTCAGTCCTCCCAAGGTACAAGAGCTGTCCCGGCCATTTCACAACATATAGGCTACAGTAGATTCAAGATTCAACATTCAAGGACTTTGTCACATACACATACAGGATATGGAGTGAAATGGAATGTGCAAAAGAATACTACTTGAAGAATAACTGGACGGATCAGAATCAGAATATTTATAATATTTACAGTAAAAAACAAAAATACAGGATTAAAACATCTAAAACATATATAAAAGGCAGTATAAAAATTGTACAAAATATGAACCAATATAGTTGAGTACAGACCATGCATGTATGTATGTCATAAGTCATAAGCATGTGTCATATGTCATAAGCATGTGTGCCCTGGTGAGGTCAGAGGTCACAGTCCTGATGGCCTGCGGAAAGAAACTCTGTTTTAGTCTCTCTGTTGTAGCAGCGTGACTGCGAGGCGCTTAACTGACCGCAGCAGTACAACATATTAATACTAACAACAATACATGCCTTCATTGTTCAGAAGAACAGAAAAGTAAGCACATATCCTGCACAAACTGTTAATGTTATATACTGTATATATATCTCTTTATCTCTATGCACCATTTGACATTTTTAATTGGATGTCAACTAGACTCCATTGACTAGTGGAGCTGTGCTAGTATTCTTGTATTGTGTGATGAGGTTGCATTTTCAAAAAAAACTAGTAACTGAAATAAAGTTTTAACTATAGCCTACTTCCAATTTGTTCACTCCATCGTAAAGCCTAAATATTGTTTACTCCCACCTACGAGCTCTTTAGCAAGGCACAATGCATCAAACTGTTCATGTAAACAGTACATTTCACAATTGAGTACAATTGTACAAAAATAAGTGTCAAAAAGTTATTTTCAGCCAATCAATGTTAAAGTGTCATTGCAAGTGTGAATTTCAACATTGCACCACAGTTCTACCACAGTGTGTTACTGTTGGTTAAATCTCATCAATTATTTAATCAAAAATATGTATTGGCCTTGCTTTACATGTTTTAATAGAATCAAATGGATACCGATAGATTAGCAAAACCATGTTTTAACTCTGCTATACCTCTGTGGCTATGAAGAGATGTAAGAAAAGGTCAGGGTTTCTCTCCTTCTTGAGTCCGAGCCAACTGGCTTAAGCCCATAATAACTCAATCTTGTTTAAAGAATCTCTTTATGTAACATACTAATCTTTGTTTTCTTGTTGCTTCAATTCAGGTTGCTATAAACAGGCGCTAAATGTCACTCTGTGTACCCAGCCGACGTGGCTTAGAAACAGCTTAATGATTTCGTGTCAAGAGCGAGAAATCCCTGTGTCCCCCCTCCACCTCCCCTAGTAACAGCTAATTAAAGTGTTCCCTTTGTTGTTTGGTTGTAGAGAAGTCTCCTAATACCTAGGAGATAGTTCACATGGCATGGTCTCTTCACTGATGGATCAGGCTGTGGTCATATGGGGTTAGGCGTCTTGCTCGACACTTAGCTAGGTGGAGCCCGGGGATCGAACCAGCAACCTTCCGGTTGCCAGACAATCGCTCTTACCTCCTGAGCTACTCTTCACATTAAGAATCATTAGGAAAGCACAGCTCATTCAGAAGACCTGTTTGGCTGCAGTGCAGTTGTCGTTGTGCTGCTCCTATCGTGTTTAAGTTTTGATAACCTATGTTTCATAAAAGATCACTGCCACTCAAAACCATCAGCATGATGATATAATGTATTGTTGTAGTGTAATGCAATATAATGCATCAGTGACTATTTACTTACAAGAAGAACTACCATGGGAAATTAATCAGTTTATGTATTTCCTTATGGAAGATACCTTGTTATATGGCAAAATAGATGTAATATACATATCTTTAATATAACATAATTAAAAAGAAAACATTTTCTTTTTCTGATAATCAACATGCTCAACTTCAGCACAAATTTCATGGTTCTGTGGTGAGAGGATGCGATAGCATTGTAAATATCTGTAACGGCTTGGGAGTAGTAGGTAGGTATGGTTAGGTCATGGTCATGGATAGTCGGAAGCATGTGACCGGTAGTATATATACATTATGCCGTATTGTCTTAAAGGGATGTGGTTTCAAATCGCTGCACATAAAATATTATGTCTAGGTCAAAAGAGCCATGTCGAACTATGTGGAACTGAATGACTTTACTAGGAACCACATGGCGGAAATATTGACACTTCTGTGACGCAGCAGTGAATGATCTTTTAATGACTTAAGAACTGATTGAGGAGCCTTTCATTGCGTTCAACCTCCTGGGGGTCCGGATATTTAAAAAGACAGGGATGGTCCTTTCAAAGTAGCGTGAATGTGGTTTTTCCTCCTGTCTTTCTTTGTATACATGGCATGTGTTCCTGGTCCGGCGTGACATGACCTAAGAGATGCTGTCGGAGGGGTTGTTTCATACCGAACATTCCTCCGCTTTATAAATAAATACAGTCTAAAGCGGCAGGCTCCAGTTACACCGGCATCATTCTCATTGATATTATGTCTCTTTTCCCAGCAAATCCGTCCAATCAAAGGTGGACAGCATGTTGGTGAGTATTCTTTGAGCACTATGATTATATATCTATGTTCAGACTTGTGTCCACTCATGACTGTTTCAAACATTATGAAATGATGCATTTGAGTAGGCCTAATTTTGGTGACGACGGTAAAAACGTGTTGAAGGTACCGACGAAAAACGCAGGAGTCCAGAGGAGGAACTGTGTTCAGATAGCAGATAGCCACCCTCCCACACAGCACTGCTGAGCTGACCATTGCAGGCTTTTGCTCACCTCTGCTTTTACAGTACTTAATTACAGAACTCAATTCATTAAACACCTGCGATCTGAAGTACAGCATAACAAAAATATTATTATTGAATGATTGCCCCTGCATGACATTTGCATGGAAATGGAGTGGGTGTGTCTTTAGGATAGACCCCACCTTTAGACATGCGTGTTTCACCGTGGAACAGTAACATTTCCAGCGTGACTGTTTCACTGAGAGCAACATTTTCTGCCTCTGCAGAAATAAAAAAGAGATAGACATATTTAAAAGTGTGTGTGTGTGAGGGGGGACGGGGGGACGGACGTACATGTTATATGCGCTCTATTCACTAATAATGGATTGGAAAAAAGCTGCAGATCAGCCAATAGACAGCCCTTGCCAGCCACAGGTCTACATGCTGGAATGCACGCGCTGCATGGGGATGGTTATTAACAGCGACAGGCACAAACTGCTGTTCGGGGACCCAGGAGCACTCCATGTCTTGTCAGATAATTTGCAGGCTTGGCTCTTTATATTGATGATAACTCAATCGTTGTAATCCTGAAGTTTGATTACATTACTAGTATTGATTGGCTAAATGCATTTCGCCCTGTTCCACAGTCACTCAGGAAGAGTGGGGAACCCCGCCGGCTATAAGATGATATATGGCCCGTGCTAGCTGTTAGCTGATTGGATGCCATACTTTATCCAGATCCAGGCACCACACACACACTCTGTAGGTGATGCACTCAAAGCTATATTCAGAAAACCTGAATAGATGGATAACCACTGTCACATTTTATTACAACGGTATGTTTTATGCCTGCTCATATGGCTACAGGTTACTGAAAGACAGGGAAGCTAGCTATGGTGCATCTACTTCCTATTATTCGATTTATGTAGATTTGATTTTGTATGTTTTCTCTCTTAACGAAAAAGATTGAGAGATCTGAGCAATTATAGTTGTTCAACTCTTCAGTTAACATTACAGTCTGTAGCTTTAGTCTCTATAATGTATCTTATAATGTATTTTTTTTGAATTTTTGCATTATTAAGATTAAAAGCTGAACACTGAAACATTGAGCGATTAGCATAACAGTTGTCTTCTTGTGTTTTCTGTCTGGACAGCAAGACGTGGAGAAGTTCACGGACATTGAGAAACTCTATCTTTACCTTAAGTTGCCCACTGGTTCCAGCATTAACACTGATAAAAGGTAGGCCAAATCATACTGTTGGTTTGTTTGATGATCACTTTATGAGATTAAAATGTGTATTGTGTTTCTTATTTTAATCCAAAAATGCTGCTGCTTGTGATATTTCTCACCAAAATCTAACAATGCCTATAAAGCTATAGGTCTGAATTGCCAAAAATGTACTCTCTTGTCAACAGTCTACTTGCAATCTGAATTCACTGTAAATGCCTTTGGATAAGAGTGTCATCTAAAACAGTGATTCTCAACTGGTGGGTCGCGACCAAAAAGTGGGTCGCGGACCCGTTTTCAGTGGGCCTGGGAAAAAAAAATGTTAAGAAAAAAAATCCTGTGCTTTTATTTTGAAGGGGATTTTTTATGCAGCGGAGTGCATAATTTTGCGCAATATGCGAAAATGATGTGCATCTGCGCTACTGAGTCAACGCGGGGGGGGGAAGCATGAAGAAGTTCGACTTGTTGAAAGAAGTTCCGTTAATATTTTTGACTCTGGCGGGGAGTGGAAGAAGTTTTAATATATACTCCGCTTAGTGGGCCCGGGCCTAGGGGCGGCCCTGATGGTGGGTCCCGAAGCCAGACCAGTTGAGAGCCACTGATCTAAAAGACTTGTGAATAGTAAAGTTTTAAAGCTAAGGTTGGCAGAGCATTGTCAGAACGTTGTCTTCTGCTCTGAGCTCTATCAAACTTTTGGGTTTTTTGGACAAAGCTCTCATTTTTCAACAGTGAGCAGGCCTTGGCGTCATCAAGCCGCACGCAGCAGACGCATGCATTTCACTGGATCGGCAACCACTTGGAGGAACACCCGGAGACGTCCCTTCCCAAACAGGAAGTCTACGATGAGTACAAGTAGGTGTTAGTGGCACAAACAGATTAAATGCAACTTCCTGTTTATACCCACACGGAAAGTTAGGATGACAATGTGGTTAGCAGTTGGCCTTAAAAATACCCATTCCTCGTCGTCCATGATAGCATGAAGGTAGTTTGAAAAGACATTGAAGATTTTAACTTCTATTTATTGTAGTGTGCTCAATAAAAGGGGCAATCGAAGAGAAATAGAGCCATTGTATATTGATGTGGCCAACATAAAAAAATAACAGTCAGATAAATTAAACCTCGCGTCCAAGGCCACCGAGGAATACATTTTCTGTGAAATGCCTTTTATTTAATTATGTTTGATCTATAAAGGTTTAGTGTGTGGCTCTATGATGAAAATACATAATTATCACTCTCATACCACATCAAAGTCTTTCATTAGTGCAAATGAAAGCACATTAGCAATTAATAGGCCTACTGAAATAAAATTGTAGCATAGTGAGGATACTTTTTAAACTTTAGCTTTTAACTTTTTTTAAACAGTTCTTGCTATTTCTCAGTGGCATACAGTGCTTGAGGTAGATGAATCTATTAGTAATTTTAGTGTATCTCTCCTTTGCATTTTCTGACAGCTAAGACAATATAAATAGATGCTAGCTGCTGGGGGGGACTCAGTGCACGCCATGTGTTGGTAACATTAGAATGGAAAGTCTGAGACAGTGATTGAAATACTTTGGCTTATGTAACGAGTCCTTTTAACTCGACTAGCCAACAGAAAATACAGTGGCCACTAGAAATATTGGCGCCATGGGCATGGGTAGGCATGTGAATTAATTAATGTCTGCTTATCATGTTGATTAGTTTTTTTTATCTCAACCACTAAAATATACATGTTAAAACATGTCTTTAATGCTGTGCATATAGGGTCACAGACAATAGATATTTGAGGATCCATTTTAGCAAACATTTTATCAAAAAAGGACTCATAAAAGTCCTGCATATACAAACTGATGGCTAATGAGTCACAACCACAAGCTAACTAATACAAATTACCAGGAGATTGATATTACCGGCAGATGTTGATTCAAAACAATTTGGGTGGAAGGCAGGCACACAAAAGTTAAAGTTGAGGTTGCAAACATTTTCAGAGCTAGAAATGGGGTCACGGGCCAACAAAACGTTGGGAACCCCTGCTTTAATGTCTGTTGTTAGTAACTAAAAAGACTAAAAGCCGAAGACTAAAAGAACAATACAATTTTAAAGCAGCATATCCTGCATAAACCCAATCCAAATGTAACATTGCCTTGTAGACAGGAGGTCTATGTACTGTACTATTCTATTTCTTTGACTGCATGACATAGAAAACTAAAATAAGAGACTAAAGGGGACTAAAATAGCATCATTGAGACAGCTCTGGTTTCAGGTCTGGTTTTTTATTTTCCCCTCCATACTTCAGTACCACGGCGTACGTTATATGTAGCTAACTGCTAAAGCTATATCAACAAAAAAACAACAACACATTAACTTAGGGGATTTATGAATTTCATTGGTACAAATAAAGGTATTGAACATAAGTACAATTTTAACCAAGCAGCAAAAGTGGTGTCATTGTCAATCATTTGATGATTATTGGCAGCATGTATATTATTGATCAACTGTATTGGTATAACATTTCTGATGCTACCGTTTAGAACTTGATTTAACTCGATTTTTCCTTCATCATCTATGGACCATGCAATATCATACATATGGCTTATTTTCCAAATCCAGTGGTGAAGTTATGTCCGTTGTCTATCTTTCAGGAGCTACTGTGACAACCTCAACTACCATCCACTGAGTGCTGCAGACTTTGGGAAGATGATGAAAAATGCGTTTCCAAACATGAAGGCTCGGCGACTTGGCATGAGAGGCAAATCAAAATATCCTTTACGGGAACAAATAATGAAATCGCCTGACCGCCATCTGAATTCTAGTCAGACATCAGCTGTTGAAGTTCATAAAGAATCTAAAAATAGATGAAATGAAATGAAATAAAGTTCCCCCTCTCTGCCATTAGAGTGCTATTGCAGCACAGTGAAGCCAGGGGGGGAATTGGCTGTTCTCCTGACCTTCACAAAGGTTGGGTTGGTTTTTTTTGGGGGGTGGGATAAAGTAGTTTAACTTATTTATAGTCGCCAATAACGTTAACATCTTGTTCATTGTATATATTATATCATCTGGGAAATGGATATTGATGTTTTTGACGGTCTATAGAAACATTCGGATCTAAAAAACAAAAGGATTTTGATTAATTCCAGAACATATGTTAAGTACTAAATTATAAATTCTAATATTCAACATAACGTTAATTATAAATCAGGAATAATGAATGTGTGTTTACATTTACAGCAGAGCTTCTTCGTGCATTTATCTGCCATTTAAATGACTAATTCTTCTCACAGTATCAAGAAAAGGGCAAATTAGCATACAATATTTCAAGTAAATGTGCACAAAATCCTGACACAAACGCACACGGTACGTGTTTATCACTGATCACAATCTGTCACCCTCTCCAATTATAACCTCAAGAATGTTCATGCTATTTGTGGATGTATTCACATACATACGTACATATACAGTATATAAATGCATACCTTAACCTCTGTTTACATACTGCTATAGTGGACTGAGGAAGAGAGCCTTGGTTAGCATGCCATCATTGCCTACTCTTGATTTGCATAAAACAGGGAATGCAGTAAGTAGTTAATTTCTGAATATTTTATATTATATAACTAATTACTTGTATTTCAATTCTATCCTCTAGTAACCCAATATATATGTGATTTGTTTATTTCCAGTTTGAAGTATTGGATTCGCCAGGTCCAATTTCCAACATTAAGGAGGAAGTGCGCTATGCTGCCTGCGGCCTGGTGTGTGAGTGGGCCCAGAAGGTTCTCAGTCGTCAGTTCAACGCGGTGGAAGATCTGGCCCGGTTCCTCCTGAACAGCCACTACATAAGCAACAAGTCTGTGGCCGCTCTCACCATCATGGCCAGCACAGCAACGGGTACGAGACCGCTACAGTGGCCCTTTCTCTATCATCCATAAGACTGTGTCCCTTGAGTCTTGGAAGATAAATGCTGCCATCTGGTGGTCGAAGCTTTGTACTAATTTAGCTGAATGAAACAATGTGAATGGTTATTGTTGGGTAACTGAACCAAACAGTCATTGTATTGCAATGGTTGCCATGATTTAACTCCATTATCATCCTCCTCCTCCTTCTCCAGGGGTCAAGTCTCCACAGTCGACCTCAGCTTTCATCCCCACCGCTGAGGCCAACTCGTTCCAGCCCCAGGTGACCACCCTGCCCTCGCCGTCCATCGACGCCAAGCAGCAGCTCCAGCGCAAGATCCATCGGAAGCAGCAAGAGCAGAAGCTCCATTCGCCGCTGCCTCCAGAGTTGCAGGCCAAGCGGGCGGATAGCAGCACACCTGGGGCCCGCCCTCTGCTCTGTGCCAGCCCCGCCCATCACTCACCACAGCCGACCATAGGCATCATGGTGGCTGCAGTACCGAGCCCCATTACGGTAAACAACTACACTCTGTTTGACCCAAACTAGTGTGTAGCCATGCCTTATCTTTTTTTGGGGGGGTTCGCTACTTTAGTCTCAAATGGTTGTGTGGTGGTGCTATCAGATTTCTGTGTTGTGTGCGTGTGCGTGTGTGTGCGTGCGTGCGTGCGTGCGTGCGTGCGTGTGTGCGTGCGTGCGTGCGTGCGTGGGTGCGTGTGTGTGTGTGTGTGTTGCTGGTTGTAAACTTCCACAAGCACATAGATGGATAGAAACAATTGCGATTGGAAATCTGATTCTTAAATTCCCCATTTAAAAAAGGAAAGGAAAAGTATTTTTATCTGCATGTCACCGTTTAAAAAAGTGTTCTGTAAAAAGGTCATGTCATGTCATGTAGGTCATACGTGTGGAGTCTCATAGATGTTGACCAACTCATCCCAACTTCTGTGTTCAGGTGCAGAGAAACCGATCGCTGGTGTCCCCGAGTCCAGTGGGAGCAGCGGAGAACAAAATGGTGCCCATCAACCTCCAGGTGGTGACCCAGCCGGTCCAACCGATGAAACTGAGTCCCAGGGCCACCCTCCCCGGCCCCACGGTGGACCGCACGGCTCGCCAGCGTTATCCCCAAATCCTACCCAAGCCGTCAGCCACGAGCGCCATCACTCTGCACTCGCCCTCCACGGTGCTGCTGGCCAACAGCAGCATTAAGGCAGTCATCCCTGCCTGTCACGCCAGCCCGGTCAACCTGGTCAAGATGACGTCCATATCGCTTGCGCCCAACAGCGTGGCGGCCTCCGCCAACACCGGGACACAGTACGGGATGGCAGAGGAGAACCGAGGAACCAGCTTCCCAAAGGGAAGTGGCGCTGCCGCTCCACTGTTGCCACCCATAGAGAGATCCGACCAGGACACCCCCAACGCCGATGTTGAGATGGAAGTTGAAGTGATACATGAGAACAGCCAAACCCTAAATGCTAACAAATTAGCTTTGGATCCCGGAACAGTGGCCAATCGAGGTCACCCGAGGGCAGCCAGTGTGCCAATACCACAAACCAAAGGCTACTTGGGGCTAGAGGATGGATCTTATCCTAAAACCAATGTGACATGCTCCCTGGGTACTATCACTGGAACAATTCTAGAAGGAGGCAATAATATTAATAATAACAACGAAAGCACTTTACGCTCAATTGTTTCTACCAGAATATAAGAGATGTCTCTATTCCAAATGCAAACATGTCACCATCGTTTCGGAGAAGCAGCGAAGGATTATTTTCCAAGGAAGGTCTCTTGTCTACCATAACAAGTCCCAGAAAGCGTACCGGCCTCAGTCCAGAATCTCACTACTCACCCCTGAAAAGAGTGTTTACCTCCAGGCAACCAGAAGGGGGCCCTGATGACTTCAGGGATGAGATCACGGCCATGACCAGCAAGATGCCTACGTCAGGTGTGCTCAGACCCGAGAGCGCACCGGCCATCGGCAAGGTGATGATGAAAAGGAACTCTGCCATGTCTCCTCTTGCTGTATCCAAAGCCCCCTTCAGAATCAGTGGTTTCCAGACTGTTGCCAAAACACAGAGCATGATGGAAAGGAACAAAAACACTTGCAGTGTTATGGAAACTACTACCTCTTTTAGTCGTGGTGCACTAATGCGACAACAACAGCAGTACCAAATGACCAACATGGAAGCCATATCTAACAGCCCAGACCTCCAAAGACAAGCTCTTGTTTGTAACAACAGTCCACTTTGCACCAAAGAGGGACTGAGCGGGGTTCATATGGAGCAGCGATACGGTCAGATGGACATACTGGCTGACCACAAGCGAACACCGACCCCACACAAGGAACCCCTGTCTGCTATGGTCCAGGCTCCGTCCTCCAGTCACCTCGCCATGCAGCTGGAAATGGGATACTTCCCCATCAATGAGGACGACGACGTTACGCAAGATAGCATCGTTGAGGAACTGGTGCAGATGGAGGAGCAAATGAAACTCAACCTTCAGCAAGTTGGCCCCTGTGTGTCATTTCAGCGGCAGCAGACACCCATGCAGGGCAGAGCGGTGTCTTCCAATCAGGTGGTCACTCCATTTTATCACTCTCGCAACAGCAGCTGCACTCCGGTTCAAACGCCGACCCCCAACCCCACACCTACCTCTGAAATAACTGGAGGAGCAAGAGCCCTCATGAGGGAGAGCCCTTGCTCCCGCATGGCCCCCACCACCCCGGTGGACAGCGCTTTGGGCAGCAGTTGTCACACCCCAATTGGTACCCCCACTTCAAACTGCAGCAGCACTGCACCAGCTAGTCTTGTGGAATGCAGGAACCCATTTGCGTTTACTCCCATTAACTCCAGTATTACCGGTTACCATGACAGCAATACCGTCTCTAGTAGCCCGGTCAAACCCATGCAGAGGCCAATGGCCACTCACCCGGACAAGGCCAAGCTGGAGTGGATGAACGAGAGCTACAACAGCAGTAATGAGAGTAACAATGGGATTGGAATCATCCCCAGCTACCAGGATCTGATAGAGGACCCCTTTCAAAAGCCTCATGCATTTGCCATCCCAGGGCAAACCTTCTACTCTCAGGGGAGGCACCACAACAACCATTTTGGTCGCCTGACCCCCATCTCCCCTGTGCAGCAGCAGGTAGCTAGCATGGCCAAGAAGGAAGGCTTTGCTGTACCTGCCCCCCTCGATAACAAAGCCACCAACTCCCCCTCAGCCAATGCTGCTTTCAGGTGCCGCAGTGTAAGCCCCGCTGTGCGCCAGCGAAACTTGAGTGGGAACACAGGAACTAATGTGCCCCCCAATATGTCCCGGACACTGGTCTCCCCCCAGTTTAACTCTCCTGTGGCCCCTGAGATGTTGAACATCTTTGCCAACAGCCAGCAAAATATGACTGTGAACAGCATGGCCCAGAGGAGCCAGTCTGTGCCAGTTAATGTAATGATGCAAACAGAGGTACTTCCTTTACAGGGTCAACACCAGAACATTAGTAATATACTGCTGAATAAGATGGATACAGACTGTGATACTGCAGTGCGGGGTCTGGCCATGAATCATTTGCCCTCTAACTATACAGCATGTATGAATCTCTCCCAGCTTCTGGAATCTTCTCCAACCAGTGCCAATCACCAGGCCTTGATGTCTTCTACTGATAATAACAGTGAATACCAGTTCCAAAAGCCAAATTACCTCATGCAATGCACTACCAATGAACAAATGATGGTCTGTTCAGGTGGCGGACAAGTCCCATCAGCTGTCTCAAGGCAGTATCACCAGCAGGGCCAGGCTCCGCGACTCAACCAGCAACAACAGCAACAACAGCTGCTGGATTTTAACACAACTGTTAAAAAGCTCATCACTGACAACAGCAGCCTTAATTCTGGAGAAATGCTCCCAGAGCAAGTGTCAGAACTCACGGGGGGGCCGGAATTCCCCAGGGAAATGGGAATGACATCTGATCTTTCCACTACCATCAGTGACCTGAACACTCTGGACACAAACCTTCTGTTTGATCCCAATCAGCAGCAAGGTCAATATCAAGATACTACGCCAGAAGACTTCATGAATGACCCCCTGTTCCAACAAATCTGCAGCGAGACTGCAAATGCAAGTGGATTTGATTGGCTGGAAAGCAAGGATCATCCAACAGTTGGGTTAATGGGTTGAGCAATAATACAGTATTAGGGGTTTGGCTTTAACAGAATGTGTGATTGTTTGGTTTTTTTTGTTCATGAGTTCAAGGGTTTGTGTTCAATATTGAAGCCTAAAAACTGTCCTCCACAGAATATAAACCTTTAGTCGTTTATTTTACTTTACTTATAGCTAAAACAACTGCGTCGTCTGCATGTGTTTGCAGATTTGTGTTTTTCGCTTTAGTTTTATTTATAATTATTTATTCATAGACAATGAATACTTACGACACATTGTCAAACAAAGGCCATGGCTAATCTGTTCTATTTAGCCATATAGCAATGCAAATGTTCCAGTAAGGATTGTACTGTGGATTGAGCAGGAAAGTAAAGTTTTCTTTGCACTTCTGCTCTAGTATATAATTGTAGCTACATACATAAAATAGGAAGTTGATTCTCCTTGCTTGGTGTTGCGTTTGACAGCAATGTAGTAATGAATACTATTACTGCTAGAAGATAAACCTATTGTATATTTTGTATTTCAATTTGGAATCTCTGTGAACAGCATCATATTGCAATGAGGTTTAGATTGACCATATTGACATATTAACAAAAAGTGAAACTATGTTCATGCTACCTATCACCTAGGTGATAGGTAGCATACCAATTACCTCAATTTGAGACAGCCTCATGAGTTGGAGTCACCTATGGTTGCCATTGTGAAGATAGACAAGCCTATTTTTTAAACTAACAATGCATTACTTACACATTTTAAAACGCTATTGACACTGGCAGGTTGTCTAGTATACTGATTTGTAAATTAAGAAGTTTTACACAAAATCTTCACTCACATCAAAATGTGCAATTCAAGCTCACCTGTTATGGTTACTAAATATATATATACAAAATAATATAATAATAATATAAAGAAAGTATTTAATTTGTGGAATTAACCCTCTGTAATGTGAAGTTTTGCACTTTATCGAGTAGGTAAAAAAAGATTTGTTTCTTCCATCATAGGGAAAAATCACCCATTTACAATTTATTTGAAAGAAAAGCAAAAGCATGTGATTACATTGTAAGAACATGACAATCATGAACGATAAAAAAATTTTTTTAATTTAAATGTATAATTATTAATAATTAATACATTATCTAATTTGAGGCAGGGGGTCCTGGCAAATCATATAATCTATAGAATAAGTAATACTTGTAATTATTCTAACATGTATTTACTTTTGCTGCTTTTTTGATTGCAACTATGAATTTCAAATGACATTCAACGATAATATCAGTATTGTCATGTTTCATTAAGCCATGCACTGCAATTTGTTTGAATCACAAATGCTTCCTCACCAAAAAAATATGAATATGGGAACCTTAAAGGGCTGAAGAATATGGCTGTTGTTCAAAACCACCACTATTGCAATATTACTACTATTATTGGAACATATTCACTTTTTTAAAACATTGTATTTAAGAAAGGAAACAAAAAATTTGACAATCAATATGTGATCTTTTTGCACTCAGTTTATATTATCCCTTACACTAATTTCTTGTACAGCTTCAGCGGCTTGTTGTGGTGTAGTTTAAACATTCTACTTCTACCCACACCACCAACATGTTCTGCTTCTTTTTATTTGTTCTGTAAATTGCTCTGGAATTTTGTTTTGCAAATAGAATTTTGTATTGTATCATTTTTGTGACTGAAAAAAAACAATTTAAGACAATGCAGTACATTTATAGGAATTGTACTCTGAAAAGAACGCTGGAAAGTTTTTTTCTGTCCTAAAGTTTAATTAAAGTGTATCTTGTAAGCTAAGTTAGAGGTCAAATGAAAAATTGAAATGCAAATGTAACATTCATGATTGGGATACTGTGCAGCACCATATTTGTTTGTTATATTTTCATTTACATTTTATATGCTCTAACACTGCATGTGACTAACTAATGGCGGGGAGTAAAAGGGGAAGTCAATGACAAAAATCTGAACTGGCAATTTTGTTTTCAAGATATTTTTGGATTGAAGAACTGATATTTGTTATCAAATAAGGATATTACTAATCAATTTTGTGTGTTTCTAGGACTTTGTATACAAACTGGTGCTATTTGTAAGCTGTAGGTGTAGATCTGCTGTGATGTTTCCAGTGTACATGATTTGTTTGTTTTTTCAGCTGCAATGGATGTGCTTATTAATACTGATTTCTACTGTGGTTTGTAAAAGCAATAAACTTTTTAAACAACTTAAGTCTGAAATTGCTGTTAGCGGCATAATGTGTGTAATAAACACTAAGAGATAACAAAAAGTTATTACTTGTCACTAACCATAACACAAAGTAATGCCACTGCTGAGCATAGTCACATGATGCAAAAATAATAAAGGTTTTATATGGCTAAACAAAATATAAAAAGCTAAAGTTATATTAAGTTCTGAGTAATATTAACAATTTGAAATGTTCTTGCATATTAAAAGTGTGCATATACTGTATGTGTATAATTTGGATTTATGTCATTGGTATTGTTGATTTTGTCTGAAGTGTTTACATAAAAGTAATGAAACATAAACATGAATAATTTAACCACAGTGTAATGGGCGATGGGCTGAAGAGCAGAGCAATGTATTGAATACTGATATATCAATATATAGGAAACTAATTTGCCATCTGGAATTTCAGTTCTCAGTGGATACATGATAGGTGGTGCTCTTGGTTTTAAAAGCTATTTACAGTACATTGACTGACTAACACAAAAAATAATAAACACAAGCTAGAATAATATCCCAATATATCCAAATAGTCAGGAAAAAGTATATATATATTTGACAATATTGTCGCTCTTGTGCAGCCAACCACATGCCATTGTCAATCATTTGTTTGGCACAATAAGATCTAGAACCTTTAGGTTGACACACCAGCGCTTCAACACAACGCGTCAACACAACTAGGAGTCAGGGAGTTGTCTGTAGGAAGACTTCTCAAGTATTCTTCATCGGAAAGACTTGGTCTTCCAGTCTTGTCCACTACATGTTTGTTACTCTGTTAAACTAGATGTGCTTCCCAGGCTCTTGTCAGCATTAATATCCTCCCCTAGCGCTCCATGAGGTTTATGTGTCCTGCTTGTTTCCAGGGCAAAGTTTAGTTTTTACTGGGAGATAACACAATGGCTTTCCTATCTATAGGGTAGTTCAAGGCCTTTGCAGAGCTATACATTAGTACCCTTTAGTCCCATACATGTTATATAGGCCTACTGGATTTCTGCAGGTGTGCTGGATAACTTCCGGCTTTCTTCACTTCCTCTCAATCGCCTATTCTTATTTGTAGGCCTGCAAAGTCAATGCAGCTTAACCATATCAAATGATACAGAGGCAATAAGTGTTATCCCAGATTTGACCTTTACATACTGTATTTCACTGTTCAGTCGTGTGGATTGCCCACCGCATCCAGAGGAAAGTCAATCCTTCCCTCTTTCAAAATGTATGCATATTCAAGAAAATATGGTCTCATTCAAATAGCCTGTATTTATTTAATTGTATGAAAAAAACACATGGTCTTAGCTCACTATCACAAGGCAATGATCTAAGAAAATAGTGTAGAGTATAGGGCTGAATTAAGCCAGATTCACAGCAGCCAATTCGTACAACCTTTAACTTACCTTTTTAGCTGGGGTTATGATTTGCTGCTGGATCCTGGTACCTTGGAGATAACCTCATGTCATAACAAGGGTGGTATTTGAGGCGTGAGACACCATACTTTCCAATGCCTATCAAATTTGCAAGACACATAAATAGACAATTACATTATTATTATTATTATTATTAGATTGCATTGAAGATTCCATTCATGTTTAGTGACACTATGGCAGTCAAAACCTACAACAAGATACTGCAAGATAACTGGAAGTTATTTGTATTCTACAAAAATAGGCATCACCTTCACTTCAAACAGTTGCACAGCCATCATCCTGACAGTGTAACAATGCAATGCTTCCTGTGGCTGAATATTTTCCTCTGTTTTATCACATCAAAATCTCAGCAGCAGGGCCACTTCAGCCTCACAGAGAACTCACTTTACTCCATTGGGTTTGTTTTGGGGCCACATTACAAGAAAAAGACATGTCTACTGTACTAAGGGCGACATGTTTAGAGTTTCTGGTGCTCTTTCTTTGCCAGACTAAGCATCTCCCTACAGCATACACACACACACACACACACACACACCCACACACATATATGAAATCAGTGTAACTTTAGAAACACATTTGCGTTACTTTAGCTGCAGTATATTATTGTGTGTTTCTTTTTATCAACTGGGACTGGTCAGCTTGGGGGACTGGTCAGCTTGGGGGAGTGGCAGGCTGATAGCAGGAGGAGGAGGAGGAGGCGGAGGCAAATGAGGAGGAGGAGGTTGATGGCGACACAGCCGAATTAAAGTTGTTTCTTAAATCGTTGTGGGGCTAAACACACTGCCATACGTATCACGGATCTACCACGTTGTGTCCCCCCGTTGCGTGTAGTTCGTACAGTTCCACAGCATAGCCTGCGGCAGCGTCGGAAGCGGTGGACATGGCCGTGCACACGCCTGAGATCCGAGGACTTCAGTCAGATGAGGTGAGTTTAAAACACAAAACACCGCGTTGTTGTTGTTGTTGTCGTTGTTGTTGTCCTCTTAATGCCAGCCAGCTAACCTGCTTAACGTCCCGTGACACCAACCAACTCTGTTCGCTAAGCTAGCAACTATCACTTCGCTTGGGCGCCATTATTGATCAAACTTCTTGCTAGCTAGCTCCTACTACTACTACTAGACTACTACGTCTTGCGAGTTGGCCTGAAGACGATGTCGTGTCTGTCGTGGAGGGGACACGCGTGGAGGAGGCGACATGCTTGTTTATCCCCTCGCTAAGTGAGCCGTGACATACACACAAGAAGACGTCGCAGTTGAACAAGACAAGCACCACACTTTGGAAAGCCTCCGTCTGGCTTCTTGTCAGCTGTCAGTAGTTGGTGTACAGGAAGGCCCCACTCCCCTTCAGTGTTCACTCCCTTCAGTGTTCACTCTGCTCACTCCCTTCACTGTTCACTCTGCTCACTCCCTTCACTGTTCACTCTGCTCACTCCCTTCAGTGTTCACTCCGCTCACTCCCTTCAGTTAAAGACATTAACGTGGTGATCGATCCGTTCACTCCCTTCATCTGAAGCCCTTAACGTGGTGATCGATCTGCTCACTCCCTTCACCTGAAGCCCTTAACGTGGTGATCGATCTGCTCACTCCCTTCACCTGAAGCCCTTAACGTGGTGATCGATCCGTTCACTTACGTAATGTTCACTCCCTTCACCTGAAGCCCTTAACGTGGTGATCAATCTGTTCACTCCCTTCACCTGAAGCCCTTAACGTGGTGATCGATCCGTTCACTTACGTAATGTTCACTCCCTTCATCTGAAGCCCTTAACGTGGTGATCGATCTGTTCACTCCCTTCACCTGAAGCCCTTAACGTGGTGATCGATCCGTTCACTTACGTAATGTTCACTCCCTTCACCTGAAGCCCTTAACGTGGTGATCGATCCGTTCACTTACGTAATGTTCACTCCCTTCATCTGAAGCCCTTAACGTGGTGATCAATCTGTTCACTCCCTTCACCTGAAGCCCTTAACGTGGTGATCGATCCGTTCACTTACGTAATGTTCACTCCCTTCATCTGAAGCCCTTAACGTGGTGATCAATCTGTTCACTCCCTTCACCTGAAGCCCTTAACGTGGTGATCGATCCGTTCACTTACGTAATGTTCACTCCCTTCATCTGAAGCCCTTAACGTGGTGATCAATCTGTTCACTCCGTTCATCTGAAGCCCTTAACGTGGTGATCGATCCGTTCACTTACGTAATGTTCACTCCCTTCATCTGAAGCCCTTAACGTGGTGAGCAATCTGTTCACTAAGGTAGTGTTCAGTCTGTTCACACCCTTCAGCCTAAGCTGTGTTGTTGTGAGTGTGGGTGGCCCCCCCAAAAGACCCACCACGATCCCATCCCGAAATTCAAGGCACACCAACTCAAAGTTGTAGGGATGGATTAGGAGAAATGTCTCACACACCTTAATCTTTAGTACAGTTATGGGTAATTTCATAAGATTTCACACAGACAGTAGGCGGTCAAAATGCTCAATATAACTAGCATAATGTGGAATAATCAGCAATTGATGATTCGCAAATGCTAACAATATTGACTGGTACAAACCGGAAAAACGGTTTACACTAAGATTATCCTGGCCTTGGGATCATCTGGCCTTAGGAATGTCATGGCCATTCCTTAAAGCTAGACGATCCATGAGCAGAATTTACTGTGTGAAAAAAAACATGACTGCAATGAAATACTGTCAAGCACGTAATGTCTTTATTACTGTTTGTTTGGTGTACACAGTGTACACCAAACACAGTAATAAAGACATTACGTGTTTTACCATCATGTCATTACCTTGTATATTTCTCAGTTAGGTACTATTGACCGATTAACCATCATGATGATACTGATACATTTTCCTTTTAATTATAATTTCAGGAGGACTCCAGGATCCTGAGAGTTAAGGTCATAGCTGGGATTGGGCTGGCCAAAAAAGATATTCTTGGAGCCAGGTAAGCGATAGATTAGGAAAATAAATAGGCCTCGACCTGCGTGGGTGTGGCATATTGTGTCACACTCCATGTGTTTTTCCTAGAGTATGAGAGTGAGCTTTCATGTTATGTTACTACTATCAACATCATATATCATATATTATAATATCTAATCGTACTATGTATTACAACCAAGTAATCACATTTGGCCTGAAATAAAGGTAGCAGTTAGGCTACATGGAATGGTTGTTTGAATATCTGTTTTCTGCACTTTATACAGTGATCCCTATACGAAAATATCACTCTATGATCCTGTCAATGGTGAACTAACAAGTCTTCAAACTAAAACGATAAAGAAGGTGGGTTACACATTCATTCAGAATTGATCATTGGTCATATTGTTATTGGTAGCCAAATGTTAATCAAATTGTGTTATTTTTTTCCTATAATGTTTTTCTCTTAGACATTGCATCCAAAATGGAATGAAGAGTTCTACTTCAGAGTGAGTTGTAACATGTATATTCATACATATATTTATTTGTGTGAATACATAATGTATTATAATACACCCAGTAGCATTGGCAGGATTTGGTAATATACTAGGTCGGCCACGGTAATATACTAGGCAAAGGATTATTTCAGTCCAATACGCTGGTAAAATAATAGCGTCATTGTCATAAAGGGAATGCTCAGACATCCTATCCCTGATTTGTCAAATAAAGACTAAGAATAAGTTGTCAATAAAATGCTGTGATGGATTTAGCCTCTCAGACCAGTATAGCTGTGATTAAGCTGCCCTGTAGCAGGGTTTGAGTGGTGCACACAGCAGGTTCTCCTGGTCTGCTGTGATGACCTCCATGTCTTGATTGGTCAGCGTAAAGTGTTCATCTCAGCGATGATGACAACAGGAAGTGTATTTTGCAATGGATTGGAAATAATCCATTATTTCTACTCAGAAGTGTTTGTGGGTGAAGTGTGTGTGTGTGTGCGCCAAGGCCTATAGTGCCACATCCTGCCAGCTCTTCTTATAACAACTAATGGGACTCTTTCAATTGATCCATCATTCATTTCTTTTTCTTTTTTTTCATTAAGTGCAAAAACTATTCCATCATTTATATTCCCTGGTGTAGGTTTTCCAGTCGTGAACAGAAAATCAGAATCATAATTTGTTGATAAAGTCCCCTCATGTCAATGTGCAAAGTACATTTGGGAGTGTTTCATTGGTCTTATTTGTAATTTTTGCAGGTTCATCCCAGGAAGCACCGTTTGCTGCTGGAAGTGTTTGATGAAAATCGTCTAGTAAGTTTTTTTTACCCTTTATGTTAGGTTATATGATAGATTTTATGTCATTGGATGTCCCAACAGAATATGCATTGAACAAGCCTTTTTTGGAGTTTGTAGTTACAAAATCAATACTTAGCCATGTTCGTAACTCCACTGACACTCATCGTAAATGGCGACGGGCTATGAAAAGGGCTGTGATTTTAAATAGAGTGTGATGTGGTTATTCAACTCCATAGAGCACAGGCAATGTCTGTTTGCTGATAGTGTATTAATATCTAAATTACAAACAAACCTAAATTACAACCTAACCTTCCTAGAACTGGGAAGCATCACTGAGTGATGGGATGCCACAGATTAGAGTGCACACAACAACTCAAACCAAAAGATTAGAAATTAATCTGAGGTTATTTTTCATAAAGGGCAGATAAAATACAGAATAGTGTGGGGGTTATCCTTTATCCATGTGCATGTATAGTTGGCTATGCTATATAGTCTTTCACTGCCTGATTGTAAGTAACTGCTATTGCATGTTAATTGGATGACTTGGGGAGCGTGGAGTTTCCCCAGGTTTTGTTTTGTACACTTCACATTAGCAAAGCACATTACAAATTCACATTATTCACATTTAAAAGCAATGGTGACCCTTCCAGTGTATGTAGGCTCCTATGAAAGTCAAGTCTCAAATGGTTGTGTGGTGGTGCTATCAGATTTCTGTGTGTGTGTGTGTGTGTGTGTGTGTGTGTGTGTGTGTGTGTGTGTGTGTGTGTGTGTGTGTGTGTGTGTGTGTGTGTGTGTGTGTGTGTGTGTGTGTGTGTGTGTGTGTGTGTCTCTCTGTCTGTCTGTCTGTCTGTCTGTCTGTCTGTCTGTCTGTCTGTCTGTCTGTCTGTCTGTCTGTCTGTGTGTCTGTGTGTGTGTGTGTGTGTGTGTGTGTGTGTGTGTGTGTGCGCCATGGCTTATGTGACCCTGGAAGATACAACCGCCCTTATTTTGGCTTGACATATTTAATGTTGTTGGAAATGCTTAACACCTTGTTGCCAGGAACTGTAAATACAGGCCAAGCTAAACCAAATGCTAATAGTCTAATGTTTATCTTTGCTCAGTTCCAAGAATGAGGGTTCAAATATCACAGTAGTAGGCCTATACGAGGTTAATGTTTGTGGTCGATAGATTTTAGTATTATTTTGTATCCATCTTTAATACATGCATCATATACATTCATCACACTGATTAAATATGTCACAAATTAACTTTAAGGAATACAATTCACATTATTGTATTACTTTCTATGGTACAACCTTGACAGTGTAGTATGGATTATTTTATTGCTATTGATGATGGTTTCATATGTATTCTCTTCAATCATTTAAGTGACTATTCAAGCAAGAATATATTTTATAGCCTTGTTAAATTACAATTCTGCGAATAATGTCCTACTAAATGAGGCTATAAATCTGTGCCACTTATGAGGAAGCTAGAGGAAGCTGAATACATGTATTGTCATAATGAAAAATATCCCAACACAACAGATGATCCTGTTTAATGTATTTAAAACCACTTATCTGCTCAGCTAATTGGGTGTGTCTAAAATCAGGTTTGAATTAGAAGCGGAAGACATTAAAGTAAATTCTGTTATGCTTTCAAGAAGCAAGAAGCAATTGCGCTCCATTTATCCAGTATATTCCCTAAACAGGCTTCCAAGAACCATAACAATGATTTGTATGGATTTCTATTATGCTGCTTCCATTCGGCATATATTTAATTACAAGGAGGAGGAGGAGACAGTTGCAGCACAATGGCCTTGGTAAAAAGAAAATAGTCTTTCAGGTTTTTTTTAAACTTCTTTCAAAGCAAATTAATAAGTATATAAGCCATTATGTGTTGGGTGTGTGTGGGTAGTTTTTTTATTTGTGTCTCTTTGATCATGCTCTATTTATCCTAATATCACACATATTCAGGTCCCGTACGATGTAAAACAAGAGCACACATGCACCAACTTACCAAAAATAGGTAGTGGGCAAGTTCACCAGGAAGGGTTTGTGAGTCATCTCCATGTCCTGGTTGAACCACTTATCACACATGAAACTGACCTGGTTGAAGGCCAAGAGCAACGTCTTGAAATAGCCTGGCCTCACACACAAAACAACACACTACACCTAAGAGAAGAGTTGTCGGCTAACGAGAGAGGTGTGTGGAGGTTGAAACCAGAACTGACTGTTACATCAGGTGTCACATCGCAGGTGACATGGCTTATCACGTTATCTCTCAGGGCAGCAGACATCCTGTTCTGTCTTCTGTGCGATGCTAAAGGTGTCCTCTGGTCCCTTGGTACTGTAAGTCAAGTGGTCTGTAAGTGTCCCTTTGATACTGTAAGTGATGTTTATGTTCCAGTCCATGGAATGGAAAGTAGCTATGTATGGACTGCCTGAGGACTTGCCAAGTTTATGTGGTCTTGTGATAACTATCAATGGCGATTCAATGTCAATTATGAATTTGTGATAAAAATCAATTTTACACTGTCATACAATGTATTACTATTATAGTTATTATGATGACTACTATTATTATATAATTACTGTCATTACTTATTAGGATCGCCAAATTCTCTGTTTGATATAGAATTATGTTGAAAGTCGTTCCCCTTGATTTCCTGTAACTTAATACCAGTGGGTAAAAATATTTGTAGAGGCACGAAGGAGAGGAAACATTAGAAGCATAGCTGCAGTCGGTGGGAAGTTGCGTTTTGAGTGAGTGGTCTGTGGCAGACGTTAGCAGTTCACCAGAGCGTCTGTCTGAGATGCAAAGGGAGAGACTGCTTGTTTGTGAGTAAGAGTGCGGCTGTTGAAAAAGGCAGAGTGAGAGATTATACTGGACTGGCAAGAATTCAAGAGGAACAGTTGCACCGGGGCTCAGGCTTGCCTTTAGTGCAAGTCTGTAGTTGGACCTGTGCTGTTGGAGAGTCAGTGTGACCGCTTTTGTTTCCATGTGCAGTAAGCGTCTGAGCAGAAGGACCTCTGGAGCTACTTCAAGATAAATTCATTCAGGGTTTTTTTCTTTCCTTAACATAACTGACTTGATCTGATCATCAGCCTCAACTGGAATGGGATTGGTCGGATTGTGCTCTTGAGAATGATTGTACTCACAGAGCAGAAGTCGGAAAACTTTCTTTGCTGCTTTGTTTTTCACTAGCATGTTTACCATGCCATGTTTGCCGCTGTCGCAGGCAATAGAGAGTTAAACTAATGGCACGCAGGCTCCGCATGCAGTTTGCGTCGAGGAGAAGCCACACAGATCCTCTGTCAGAGACCCTGAGTAGCCATGGTGCGGAAAGTGAAGCTAGCGTGCCGGCTTGCACCCCCACAGAGAACCTAGCGCACAGCTCTGTCCACATGAAGGTTACTGCTGTGTCATCGGATTACAGGAATCTTCACCGTTACTCTTCAGTCTTCATACCCAAGTGCAACACTGGAGGATGTAATAAGAAGAGCACTCTGCAGATCTCTCTGCACCCCTCTGGGAGGCTCGGCGGAGAACTAGAAGGCAACATAGAAGATGTGGAGCCCACTGGCGGTGAAGCGGGAGCAGGCAGCAGCTCTGATGGAAGTTCATGCAGTAGCAGTATGGCCAGTGATGCTGGCTACTGTAGCAGCAACAACATATTTGAACCCGAGGCCTCAGAACATCTCAGGGCTGGCCAGGAGAAGGGCTTACTCTGCCGCAAGCACAAGGTCCCTTTGCGGCGGTGTTCCTCGCTGGTTATATTCCCCAGGAGCCCCTGTAACACACCGCCCTCCTCTCCAGTGATGTCCATGGCCGTACCTGCTCTCCTGGCAACACAGGGCTCTCTCACTCACTCTTGCGGTCTTAAAAGTGCCAATGAGCCTTCACATGAGAATCACGAGGTGGGCTGCAAAATGTCCAGCTCCACGTCGGTCAATGGCCTTCGGCTCTCCAAGAGCGGGTGTTCGCCGGGTGAGTTCAGGGATGCTAAACACATGGTGCAGTTTAACCTTCCCTTACTGGATGAACCAAAATGTAGGAAGGAGGACATGTCTGAAACGCTGGATCATCCTTCTATATTGGACCTGCCAAGTCGACACTCCAGCAGTGTGCTGCTGCACTTTGCCAACCAGAGACCAGCGATGCCTGGACGGGGAGCCATGACCAGGACTAGGGTCAATGTGGAATATCCCCCAACTCCTTACCCGCTCGTCAAGCCTGAGTATGAAGAAGGCCAGCGCAAACTCTATCGAAGTACCTCCGCTTCTTTGCCCCCTTACGCTAAGCTGTCAGAGAAGAATCCTAAAGTGGCTGCAAAAGGAAGGGAACAGGAACGAGCTCCGGAAAACCAATGGCGTACCATGCAGAGAAGCTTTTCCTTGGAAGTGCCCTACACAGGAAAGCCGCCCGGATCTTGTGCCCAACATGTGCACATTCATTTGTCTCCTTGCCCTGGGGCCAGGGTAACCACTTCTGTAACTGATCTAAACCCTGGTCACAAAATGGATCATATTGTTAACAGCCCAGATAAAAACATTAAGGTGAGTGGTATGCTTCTGACTGGAACCATCTGTTGCCATTTACTGTAAAGCAGCAGGACCACCAGACGATATACACATAGTAACGACCATGTTAACTTTGGCTAAAATAGTTTAAAAATGGTTCCAATTAAAATAAAGGATATTATGCATTGCGGATATTAGACAGTTAATGATTACGCTTTTTTTGTTTTGGAAAAAAACATAGGAATATAAATGTAAATACTAATCATTTTGTATTATAATGATTCAGTTAGTAAGTTTGATGCACAAAATACAAATAGGGTAGATTGACACAGATAAGATGGGATGTGTGAGAGCATTTACTGGCTTCTCAATAATAAACTATTTGATATGTCAATGTAATGTAGTGCTGTTATGGTTATCTGTTGTCCACATGCTATTATCACCAGCTCTGTTTACTTCTGTCTTACCCACTGGGCCCACTACAAACCATCAGAGAAGTTAATGAAGTCATGTAATTAGCTAACTCTACGTGGATGTTGGACAAACACTCAAGTCTCTGTTGCGAATGTTGACGGTTTTACACATTGGTTTCAAAGAGCATAAATGGACAATCAATCATACAATATTCTAAAGTCAACATTGTTGGAATATGTCTATACGCTGGCTTATATTCAGAGAAGTTATCCATTTTTATTATTCTGTTAGCGCTCTGAGTAATCACCTTAAGTATTTACCGGGGCTATTTTTAGGCGCGGGGAGAGCAGCGGCCCTTCCCGATATAAATAACACTGTCTCTGAAATATTCCCCCTGACTCCATAGAGTCTGCTATAGCACGGCCCGGGTGCTGCGGATTCAAATTTAACAGTGTCATACTAGAGCAGTAGTCACGCCAGGCCAGCCATCTGTGGAGCCGAGGGGAGAGCAGGGGGGGGCGGGCGGGGGGGCTGATCCCTTCCCAGTAAGAGAGCATGGTGTGTTCCCTACCACATTGGTGCCTCTTGCGCCGCAGTGTTTGTGAAGAATCAGATGTCACCCCCCCCCCCCACACACACACCCCTCCCCCTCCCTCCCAGCCCCCTTCCTGTACTTAGCAGGTTGTCAAGAAAGAAAGTATGCTCACTATCAATTAGCTTGTTGCCTTGACTTTCTAATGATCCAAATGGGCTGATTTTGTCTGATCGCTGCATTGATATAAGTTTATCAAACGTCTCTACAGTAGGTGATCATGTTGCTATTCTCATCGTTTAGGCACCTCTGTAACTGATCGTATATGAGACAAGAGCAGGCTCACTGGCAAGAAAGAACAGTATGATATACAGTCAAAATGACTGATATTTGACCAAATCAGTGGCAGTGTTTCCCTTGTGATTGGCCATACACGTTACACAGACAGAATTGTCCTTGCAGTGGTGCTGAGGTGTGTGTGTGTGTGTGTGTGTGTGTGTGTGTGTGTGTGTGTGTGTGTGTGTGTGTGTGTGTGTGTGTGTGTGTGTGTGTGTGTGTGTGTGTGTGTGTGTGTGTGTGTGTGTGTGTGTGTGTGTGTGTGTGTGTGTGTGAGAGAAGGTGCACTATGTTGATGTGCACGGTGCTGAAGTGTGGCACACACTGCTTGATGTACTGTGTTTACACAAGGTTGATGTACTGTGTGTTTGCACAGGGTTGATGTGTGCGGCCACAGAGAGGGTTTAGTGTGATCAGTGATTCCAGTCGGGCTCTGGTGCGTTCATGCCAACAGAAAGGGTCTAACAAATATAACATCAGAACAAATGGCATGCTAAATTAGTTAGTGAGTTTTCAGTCGGCAATTTGTAGCCATCCCACCGTCTGGGTTTCATAATACTGTTGCTTCTGTTCTACATAATGAAATATTTAGAATACTTTGTGTTATTAAGTAACTTCTTGTGTTAACCTCTGTATGCTTCCTACATTTAGTCTAAAGCCATTCATGAGCTAACGCCAGCTACAGTATCATCACGCGTTTTTGATTCTTCTATCGCAGAACATTATTTTGCTGTCAGCGTTTTTTCCAGTATTTTTCCAGTATTTCTCCAGTGACTGACGTCAATGACAATGAAAAGATTGAGGGGGGTGTGCAGTAGCTATGGTATATGTTTTTAAATATAACAAATAGCATTTGGGGTGCCCGATAATATCTGTAATTCTCAAACAAAAACGAAATAGTTTTTCATGGCTGATTGCAGTGGCCCTCTGGTGTATGCATGGAGGAGGAAACATTGTCATATCCCTGGCAGTCATGGAAAATTACAATCCTTTGTCTCTCAAGGTCTTCAATATTCAACTTCTTAGTATTTATATAGTATATAGTATATAGTATTATATGCTGAATAACAACTGCTGAGTTTGTTCTTGTGTCTTTAATTTTCAGTTTTTGTCTCTGCTATTGTGTGTTTCAAAGACTGATAGCTAAATCCCTTTCACAAAGTCAAGTCATGGTTATTTGCATAGCCCTTAATCAGTAATCCAAGCAGCGATTGGGTTTGTTTTATCAATGATATACTTTTATCACTCGTGTGTAATTTTCCACCCATAACGCTGCTGTACAATATTCAAGTGTAGTGAATGAAAAGTGCAACACTAAAAATACATTTTTAAACACTAAAAACACATTGGTGGTCGTGAAAATGATCTCGGGCCAAGTAAAGTGGTGACCTACAATTTGTCAAAGTCCCTGCAGTTCTCTGCATGCTTTGCATTTGAGGCAAGGAGACACCAGTTCATAGGCTGCCTGACGCGGGGTAACAGGAAACCAATGCTTGCTTAGTAGAAAAGGAAATCTCTGTAAATACAACACCTAATCCAGGAATCAAACCCAGGCCCCAGATCCTCATTTCTGTGAAGTCGACTCGTCCTTTAATGTAGGAGCAATAAATGTTGCATACTGTGGCGGAGGTTTGCACACGGCGTCAAAGTCATCTAGATAGACACTGATAAGAGGATTTATGTTCAGTATGTTGCATAATTGTTGGAAAACTTGGGTCAACGATATTGCTCGATTTGATTTAGAAACTTTTTGACTTCGAAACAAATTCATGACTAAAAACAAAGACACCCTCAACATGGCCCAGATAGAGATTCTGGTTAGAAGCTTTCTCTGGCTACTAGCTTACAGTGCTCGTAGCCTTGGCGCAGGACTTGGCTAGCATGTCAACAGTAGAGCACTACAAGCCAGGAGCTGATGGCAACAGAGCTGTGATCATCGTAGTAGTAATGGTAACAACACTGGGAGCATATTATTATTATTATTATTATTATTATTATTATTATAGAATGCTAAGATACTAGAAATGCTGAGTACCAAGCAACAGCTGTTTTTATTCAATGCAACCAAATGGGTTGTTTGAACATTGATATCTCTCTGACTTTTTACTTCACCAAACAATGGTGTCAAGGGTAATGTAGTCACAGGAACACTCCTTAACTTACTTAAACACGGACCTGCAAGGTCTTCCTTTGTTCTTACCACAGGAAGGACAGTAGGAGGGAAAGTGAACATCTGCATGTGTTCCTGTAAACATGACATGCCGTTTGTCAGTCAGTCTGAAAGGCTTCACAAAGCGGACACTGAGAAGACAGCTGCTTGTTTGCCCTCGGTTGCCGAGGTCAACGGTATAAAGGCTCAGTGTGGATGGCAAATTAAAGGTTGATCACACCAAAATAATAAAACGGACACGATTGTTACCTCGTGGACATTACTCACGGCTGAGTAATTGATTAAACCTATCCTGTCAGGTCATGTGATGTGTGAGTGTGTTAGTGTAATTATAAACTGTGCGTCATACCCCTGGCCCACCTTCTTTGCAGACACGTGATGACTTCCTCGGCCAGGTGGACATCCCTTTACAACAAATACCGGTGAGCTCACCTTGAAACTCGGCAGCATGCGTATTTATGTTTGGAGGAAAACGTGCTTTACCTTGAAACATGTCAACATGTGCATGTGCTCGGCTGTGGTGTGTTGTTCCGCTTCACTGTCGATGGTTTTGGAAATAGAGTCCCATCATGTAACATAACATGTTTGTGCTCAATGTGTTATGTTATATTCCACAACATGTTTTTATCCGACATTGAATTTGTGAATAATATTCAGTAGTTCCATTCTTCTAGTGCATACAGTTGTGTAACAAATAAAATAAGTGTTTTAATGTTTTACTATTCCAGGTAGAAAATCCCAATGCTGAAAGGCCATACACATCCAAGGATTTTCTGCTTCATCCAAGAAGGTTTTTTCTTCCCACACACTTTGTTTTATAGTAATTTTAACACATATAATATAATTATACATATTAGTACTTAATGTTACTATTTCAATATTAGCTGTCATAATAATTGCAACTTTAAAATGCTAACTTCTTTCTCCATAACATTCATTCAGCCACAAGTCCAGGGTCAAGGGTCACCTGCGTTTGAAAATGACCTACTTACCCAGGACTCCTGGCTCTGAGGAGGAGAACGCAGATCAACCTGAGAACATGGATGTAAGAGTTATCTAATTACCCACCTATCTAATCACCTACCTATCTAACTATCTAGCTAGCTAGATACAGTTGTGGTCAAAAGTTTACATACACTTGTAAAGAACATGTCATGGCAGTCCAGATTTCCCAATAACTTCACTTATTTTTCTGTGATAGAGTGATTGGAGCACATACTTCTTTGTCACAAAAAACATTCATGAAGTTTGGTTCTTTTATGAATTTATTATTGGGTCTACTGAAAATGTGACCAAATCTGCTGGGTCAAAAATATACATCCAGCAACATGAATTATCAATTTAGGTGATGTAGAAAGTTGTGTTAATCAAATTAGCTTTGTGGCCTCTTAACTTCTTGTGAGTGATTATGATTGACTGCAGCTGGTGACTTCTCTGAGCCATTTAAATATGACTCATTTGATAAAATCATTAGACTCAGACACAAACACTACAATGGGAAAGTCAAAGGAGCTCAGCACGGATCGGAAAAAGCGGATCATTGACTTGAACAAGTCAGGAAAGTCACTTGGAGCAATTTCAAAGCAGCTACAGGTCCCGAGATCAACTGTGCAAACAATTGTTCGTAAGTATAAAGTGCACGGCACAGTTGTGTCACTGCCACGATCAGGAAGAAAACGCAAGCTATCACCTGCTGCTGAGAGAGAATTGGTCAGGATGGTCAAGAGTCAACCGAGAACCACCAAAAAGCAAGTCTGCAATGAATTAGAAGCTGCTGGAACACAGGTGTCAGTGTCCGTAGTCAAGCGTGTTTTACATCGCCATGGGCTGAGAGGCTGCCATGCAAGAAGGAAGCCCTTGCTCCAGAAGCGGCACCTTAAGGCTCGACTGAAGTTTGCTGCTGATCACATGGACAAAGAAAAGGCTTTCTGGAGGAAAGTTCTGTGGTCAGATGAAACAAAAATGGAGCTCTTTGGCCACAATGACCAGAAATATGTTTGGAGGAGAGAAGGTGAGGCCTTTAACCCCAAGAACACCATGCCTACCGTCAAGCATGGTGGTGGTAGTATTATGCTCTGTCATGTTCATGTTCTTTACAAGTGTATGTAAACTTTTGACCACAACTGTAAATAGCGAAATAACTAACTCCCTCCCCTGCCATCCAAAACCCTATCCCTGGCTTTCACCACCTCTTAAAGTGGTACTCTGTTGTAATAGGGGCAGGATGTTCCCAGCCTAAGCATACTGGGCCCAATGCCCATTGGTCACAAATGTACCTGTATGTGTCCTTGAGTAAGATGCCTAACCCCTACTATCTTCTCCTTGGTGACCTGTATTTGAGATAAAATCTTCTCCCAAGCCACTGAAAAGACATGATCTTTGGTTGTGTGCTTACTTACTGGTTTGCTTTGGGCTAAACCTTCATGTTGCAGCATATAGTTTCTAATCTCCCTGACAAGTAGCCAGACTTGTTATACCAGAATACCATTTCACTGCAAATCATGACTGGTGTAGACTAGTTCTTTAGAATAATGAAGGACAAAATGGCAAAACAACTAAATAGAAATTGTTGATGCATGTGAGTTCATGTGTTATTTCCAACACTAAGCAGAGAATCCTCAAATCAATGAAACTGAAGAAACAAATGTCAGCACTTCCGCTCGTGTTATGGATTGATTAGTCATGTTTCATGGGCTTTCTTCCCACGTGTCAGCCTGGCTGGGAGTTCCTGGAGGGCCAGGACATGTCGGGCGCAGGACACCAGCACCCCTTACCTGTCCTGCCCCCTGGCTGGGAGGAGCGGCAGGACAACCTCGGGAGAACTTACTATGTGAACCATGAGAGCAGAACCACACAGTGGCACAGGCCCACCGCACAGTAAGACCTCGCTCCTTGTCCTGCCTCAAAATGTGAACCTGACTCTGCTCTGCTCTGCATTTAACATAACATGTGTGTGGATGAATAGTTTTATCGTATATTATATTATGTTATCTTATCTTACTGGTGTAAAACCTTGCCTATAAGGTGTACCAGAATATGCTAGTGAAAGTTGGTTGAAGTTGATTCTGGCAAGATTCTGCTTGTTCTAAGGCAAACCTGTCTGTACAATTTTTTTGTGTGTGTGTGTGTGTGTGTGTGTGTGTGTGTGTGTGTGTGTGTGTGTGTGTGTGTGTGTGTGTGTGTGTGTGTGTGTGTGTGTGTGTGTGTGTGTGTGTGTGTGTGTGTGTGTGTGTGTGTGTGTGTGTGTGTGTGTGTGTGTGTTCTGTGCACAGAAATAGCGAGGTGGACACACAGCGGAGACAGGACATCAACATGGAGGCCCAGCATGCGTTCATCGCCCGGAGACAGATTTCTGACCATGAAGAGAACGACAGGCGGGAGTCTCCTGAAGTAAGTCTGACTCATTACATTCACCTTCTTTACACCATGGAGTATATTTGAAAGCGCAGTTCACTCACTGGCCAAAGGGGTCAATGAGGAGGAGGAATTAATGATTCTAGCATATAGTGCTTTTAAAACAGAATGTATAACATTTTGTCTCTGAAGGTCTCTGAAGCTGATAAATAACAAACAAACAAAACATACCCAATAATATGGCCTGTAAAGCCCTTTGAGACTGAAACTGTAAGGGCTATACAAATACAATTGGCTTGACTTCACTTGACCTTATAATGCAGTATTAACCATTTTGTGCAAGTGGCAGTTATTTTTTTTAACCTATATTGCTATTCTACGCTACTGTGACCATAATATACATTTATTCATCACGTATAATATTCTCGTTCATGTCTTCCCTAGAGTTGGGAGATCATTACGGACGACGAGTCCACGCTGTCCCACAGCACGGGCCACTACTCCAGACCGCCCTCCCACCCGCTCCTGGAGCGCCTTCCCGCCTGCGAGGAGCTGGGCAATATGCACATCTCCGGGGCTCCCCCTAGCGAGCGACGCCCCTCCCAGACGGTACGACCCAGCGTCCTGGTGGAATGTCTTAGTCAGTTGTAAACAAAGGGCTGAAACCCGTCGGCCTGAATGCCAGCGGCTGACTGTGTCTTCCTCACCCTGCTGCTACTACAGGATCACTCCGGTCATTCAAGCCATTCCAGTCGCAGAGCGAGCGCCCCGGCTTTGTCATCTGTGGAGTATCCAGCCAATCCTGTGGTGGGTGCTTTGGGCTGTTATGTCACTAATGTCTCGGATCTTAGGCTTCCAACTTGAACTGCAGTAGCCCCTTTTACACAGAGATGCCCGGAATATTGCTTTAATGGGGATTATGGCAATATTCGGGATACTGGGGATCCATATTTTGAGACAGATTGCTGTAAAAAGGAAAAAACATCCATTTTTTACATTCATGTTGATAAAATTACCAACCCATTGTTATTATTAGTAGGTAGAGCTTTTTTGTTTCTTTTTGCCTTTGTTTAAACATTGAAATAGCTTCTAAGAACATCCTGTTTGCCAACCTCTTATTCCTATGGCCACAACTGACTTGTGGGAGTGCCACCATGGAAAACAAAATCCGGGGAGAACACTACAACATTTAATAAATATTATTATTATTATTAGGCCTACAACCACTTAGTTTAAAGTCTGTCTCTATCAGTCTTGCCAATTCTCAACCCATAGAAGCCACATCCAACCAGTTAAACACATTTTTTTTCCACTTTTCCCATTTCTCTGGAACGGATTTGGATTGGTATTCCCAAGAATCCCGTTTCCCAGTATTAAACCCTAGTCCTCCTAGTCCTTAATCCCAGACGTCGTATTTAGTGTGTGTGTGTGGTGTGACTTTCCTGGCCAGCCATATCTAGCATTACCTCAGTAGATGTGTTGTTTCTCCGCCTACAGCTGCTGCCGAGCTTCCCGGGGCTGCCTGCCGGCTGGGAGGAGAAGCTGGACAACAGAGGCCGGCGCTACTTTGTCAACCACAAGAGTCGAGTCACCACCTGGACACGCCCCCTAGTGCAGGTAGGTCTGTTGGCTGTCTATAGCTTGTGGAGGCCCACGGGACACCAGGCACGTTCCCTCAGCCCTGTTAGTGTTGAGTCATAAAGATAAAAATAACACACACCAGAGACGATACACTTTGATACACAGTGTTGTTCGTTGTGTTACATGCCACTAACATGGCTTCTGTTCTGCTTCTCCAATGTAAGGATGCAGGTGGATGTTGAATAAGCCAGCTTATTGCCGAGTTTTGTAGAAGTGAGTGGACGGAGCAGATGGTAACAGCTAGCATGTTAACGCTCTCCAAGTGTGTGTGGTTGACAGCTGGTTCATCCTGTGTGCACTGATAAGCCTGAGCCAGCCCCAGACTTTAACTCGGACAGTTGAAGCTGCTTAAATCAGCCACCAAACACACACACACTCTCCACAGTACCAAGTCCCTAAAATATAAATTCTTCTTTTCAAAAAAATGTGCCAGGTGACATCAGAGGCGGCTGCACAGAATGCCTTGTCCCAGAGCTCGTCAGCAGGGCCCCCTCCTCTGGCCCCAGAGGGCTCCCCTCTCAACTCCCCAGGGGAGGTGCGGGGGGACAGCAGCTTTGAGTGCAGCTTCATGCCCGCCGGCTGGGAGGTGCGCAGTGCCCCCAACGGAAGACCCTTCTTCATCGACCACAACACAAAGATGACCACCTGGGTGAGACTGGATGACATTGTGTCCCTGATAACACTTAATGGCTATGAATAACATCAACAACATGCATACAACAAAACAACAACTTCACATTTAATTAGAAAACTAGGAATCTTTGAGTGAAGTGTTAATTCAGAGTTCCCACATGTCCTTCAAATGTTATGATTTTTTACCAGAAATTAACCTTAATACATGTCTCAAACTATGCCGTGTGGGGTCCTTGATATTTGAGGGAATGGGGCCTGCAATGTCCTTGAAATGTCCTTGAATTTGATGTGTAAAAAAGTGTGGGAACCCTGATAATTATATCCTGGTTTTCTATTGGATGGATATTTATCCGTAATGTTAACTGCTAATATTGAAAATTTGCTTTCAGGGATGAGAACACCTTTGAGAAGGTTTGCAGGGGCTGTCTGACGCTTTTGTTATTGTGAATAAATATATAGTTCTAACTTGGGCTGGCGTGGTCAGGTCAAGCTATATCTCACTCAATAGGCCATCGATTATATAACCCCACTTCCTGTTTGAGTGACTCGTGTCATGTGTTCCCACGCAGGAGGATCCTAGGCTAAAGATTCCTGTGCAGATGAGGAGGAGAGCTTCCCTTGACCCAGCGGATCTGGGTCCCATGCCGGTAAGTCTGTTTTGGGATCATGTTTCCAGAGGAGAAATTGCTTGGGTGGAGAAAGCATATTTTAGGAAGGAACTATTGATCGCAGGCCCCAAAGAGTCATAACATGATTTGATTCGTTTTTTCATGTGCGTTTTACATGTGCGAATGTAAATATTAGACTGGGACATTATATTTTAATATGCATAATGTATAGCATTTGTACACATATATTTGATAACATGTTTTTTATCTAGCCTGGTTGGGAAGAGAGGGTCCACAGTGATGGAAGAATATTCTACATTGATCACAGTAAGACATTTATTCATCAGCACAACATCTGAAGTAAATGAATGAATATATCCATTGGGATGTATTCATTATAGGAAGTATGGACATTGTAATTATGCATACTATATTGTGTTTTCCAGACACAAGGACCACACAATGGGAAGATCCCAGATTACAGAACTCTGCCATAACAGGACCAGTAAGTATTGATGACTTCGGTACAATATCCCCTCGATATCTATAATTAAGCAGTATTGAGCCAACACAATAGGTCAGGAACTTGTGATGGATTTCTGGTAATGAGAACCTGTGTCCTATCGCTCTGCAGGCCGTGCCTTATTCCAGGGACTACAAGCAGAAGTACGAGTACTTCCGCAAAAAGCTGAAGAAACCGGTAAAGTGGATGCTTTATAATCGAGGAGCCCTCCTGTGTTCCTCCACGTATGCCTGGCATTATTATCACTGCACCCCACAGCTGGAGTCTGACCCTCTGTACCGCTGAACTGTCCCCAGGCCGACATCCCCAACCGCTTTGAGATGAAGCTGAGGCGCAGCACGGTGCTGGAGGACTCGTACCGACGCATCCTGTCCGTGAAGAGGGCGGACTTCCTGAAGGCGCGGCTGTGGGTGGAGTTCGAGGGGGAGAAGGGTCTGGATTATGGAGGCGTGGCCCGGGAGTGGTTCTTCCTGATCTCCAAGGAGATGTTCAACCCTTATTATGGGCTGTTTGAGTACTCCGCCACGTGAGTTGAACCACGTTGAGTCTTCTCCTGTCACTCATTTGTTTCCCAGGGTCAGGAGTCTGCAGCTTGAGCTTTTAATGTTATTTTATATTTGTAGATGTCAAACTCAATTCTGGAAACCAAGTGCATGCCACACATGTGGAACACGGGATACCACAAAGATCTTATTTCCTCACACATTGATTCCTGAGAATGTGAAATCATGTCATTATTTTATTACCCGAGGTTATCTTGCCAGGTCCCTGACACACGATACACTCGGACACACTGTGTGCTGGTACTCCAGCACACGTGGAGTACCCCATTTAAACCCGATCTGTCTTCCAGGGATAACTACACGCTGCAGGTTAACCCGAACTCTGGCTTATGTAACGAAGACCACCTGTCCTACTTTAAGTTCATCGGCCGTGTCGCTGGCATGGCGGTGTACCATGGCAAGCTGCTGGATGGTAGGTGTTACGACACCACACGCACTGGTCTTAATAAACTACTGCTCGGCTCACCACACACACTGGTCTTATTAAGCTACTACTAGACTCACCACACACGCTGGTCTTATTAAACTTACTAGACTCACCACACACACTGGTCTTATTAAGCTACTACTAGACTCACCACACACGCTGGTCTTGTTAGACTACTACTAGACTCACCAGACACACTGGTCTTATTAAACTATTACTAGACTCACCACACACACTGGTCTTATTAAACTACTACAAGACTCACCACACACACATTGGTCTTATTAAACTCACCGCACACACACTGGTCTTAAACTACTACTAGACTCACCACACATGCACTGGTCTTGTTAAACTCACCGCACACACACTGGTCTTAAACTACAGGAAGAAATGGGGTTGTTTTTTTGTTTTGTGTTGTTTTTACATTCGTTGTAGTTGTGGGTTTAAGATGATAATTCAACCCACTTTTAAACTGTTACTTCTCTTCCATTTTGGCACCCAGACGAACAATCTTGTTATTGAGATGGTGCTAATTGTATTCAATGCATCATGCTGTATATTTAGCAGCAGTCTGCAAATCTAACTCTTTTTTTCTCTCTCACCTAACACCAACCTCACCAACATTTATCTGACGCCCCTCTGGCTCATGGAGAATTGCCAACGCAGACACAGAACAGCTGATTTATGTGTCTTGTCTCTTATTTTTAAAGCATTCTTCATTCGCCCGTTCTACAAGATGATGCTGCAGAAACCGATCACTCTCCATGACATGGAGTCTGTGGTGAGTGTCCCAACCATGACCCTGCCTAGTCCTGTCCACCCACGTCTGGCAGCTACATGCGATTTGATGAGCAGTGTTTCTGTACTCTGGTGCTTCCAGGACAGTGAGTACTTCAACTCCCTCAAGTGGATTCTGGAGAACGATCCGGCCGACTTGGACCTGAGGTTCACCATTGATGAGGAGCTGTTTGGACAGGTCTCACCTCGTTACTTCTCTTCACTGTTTGACTTGTTTTGGTGCCCGTTCTCATGTTAAATGTCATTTATCATTATGTCCAATAATGTGGGTTTTTTTAAATACTTTCCCAGTGGTCAAAATCTAATTGTTGAAACATAATGAGTTATAATACAATAATTATGATGATAAAATGACAATAATGTCTAATATCACTCGTGATGTTGGAGTCACTCCAAGGTTGGGTGGTGAAGTTGTGATCCCTTGAAGCCGTAGGTGTTTGCTTGTCTCCTTAACGCGGTGCTATGGCTCTGTTCCTCCTCCAGACACACCAGCACGAGCTGAAGCCCGGGGGGATGGACATCGTGGTCACCAACGACAACAAGAAGGAATACATTCAGTAAGTAACATAAGATAACTCTGTATCAGTCCCGGGACGGACACTCAGGTGTTACAGCAGCAAACTTGACAGAAACAGAGCATGTAAAGGTTCCAAAAATCACAACAAAATAGTAATTCTTTGGATATTTTTGTAACGTGACATTAGTAAATAGACTACAGCACAATTGAGGAGTGTTCACATATTCAAGTCTCTCTCTTTCTTTATTTGTTGCCTGTGAGCTTCTGTAAAGCCTGCTATGTCTCATTGTTAGAATTCTCAATCTCAAACTATGCCGTAAATGTGAGGGTATTGGGCCTGGAAAGTCCTGGAAAGGTCCTTGAATTAGATGTTTAAGAAGGTGTGGGAACCCTGGGAGACATGTGATGGTTTTGTTGAATTGTGATTGTTTGCTATTGTCTGTTTTCACAGTCTGGTGATGCAGTGGCGCTTTGTGAACAGAATCCAGATGCAGATGACGGCATTTAAAGAGGTGAGTCCTCATCTCCCTGGTAAGTTCTTAGTTCTAAGACGCCACAAATGACTAATGAATGAAAACATCTTTCTACTATTCTCTTCTTCATTGCAGGGATTCTACGAGTTAATCCCTCAAGATCTGGTCAAGATCTTCGACGAGAACGAGCTGGAGGTGAGTGTTGGTTGCTGGTGGTGATCTCCCCGAGGGTTTAGAGGGGGGGTGGGTGGGGGCAACGTGGTTGTTAAACGTGTGCCCTCTGCGCTGTCCTCTAGCTGTTGATGTGTGGCCTGGGAGACGTGGACGTCAACGACTGGAGAGCCAACACCAAGTATAAGAACGGCTACTGTCCCAGCCAGCCTGTCATCCAGTGGTTCTGGAAGGTACCGATGCCGGCCCCCTATGACTATGATGGCACCAACAGATCTGTAGCACAATCTCCACATTGCTTTTCCCCGTTTGAACGGTGCGTGTGTGTGTGTGTGTCTGTGTCTGTGTGTGCGTGTGTGCATGGTTTCTTCTGCTTGTAGACCGTGCTGCTGATGGATGCAGAGAAGCGAATCAGACTCTTACAGTTTGTGACTGGTACCTCCAGGGTTCCCATGAACGGCTTTGCAGAGCTGTATGGTGAGTTAATTATGGAAACAATGTGATCCTCGTTGTATATCATTTTTGAATATATCTGTGAATTATTCTCGCTTTTACCTCATGAGTCCTGTATGGGTCCATTCAGTAGTAACCTAGTAATAATCTCTAAACTATTGTTCATGCAGTGTGTTTGTTTGTTTGATATCCTCCTCTGTCAGGATCTAACGGGCCACAGCTCTTCACCATCGAGCAGTGGGGAACCCGCGACAAACTCCCCAGGGCCCACACTTGGTGAGCACACACACACACACACATAGGCATGCACACACACACACAGACACACACACAGACGCGTCCCTGACCGTGTGTTCATGCTCCACCTCCCTACAGCTTCAACCGCCTGGACCTGCCGCCCTACGAGTCGTTCGAGGAGCTGCGAGAGAAGCTCCACATCGCCATAGAGAACGCACAAGGCTTCGACGGCGTGGATTAGGACGTTGTTCTGGGCGGACGTCAGCGTGGGATTGGGGGGGCAGGGGGGTTGTTTTTCTAAAACAAAACTCTTTTAATCGTGGTTGCCGTTGATGTTCCGATTGTTCCGAGCGATGAAGCCACTGTAAAGACTGGGGGGGAGGGGCGGGGGCGGAACGATCACACTGGCCTCATCTTCCATCAGTGTGATGGATGGATGGATGGATGGATGGAGGACACACAGGCTCTGCCTCCCCTCTGGGCTCTCGCTGCTCTGCTCTCTGGCGGCAGGAGGCGCTGTGGAGGCAGAGCCACGAGTCATTTCAACCACTTCTCTTTTTCTCACGTTTACAACTCTACTTTTTTATTTCCCGTTATATGATGATGTGTACAAAAAAATTTCTCCGTCAAAGACATAGCTGTTTTTTTGCACATTTTGCTGAAAGACATAAAAAAAAATATATATATATATAATAGATATATAAGTCTATATGAACTGTAGACTTTTATTTGTGTAAATATCAGACATTTTGGCTATTTTTCTATTCAGGCTTGGGGCTGAAGTTGGGCATCTCTGTGCTGACGCTTCAGTGAGTTGTTGTTGTGAGTGAGTCGGGAGGAATTGGTGTTTTTCATTCTTGAAAAATAAGCGTTAGATTGGAATACTTTCAAAGTACATGGAGCACTATGGAAGCATAGTATAAGCATTGTAAGGGCACGCTGATAAATCACTTTCTTATCTCCCAATTGTAATCAGTGCACTTAGTGGCAATTTTCTCGTTTTCTTTTTTTGTTTTTTGTTTTTTTCATATTCATTTACACAACATTCCAGTTCACTTGAGTAGAAGACAAGTAATCACCCAAAATAGCCATTATCAGTGTTTTTGAGTGAGCACAAGTTAATAGTAAAGATTTTGCTACTTTCACTTTCATTCGCAGTTGCATTCATTCTGATGTGACAACACAACGTTTATTAAGACCGCAAATATCATCCAGCCGTATATCTGCATCGTTCAAAGATGTCAAAAACCTAACTTTTTCACTAAACAAAATTCAACTTTACATATCGAAATGACATACGGATAGGCACGAATTGAATTGCATTACATACAAATTGCATCAGTGGATTGGTTATCCTAATATATAAGGTCATTGCTATGAAAATGTATTTGCTAAATCCATCCAACCAATCATACGTAGATAGAGGCATACAGTACACACTATAAGTAATTGACGATATATTCACCTCACTAAGTAGCCTATTTTAAGAAAGAAAGCATTATGCTGCAGGTTTACTCTAACATACATTTACTAAACAGTTAAGACAAGTCACTTATATGATAACTAAGTATTCATATCATCCGTTGCTGATGGAAGTCTGATATTCACTGCTCTGGTGTTTGACGTTTAGTTATGGGCAGTTGAGTATTTTGTTTGTACGGTCTATTTAGTTGTTGTTGTTGTTTACACCACCTACTCTGTTTACAGGTTGTTAATGAAGGAAAATATGGGCTTTTTCTCGTCTGTAATCATGCAGTTTTATACTGGTGCTTTTATGAAGTAAAGCGCCCTCTTTATATATATAGTTACGTCTTATTATCTGAACCTTTGCCGATGTATTCACTGCAGCCTGGTTGTAAAAGTAAAAAGACTAAATTCTGATCCAAGTGCAAATTTGTTCAAACGTTTACATGTTACAAACATTTCTGTTCATGAACGTCATTTCTTTTAACCGTGTTTTAAAAGTGAATGAGGCCTTTATTTGTAATGTATTGTGATTATATTGATACACCTTTCAGGTGTCTTTATTCTCAAATGGCAGTACTGTTAATGATCTGATTTGACAATTAAGGATGGATGGCCAGGACAAACAATGCTAATGGATCAACATGTTATTTATGGTTTAGCTACTTTTGCTATTTCAATTTAAACCAATATGCATTCTTCAAATAAATAAAAGAATGGAACTTAAAAGTCTTCGTCCAGTCTGAGAGTTGTTTATTTAATTGTCCCGTTATATTATACAAGATGGGTTTCTTTTCTGATTGATGGCGTGTTGTAATGCCACATATGCTCACACGGTGTCAACATGGAGCAACATTTTCACACGAGAGCGTCAATTAGAATTCTAGTCATCCTAATCCTCACTGTTTCACATTAAGTATTGATAATTACTTAATTGTCCACCTACTGGCTACTGTATAGATAGTTCTAGGCCTTACTAGAATAACATTGTTGAGAAGGCCATGAACAATAGAAACTTTACTACATTCACTGAGTGTATGATCTGTGGGATGTCTTTATTTGTATTTATTTGTATAAAAAATAAATTCGGAATGTAATCTAAATACGAAGCAATAATATTATTAATTTGATTGACTTTGGGAATATTTCTGTGGAATTATTTCTTAAAATCCTCAAATCAAAAACGCTTAACAAGGCAGTGAAGGCACAAGGCATAATATTGTATGGTTTTATAACTAATAAGTCTTTAAGACACTGCTTGGAAACTCAATGTTGAACTCAAGCTTCCATGATCAGAGTTTTCTGTATATATTTTTAATAGCCTTTGTATTTTAGACTTCTTTAAATAGGTAAGCCATATTGGTTTTCTCTGCACTGGAGCCCAGCGACAACTCTGCTGGCTGCATTTGCATGATTTAGCCTAACAACCACGGCCCATGCTCTCCCCATCCCCCGCCGTGCCCGCTAAAGACTGCCCCCTTCCATAGGGGTCAGGGGAAAGGTCAGGCCAGCCTTTTGGACATTGTTGGGGTCAGCGGGGATGTGTGTGTGTGTGTGTGTGTGTGTGTGTGTGTGTGTGTGACTGCTGGAAAGCACTGAACCCCTAGCCCAACAGCAGAAGGGCCTGGACATGGCCACGGGACCCCCTTCTCTCCTCGGGACCCCCTTCCCTTCTCTCCTCTCCTCTCCCGTGGCCTTCCCAGCATTCATAACCTGATAATGACTTTTGCTTCATTGATCAGGCATCTGAGCTTGACCTCCGTTCATCTGCAGCCCGGTCATCACTCCCCCCTACAAACTGTGCCGTATTGACAGGTGCCAAAAGTGAATTCCTGATTAAGGATCCCTACGCCGGAGAGAGAGTGGAGCCATTAATAAGCCCTGGTGGTCCCTCATGCTACACCAGGCCTCAGCCTGGACCACAGGGGACATATGCTCTTTCACTTTCCCCTGGAATCATTCTTATTCTCCTGTAAATAGAGTCAGGATGAATGCTGAGCACCTTGATAAGGGATGGAAGATTTACAACTGGCTCATTTGGTAGACCTTAACAGGAATTAACAATATTAGACCCAATTCAATCTAAACTTGCATCTTGCATCTTTCCATTTTAAAATAACAATGATGATAATAATAATGCTAATCATGAGTTAATTGGATTCAAATTGTCTAACAAAGCTAATGCAGTGAGATCATTTAATAAAGGTGCCATAAAGGTGTAAAACCTCAACAGCAGTGATCCAACTGAAGCAGGTTTGTTGCATGAACTATTATGATCAATGCCCCCCCACCCCCCTTTAGTCTTGACCATCACCCAGATCGTGGGACCGGCAGCATCCCAGCTGGGTTTCGGCCCTGCAGCTGAATGAGGGTCCGAAGGGGGGAGGGGGGGAGGTCACACGCTCCCCATAATACAAGATGGACACTGGATCAATATCTGCATTTACACAGCAGCTGTCCTGCTCCCATCGATGTGCTTGCTTGTAATTGCAAGGCCCGGTTTTAAGCACGCAATTCTCATTTCCATAGAAGGGTTGGTGGTTGTTAATGACCGGTCCGGTCACTATGACAGACCACATTTGCTCCTCAAACTACTACTGCTCCTGATCACATGTATCCTAGCTGATTATCAGCACACTGGCTGTTGAGAAAGTTAAAATGCAATACAACCCCAGTCCGATGGTCAAACTAGCTCTGTGGTGTACTGGTCATGTAATCATACATGACCTCAGCAATGTCATTGTAATGACTTAAGCAGGGCTCTCTAGACTAATGTTTTGGTCTATGTTTCTATTGTTAAGTGCAGGTTGGTTTCGAATGTGTCAGATGTTTGAGGGTGACAGTAGCTCAGGAGGTAAGAGCGGTTGTCTGCTGGTTCAATCCCTGGGTTCCCCCTCGTTAAGTGTCAAGGTGTCCCTGAGCAAGACGGCTAACCCTAACTGCTCCTGACGTGTTGATTTTTACCTTGCATGGTTGACACTGCCGTCGGTGTATGAATGGGTGAATGTGAGGCAATACTGTAAAGCGCCTTGGATAAAAGCGCTATATAAATGCAATCCATTTACCATGTTGTGAGAGGACGGATACAGCATCTTAAAGACTTTAAGGATGGATACTAGACCTTTAAAAAGCTACATGTATGCTGTTTTGTTGGTTTTTGTTAAGACTTGGCGAGACTACCCTCACACCACTCTCCACACACCCAGCTACATAGATTATCCCTTTTAGCATCAACTGTTTCATTATTTGTAGAGCCACTGTATCAATACAGTGGGATGTATTGGCTCCCCTGGCCCACGTACATACACTGGGTTCGTTGTAATGGCTCATAATGCTGCATTGAGTTGTATTGAGTTCCCAACAGGTACACAGGGATCCCTTTGATTAACCACACCGAATAGATTTGAACTTGAATTGAAAAACTGCCAGGGTAATTGTTTTGACTGAGGCCCCTCTCTCTCTCTCTCTCTCTCTCTCTCTCTCTCTCTCTCTCTCTCTCTCTCTCTCTCTCTCTCTCTCTCTCTCTCTCTCTCTCTCTCCTATTGATGGGCTGGAATAAAACCACTCCATGCTGTTTGTAATACATTACAAACAGCATGATGAGGATGATGTGGTGTTGATTGGATGTCTGCCGGTCATTTAATGTCTGAGGATATACTGTATGTACATTTGGTTTTATTACATAGAGCAATTGTTGGTATTTGCCTTGCACTTCAAGTAACGACCTGAATGCTTCTGTGTGTGTGTGTGTGTGTGTGTGTGTGTGTGTGTGTGTGTGTGTGTGTGTGTGTGTGTGTGTGTGTGTGTGTGTGTGTGTGTGTGTCTCTGTGTGTGTGTCTGTGGCAATTATGTTTTTTTTATGAGCTTATGTAACTGCAACATGAGGGGTGAAGAAGATACATCATCAAGAAGTTGAGTTCATAGCCAGTTCCCACAGCTGTCGCTAGGGGGCGCTGGATCCCCCGCCGCCCTGAGCCTTCGTACGGCTCCTGAGTTCCAGTGCGTCCATCTCTCCAGGAGCGCTTCAGTCGCGTTCTTCTGGCTCAGCAGCAGCACGCAGTTCATCTGGAGGAGAGAACTGGACACGTTTATAGCATGCGAGGACCGCTTTCATAAATGGCGCCTGTCAAAGGGAAATTATACGACCGTTTGCTTCTTTTCTTGGTTTATCTCCAAATCTCAGGTAAGGCACAATTGAATAATTGTGTTTTTTCACCGAATTTAAAGTGACCACACCAGTTTCCACTGAAATGCCTGCCCGGTGCTATGTTTGTTGTGTGCCTGAATAAGTGGCCTGGCTTAAACTAAAGAGTCACTTTGTGCAGATGGAAGGTGTATGAATGAGCTGCGCTTTAAATGCAATATTGTTCACAATCTCAGCGCACCGAAGCTCCCTGCTGCGCGCCGCTGTGTCCTCATTCATTGAGTTGTGTTCCATTGCTTTAAGTGAAATGGCTGTAAGCAATACATTTGTACCATACTGTAGTCCTGTCATACTCACATTGTTACTGTGTGGTGTAGTCTTGTCAACTCGGTTTGTGTTGGACCCCTTATAGGCAAGCCCTGTATTAATGAATGGTGACTTGTGTAAGGCTGTGCCATTAGTATGGAGGTCCAATATGTTGACCCAGTCAATGTATAGTAATAGATAGGCCTGCTGTACATGTTTACTGTATATATTATAATGTAGGCTTGTTAAGTTAATATGGTGCATGCATCATGGTGTGACACATTTGTGTATAATTGTCCTATAATTTGGGATCCAGGTTTCCAAGGGCAGATTGCCCAGGTTTTGGCTTGTGTGCTGTCCAGTTGGAGCTACTGTCCCCCAGTGGATTCAAATAGATCAAACAATTCCCAGTACCACCCCCTTCACTAGAAATAATATAAGGAGAGCAAGTGCAATAGCCATGTCACCTTTCCTTTCCAGTTGGATGTTATGATTGATGACACATTGGCCAAAAAGCTGTTACCCAAGTAGAGAGCAATCTAGTGTGCACTTCTTCCTCTGATTGACCTGTCCTGATTACCGGGACCTTCAGCTCTCTCTACCTTTACTTGACAAGACCGTGACCTGGTTTCTCTCTCTCTCTCTCCCCCTCCATCCCACAGGTGTGTTGTGTTTCAGCGAGTTGTTTTTTGCCAAGGAGCCTCGAGACGTCACAGTGATCCGGAAGGATGCGGTGGTCATGGACTGCCAGGCCCGCGGCGAGGCCCCCATCGAGGTCAGGTGGCTCAGGAACGGCGTGCCGCTGGTGGAGAGCGAGCGTCTCTACCGCCTGCCCAACGGCTCGCTTTATATATCCGAAGTGGAGAGCAGAAGAGGAGACAAATCAAACGAGGGCTTCTATCAGTGCCTGGCCCAGAACAAGTATGGAGCGATCATGAGCCAAAAAGCCCGTCTTACAATTGCAAGTGAGTATCGGCGGTGGAGTGGTTCTGATGTTGCATATCACACAACATCTGAGTTAAATACATTCTTTTCTTTTTTTTTGTGCTTGCAGTTGGGATTAATTTGGATTCTCATTTGGGACTGGGATTCCACAGAGCAATGTTGGTTCAGTTGTGTGTGTGTGTGTGTGTGTGTGTGTGTGTGTGTGTGTGTGTGTGTGTGTGTGTGTGTGCGTGTGTGTGTATGTATGTGTGTGTGTGCATGTTTGCATGTGTGCATGTGCATGTGTGTGAGTTAAGTGGCTCTCTCTCTCACACACACACACACACACACACACACACACACACACACACACACACACACACACACACACACACACACACACACATGTCCTCTTCACGAATGTTCATCCTCTTCAGTTATACACACACACAGTGTTTTGGACATTTTCCGTTTATTCTAATTTGCGCAATACAAAAAATAAAATTGCCTATTCAGGGTGGTTTAGTGGTTTGCAGTTGGGGGCAAGGATGGAGGGGGGGATGAAGTCTTCAAAAGTTAGAGGCCAAAAGAAGATACTATTTGGAGGGAGAACATGCTATTGATGTGTTAATGAACAGGAGCGGCAGGTCTGAAAGGTTAGGAGCTGTCCCGGCTAGCAGGTCTCCATTGCTAAGAAGCAGATGACCCTATTCACGGGCCCGGGCTTTCATGTTATTGCACCCTGATCAGTAGCAATTGTTCTTTTGGAATGCTTTTTCCTCCAGTTGTGTGTGTGTGTGTGTGCCTGTGAGCCTGTGTGCCTGTGTGTGTGTGCCTGTGAGCCTGTGCCTGTGAGCCTGTGTGTGTGCCTGTGTGAGCCTGTGTGTGTGTGGGGGTGCCTGTGTGTGTGTGTGTGTGTGTGTGTGTGTGTGTGTGTGTGTGTGTGTGTGTGTGTGTGTGTGTGTGTGTGTGTGTGTGTGTGTGTGTGTGCGTGCGTGCGTGCGTGCGTGTGTTTGTGTGTGTGTGTGTGTGTGTGTGCATGTGTGTGCGTGCCTGTGTGTGTGTGTGTGTGTGTGTGTGCGTGCCTGTGTGTGTGTGTTGGCCTATTCTTCTGCAGGGAGAGTAGAAAGCTCGGGGCTGATTTGCTCTTTAGGAAGCCTCTTCCTGGGTGTCATCGCTCTCTCCCGCCCTCCGGGCCACACTGCTCCTTGCTGTGTCACTTCTGCACAAAAGAAGTTTGAACTTTTTTTTTACTTTGGTCCTCATTGCATTCCTGTCTTTATGAATGTGAATTTGAATACTTTTTGTACTACTTTTACTACTTTGACTTTACTTTTAAAAAACAAAGTTCATAAAATCCATAAATGCTGGTTATAGACTGATATGCAGAGATATATAGAGCCTTACAGCTATAGAATAACCAGAATATGTAGTGTGGACAATTATTATTGACCTCAGGAGGCTCAGGGTAATGTCAGGAACACTTAGAAAAACGTAATGCTTATATTTTTTAAGATTAATTAAAATACAATTATGCTATTACATAACAGGCCATATAGCATAGGTGAGGAACTTAACTTAAATCTACGAAAACACTTTTTTAAAGTTGCAAAACTACCTTCTAATACCCATTAATCCAGACACGTGTTTGCATTAATACCTAGTGGATACTAGAAGTGTGTCGAACGTTATTAATGGGTCGAGCTTTAGTGGTAATAAAGACGGGCATCAGAGTTTACTAGTTTGTGTTAAAATGGTACTTAGACCTGCTTGAAGGTCTATCTGGAAGCTCATAAAATTTGCACAGACCTGAGAAATGCTCAGTTGAAGGAAACAGAGGTAGGTGGGGGGTTGTTGAAAATAGCACACTCACGCACACACACATCACATCACACACACACACACACACACACACACACACACACACACACACACACACACACACACACACACACACACACACACACACACACACACACACACACACACACACACACACACACACACACACACACGTGAATTGCCGTTTCCTAGTACGACGGCCTTACTCTGAGTGTCTAAATAGCCAAACTTTATTGGGGGCCTTACAAGTGGAGCAGGGGCCTGGGGCTTTGCACAATGGCTTTCTGCCTCCGTGCCCCGCTGGAAGAATGGAAAGCTTTTCACTCTGACCCCTTTTTGTTCACTTTGCCCCCGAGTGCCCTCTAAAGAAAAGGGTATCTTTAGAGCCATTTGTTTGTCCAGATATCAGCGGACACAACAGCTGGGACCATTGACCACAACGAGTCAAGTTATGTTCACAGTTTGGGAGTTGAGTCAAAAGTTAAATTTTTTTAAAAGTCAGGTTTGCCTGCTTTTTTTGTGTGCAGTGTAGTATAGGCCTACATTTGCATACAAATGACAGTATTAGTAGTTTGTTTGAGGGACCTAGTCGTGGCCAGCTACCCCAATCATAGAGCTGCTAAGACACAATGGGGATTTGTCTTTGATGATGAATAGGCATGTGACACATGAGCCGGTCATGTGACTTCTGTCACTACACTCAAGATTGATGGAAGATTGAAAGATGGACACACACCTGAGCTTGCCTGCTTGCCCCTGACACAAGCACTTTAGAGGGGGAAAAGGTGGGCTCAGCAGGCACTATATGCTCATAGGCCCACCGCCGCCATGCCTGTATGTTACAGGGGGGGGCACTGGTCAACGTGTGCTATCTTGTACTGTTCTAGTTGGTTGAACAGGGCAGTGCTATAGGAAAAGGCCTGAAGTGACTCATTAAGGACACATGCACTGCCTCGTGCATGCATGGCCTTTACTGTAGGACGGCTCGCCCTTGGCTTGTGTGCTGCGATGCCGATGACTGTAATTTCACCAAACGGTGTCATGGTGGGGCTTCTCTTTGTGGAAGATGTGCGTTGACTCCTTTTTTTTCCAAATGACTCTTCAACTCCTGTTTTAAAACCGAGGCAGCTGTTTCAATTGAGTCATAACTGTACAATAGAGCAGGGGCAACACTAGCGCTACGAGAGGCTACAATGTGTGGCGAGGAGGTAGGCCGGACACAGCTTTATTTCAGGTTGCTAAGGAATGTGTCTGACTTGCACCGGTGTAATACAATTAGAAGGCATAATAATAAGAGGGCAGACAAGTAACATAACTCAATGCCCCCTGAATGTTGTTTTTCCACCTCTGCTGGACACAAAAGGGTTGCCATGGTTTCCTGGGATAGAGGTTCCCGAGGTCAAAGGTTTCTTAAAATTGTTCCGTAAGGCTAGATTGCTATCCCTGGGTCAGGGCGGACAAACTGAAACCAACCCCTGCAACACCCTTCCTCCATGTTTACTCCGTTGTTATTCGGTTATACCAAAACTAATTGCAGTCCTTTTTTCACCAATCTCTCAATTGGTGTTTCAGCCATTCTTAACCACTGTCAGTATGGCCTAATGAGGGAGTGTAGATTAGCCTTTAACAACCGTTTCGTGACCAAGATACCCAGAGCAGAATACACCTTTTTTGCGGATTGAGGTCTTCACCTATTTGTGGATTGATCTCCTCAACCCCTCACCGGGGCAGCGAGATTGCAGACAATAAAAGCTCTGTCTCCAGTGAGTGGAGGCTATGTGTTGAATGATTGGAGAACTTTGTGGCCAGATAAGGAACTGGAGGGGGGGATAAATGCACTCCTTCTAACCTCTCTCTCTCTCTCTCTCTTTCTCTCTCTCTCTCTCACTCTCTCTCTCTCTCTCTCTCTCTCTCTCTCTCTCTCTCTCTCTCTCTCTCTCTCTCTCCCTCTCCCCCACTGCCCAATGCCCCCCAGAGGTCACACGGCTCATGGGAATGGCTCTTTGTTTAGCCAGTGACCAGCGGCCACTTGACTGTCCGGCAGATTGTGTGGAGGGGAGTGGGGGGCTGTAGATCTGCCGCCCACCGGCCACCGCCGATTGATTTGTTAGGAGTCGCTTTAAGCTTCTCCTCTCCAGGGCCTTTGGGTCAAGACCCCCGCTTCACAAAGTGTGTGAAATCTAAACTTCCTGGATGTCGTATATTTTTTCTGAAAAAAAAAAAGAAAAGAAAAGGCATCTGAATGTTCCCCGTGCAGATGGTATATTTACCTAAAACAACAAGCAGGAGTGGTTTCGTAAAGTTGGGAGTCTTTGGCTGCAGCTCACACTGACTCATGATCGGATGAGATGGGCGCTAGCCAACAGCAACCAAATGCATGGGGGACTAACCTGTTGTTGTTGTTGTTTAGATGTACATAAGTTAAATGTTAATATATGCTATATATATTATCAAAATAAATTACCTCTCACCTACATTTTGGCAGCCATGATCTGATGTCACTTCTGAAATCAGGCTCAGAATGAATCATTAGGATATTATGTGGGGCTCAACGTATTAAGCTTTGAATGTATAAATTAAAGTAGATTATTGGCTAGAGGAATGTTATGTCAATATGTTTGTAAAACAGACAGAACTTGTGATTTATGAACGCTGAAATGATTATATTTGAATGACCCTGTGAATGCTTCTGGGTTGTTTTTGCGATATTTGAATTATTTATTTACTGTTAAAAGCTAATAAAATGGAGGGAATGTAATCTATCTAATTTACTAATGTAATGTGATAGGCCTATGTTCTAACTAACTAACTTATGCTTCAGTAACTAAATATTTAAGCGTTGGCCTACTCATTGACCTTTAGTTAGAAGTTGCTCTGGTCCTGGTGTCACCGAGCCCATCTGAACGCAGGCAAAGCCACCTTCCCCTGGTTCTGCCTAAACTAACACACCAGATTACCTTCACCAGAAAGCCTGTTGTTAACAGAACGTTTAAGATATTGGCCATGCTCACAGTTGTTCTGAAAACAGTGTGTATATAAAACAATTGATAGGATCCCATCAAGGTGTAATAGACAGATGTGTGACAAACGGATGATAATTAATCTTTTGAATAGATTGAATAGATTGATGCGATTGATGCGATTGATTCACAACAATACTTAGATTTTAACGATTGCAGTCAAGGAAGCAAAACAACAAAGAAATTATATATGTTTCTGTTGTTTTAAGTCTGTGTGGGTTTCCCTGAGTGACAGATTGGCAGTTTCTAGAAATCCAAGCGGGGCGCAGCAGCAGCAGCATAGTTCTGGGGTGGTCACACCAGAATAGGCCTGAGTTGTGTGCTTGCTAGCTAGGATTTGCAAAGGTCAGAGGTGAAAGGTGAGAGGTAAGCTTGCTGAGACAGATGGTCGGAACCTCTTTTTGTGTTGGCTGGAAAAGTAAAGAGCGAGGTATTTGCCCCTGATTGGACGAAAGCGGCTCAGTAAACGTTTGATTTCAGGGAACATCCTTAATGACCTTTTTTTGAAGATTGTTTAATACCTTCATTTGCGCATAGGTTCATTTGAGAAGAAATTTGAAAGAAATGTTGAATATATATTTAAAGATATGGACACTTGGTATATGTTACTTAAATTAAAGTAAATAAATATTTAACTAACGAGATATAGATCATTTTCCCCTCAACGCCTCGATAATTTAATATATAAACATTGAGGAAAACATCATCACCTAACGAAGGTCATCTCCCCGCTCTCGGCCCAGCGCTGTGGACAGTGCCTGACACATCCTAGCAGCTATGGATTTTCCAGCCTCGTTTTAGTAGTTTATCCATAATCAATGATGCCTCGCTGTTCTCCAATCCAATATCATTTGGGTGAGTAGAGAGAGAGGCGCACATGACGGCACCAGCAGCACAGCTAATACTGTGTTTTTTTGCACGCTCGCCTATGGCCCTACTTTTTCAGCTCATTAATGATATTTTCAGAACTTGTGGGGGTGGGGGTGGAGGTGGTTGTAAGCCCCCCCCCCCCCCGGCCCAGCCCTCATGTTTCCTCATTTTACATCAAAGGTCCACAACAGAACAGTGGGCTGCGCTTACGACACAAGAGGCCTAACCGCTCAAAGCTAATTCAATTAAAAAAGTCCACGGCCAAAGAAGCAGCTCCGGATCTGGCAACCAGAACAGCATGTGGCCCAACCCCCCAGCCCCCCTGACACGAGAGGCACGCCTCACTGGCATCAAGACATTGAGATGGTGTTTGATCATTAGATTTGATCATTAAAATAAGTTAGTTCTAAATCCATACAGTTTTTGGTCTTTTGGATTTTTTTTTGTGTGGTCTTTTTGATTTAAGCAAGGGCTCGGTGAAATAGTTCCTTCCAAAGCATGAGGAGGGTGGCATGAGGAGACATACTGGACACAAATCATCCTCGTCTGTTGTTGTTAGCCGTGGGTAAAGTAAGCGTTTGCCTTTTGCTCCTCAAATCAGGCGGTTCAGCTTCCCGCTCACACTATTCAGGCCAAGTCACCACTTTCCCCCACTTGCCAGCTGTCAGTTTGCAGCGCCGCGCTTGTGACTCTGACTCGTCTGTGAGGACTCCCGCTGTTTAGCACCGTAACACCTGGCAGCACTATTTACACGGAGCCATCCGTCAGCGCTCTGCTGGAACAATCTGTGTGCTTGAGGTAGAACAGCGTTTTCGTGTCCGCGAAAGCAATTGGCCGCATGCTGTTTGGAGGAGGGCATTGTCACGCCATACAATCCCCGTTGAATGCCCTAGCATGAAATCCCACTGGAAAATCAGGCGGACAACTATCTATCAAGGCGGTGGATGGTTTATTTGGGGTTTGTGTTGCTTTGAAGGATCAATGGTGTTTTTGGAGCCATTTGAGCTTTTTCTTGTGTGTGTATATGTGTGTGTGTGTGTGTGTTTAGTTTCTGTGCCACGCTTCCACTGCCACATGGTTTGAACTTTACGGGCCCCCTTCCTGTTCCTGCCTACCGATGTGTCACGTGCATCAGGAACACCGTTGGCTCGGGATGAGACCAGAGAGCTCAAAGAGAGGTCAAAGGGCACACAGTGTTATTTGTTGACGTATATCTTAAGAGAGCAACGCTTAAAAACTTGACAACAAGAACATCCTATAAAAAGAAAAGACCTATTGGCCTTTTTTCCCCCCTTGAAATAGGAAGCATGGCCCACCAGGGGAAATGCTTCTGCCGCTCGGGGTTTTATGTCTTCACCGGGGGCCCCAGCGTTACGCAAGGAGGGCCCTTTGTGCGGGATAATTGTGTTACCGTTATGCACCAGTGGTATTGGTGACGAGCAGGGCTGGCTTTTATTAACATGTATTTAACATGGTGTTCCATATACGTTGAATTAGCAGGCTATAGATCGCACCATTAAGAGCAGCCATGCAGCCCTGTCTTATATATCTTCTAACAGACAGGGGGAAGCTCCACTGCGCTGGGGGGGAGAGGCCAATTGTCAGCCAATTGTACTGCCGCGGGGGCATGTATTCGGTGTGTCATTTTGGTTAGTTTCTTCGGCTTTTACAAATCCAATGGAGCTGATTTTAACAAATTCAGTGTAGCAGTACAGGTAGTTACAAAAACACACAAAAATCCACACTTTTAGCACATTTAGTCAAGTTGAGGATGAGTCAGGAGCCCTGGGTAGCTTTATTTTCCTCAACGTGGACTAGTTTACTGAAGCCAGATAACTGAAGCTGGACTATCGGGGAATTTGGGGGGGAAAAAAAGGAATAAAAGACATTGAAATGAAAATCCCAGCACAAACATTGTCTCTTGACAATAGGATTAGTGTAAATGCCTGTGGTTTCCCCAAATGGCTTAAATGCAGCGACAAATCTGGGAGGCTGGAATTTGTGTTAATGCTCCTCAATTGTCTTCTAAAAAAAAAAAATCCCCAAAATAAATGTTTTTCTCATCTTTAACTAACTACCGCACATTTGTTTAATCCCAGGTATCTCATCTTTCGTGAGCCAGCCCACGCCTATAGTGGTGACCCAGGGCTCCGTGGGCAGGTTTTCCTGCAGGGTCACCGCCAACCCTCCCGCAATCATCACCTGGGAGCTCAACCGAGTCACGCTGCCCCTGGCCACTGACAGGTATGCACAATGCTACCTGTAGCACACCTCATGCACAACCCATGAGAAGGTCGTCTTTACTCATACAGAACCCATGGGAAGACCACCTCTATCACACATCAACTATAATACAACCAATGTAGAGGTCAAGATAATATTTAATAATATAGAACCTATCAGAAGACAATCTTTACTCGTGTAAGACTCGTAGACCATCTTTGTTACCAAAAGTACACCTTGTGTAGGAGCCATGGGAAGATAATGTTTAACCCACATACCCCATGGCAGCTTACACTTCTGCTGACAGTTCCTGCAATCGGTTGGAATTTGTATGTCTGTGATGCAGCCTAACATTTTATATGCAATTTTGTGATATTTTCACTAACACAAATTGATATGTCATAATAAAACTTCTACAGTATACATGTATATGTATGTGACTTTGTGATATTTCCCACGGTACCTTCCAGAATCACAGTGCTGTCCAGCGGCGTTCTCCAGATCCACGGCGTGCGGCAGGAGGACGCTGGCAGCTACCGCTGCATAGCAACCAACATCGCCAACCGCCGGCGCAGCGTGGAGGCCACGCTCACCGTCACCCCCGGTAGGAGCTGCCCAGAGACTGCCCCCCCCCCCCCCCCCCACTAGCCTCTAGTCACAGGGAGCGGGAGTTCAACTGGAGTCATTAAAGTGGCAATCTCGAAGATTTCCGTTTCGTGCTCTTTGGCGACACCTATGGCAAAAAGCGGTAATTGCATCCAAATAGTGTTGCATAGGCGACGTCAGTTCGCTGGCGGTTGTTTCACGGCAGATACTCCGTTTACTCTAGCAGAGACCGAAAAAACAGTATGTCACTCCCGCTTGTGCTCTCTGGAGGACATCCATGGGACCAATCACTGCTGGGTGATGTCTCTGAAAATGCATCACTGATGTGCACCGTGTTTTAAATCTTGCGCGGGAAAGGCGACTCGCCACCCAGTCCGTAATATCAAAAAATACTGCAAATGCAAGGGCTTTCATCAGTGGACCATAGTCTCAGTCACCATTGTGTTAACTCGTTTGGCGATAGATAGTGACATTACAGACATTTATTTCCAGGAGAATCTTTGAGATTACCGCTTTAACGGCAAGAGATTTTATATTTTTAAACGGGTTGGATTCTCAGTCTAGTGTATGTTTTTTATTTATCATGCAACCTTTATCCAACCAAATGAGACTCATTGTGGTTACAATGTCTTTTTCTAAAGCGCCCTGTTCTTAAGCTTCACCGACTGATATCGAATCATGAATCATGAATCATGTAATACGTGAATGCCGTCCAGGCGTATGTATCGACTCTGAATTCCCCTTCCTCTCTACCCCCACCACCCACCACCAACCACCCTCCACCCACCACCCACCACCCACCACCCACCACACACAGCCCCCAGACCGCTGCTCCCCCAGAGGCCGCACATCATCGCCGGGCCCCAGAACACCACGGTGGCCCTTCACCAGAACGCCATCCTAGAGTGCATGGCCACGGGGAACCCCCGGCCCCTCATCTCGTGGAGCCGCGCGGACGGCAAGTCCATCGACGTGTACAACACCAAAGTGCTGGGGAACGGCAACCTCATCATCTCGGACGTCAAGCCGCAGCACGGGGGGGTCTACATGTGCCGGGCCTCCACCCCCGGCACCCGCAACTTCACCATCGCCTCGGCCAACATCACCGTGCTCGGTAAATTGAGATATGATTTGGTGGCTTGGTGATTTTCCCTAGCACTATTCAGAGAGGTTCTTTCTGACGTGCTCTGTTTGGTGATTGATTGATTCATTGATTGTTGGTCCAGCGTCCCCCTCTCTGGTGGAGTGGCCGGAGAGCCTGACCCGTCCGCGGGCCGGCACCGCCCGCTTCGTGTGCCAGGCCGAGGGTGTCCCCGCGCCCCACATCACCTGGCTGAAGAACGGGGAGAAAGTCCAGTCCAACGGCCGCGTCAAGATGTACAACAGGTACGGACGGGGAGACAGTCTTGTATCTGCTTTGATGATTTTGTCATTTTTTTGGTTTTCTCCTTGTTAAAGATAAGATGCTTTATTCATCCCAGGTAGGAAATGTGGGTGTTTCATAATGGCAGAAATGCAAGCGCAATGAAAGGTTTATTTATTGCTTTATTAGGCTTTAACTGCCTATCTTAGAGCCCATTTCAATCAAATATTCATCAGGCATGTTTCTTTACAACAAAGGAGGCTAAATAATTAACAACAGTGCAAATAGTGCTTGAGTTGACTTCCTTCTTCACGTCAATCACAACCGACTAGACAAAGAGCCTGCAGACAAATCCATTTCTGTGTGTGTGTGTTCACCATCATTCTGTGTGTGTGTTCATCATCATTTTGTGTGTGTGTGTGTGTGTGTTCATCATCATTCTGTGTGTGTGTGTGTTCATCATCATTCTGTGTGTGTGTGTGTGTGTGTGTGTGTGTGTGTGTGTGTGTGTGTGTGTGTGTGTGTGTGTGTGTGTGTGTGTGTGTGTGTGTGTGTGTTCATCATCATTCTGTGTGTGTGTGTGTGTGTGCGTGTTCCCAAAGCAAACTGGTGATCAATCAGATCATCCCGGAGGATGACGCCATCTACCAGTGCCAGGCGGAGAACGCGCTGGGTTCGGTGCTCGCCATGGCGCGGCTGATCGTGGTGATGTCCGAGGACCGGCCCAGCGCGCCCCGCAACACCCGCGCCGAGACCGTGTCCAGCTCCGCCATCCTGCTGGCCTGGGACCGCCCGCTCTACAACTCCTACAAAGTCATCGCCTACTCCGTACACTACATGAAAGCGGAAGGTGAGGTCATACAGGAAGAGCATATAAACAACAAACCTCCTGCCCCCCCTTCAAAATAAAAGCGTGTGTGTGTTATTCGCCTGTGTTGAGTTAATGGGCGCCATAGCCCCCTGGAGCTAAGCGTTTTAAGGAGCTGAAAGTGCATCTACATCCTCATTGCCCTCCAAAATGTGGAATGTGGGAGATTGACCATCTGTTGTCAATAGTGTGTTGGCGGGGAAGGGGTCAAGGGACACCAGTGATTACTCCGACCCAAATAAGAATAACAGCTTTCTCTCCCTGAGCACAGGAGCCCTTGTCCTACATAGACTTTAACCCCATGAAGGTTTTTAAAGGTTTTTTAAAATGCAGCTTTTCTGTGTGTACACACACACACACACACACACACACACACACACACACACACACACACATACACACACACATACACACACACACACACACACAGTGCACCGGCAAACTATTCATGAAAGTAACACAAGGGCTGCAGTGTGGCAGCGAGAGCCCCCTTACACCTTTCAGCTGGCCTGGGAACCTACATCCTTTTTTTTGTGGTTGACTACAAGAGTCACATTCAAAAAACAACAATCCCAACGTGCTTCCCTCAGAAACGTTCCTGTGGCCCGCATTGTGCTCAAGCCACAGCATTCATTAGAATGCCTTCAGATACGGTGAGAGGAGGGAAATGTACAGAATTGAGGCAGCAAAGGGAACACCTGCTGGATTATATAGGGACACGGAAAAACTACTTCAGCTTCAACAAATGCTCTCTCTCTCAGTCACTCTTGCTCTCTCCCTGTCCTTCTCTCTCTATCTCTCTCTATCTCTCTCACTTTCTCTCTCTCCCTGTCCCCCTCTCTCTCTTTCTCTCTCTCTCCCTCCCGCTCTATCGCTTCCACAACTGGCCTCTGTTAAGGCTTTAGTGCACTTGATTAAGGCTTAGTGACACATTCAATCTGGCGGGAGCTGGGCATAATGGCGTGGCCCATTGACACGGACAGGAGATGCAGACAGTGTATTCTGCACCTGAGCTTCGCCACACATAGCGACTTGAAGTTAAATGGAGAGGAGGGGGGGGGGGCTCATGAAGGAGAGGAACTAATTAGCCTGTGTGATGAAGTGTGCTAATCTTAAAGTGTAAGGGAGTGTGAGTCTGACAGGAAGGGCTTTGTCAGCGACGTGTCCGGGAGCTTTATTGGCTATTCATGTTCCAGGCAACGTTTTTTTTGTGTTTATGCTCAAGGAGCTTGTTTACCAGGTCAGAAATCGCACCCGGGGCCATTTCTTTGTGGCCGGGCTACAAGGAAAGGTCTTTGTGTGATTTCTTTAATCCCTGCTAATAAAGAAACGCATAAGTCAATTAAGGCCATAAAAGAAGGAACTCTGGGCTTTGGATATTGTATCAAATTTGTTATGAGAACCAACTTTGAAAGCAGCCAATATACAGTATATATTAGGTCTTTTTTTGTAAATAATGTCACAGTGTCACTTATTCTGGTAATTATCGGTGGACCGTTAAAACATAACTCTGTTCCTGTCAATGTGTCATGTGACCCGCAGGCCTGAACAACGAGGAATATCAAGTCGTCATCGGCAACGACACCACGCGCTACATTATCGACGACCTGGAGCCGGCGCGGAACTACACCTTCTACATCGTGGCCTACATGCCCATGGGGGCCAGCCGCATGTCCGACCATGTGGTCCAGCAGACCCTGGAGGACGGTAAGCCGCCCTCTGCACGATCGACACCTCCACCTCCACCTCGTCCGTCAACAGTGGACTCATTTACACTGAAATGGAAATGGAAACACGATTTGTTTCCGAAAAATGTTCAGAAAAATGTTTTGTCAATGTACATTTTTTGCACTATGTAAATATAGAACAAACAATGCGCAAAAAACGTTAAATATGCCAAAAAAAACATCCCCACCTAGCGTTGTGATTGTAAAATGAAAACGTGCGCTTTTTTTATGTGCCGTTGCAAAAACAAATGTTTTACCTTAATGATCCACTTTGACCTCATACCTGTCCCCCCCATTACATTGCCTAAAATATTGAACACCTTGTAAAACATTTTCAATACAAAGTCATTATGTCATTATCTTCCCAGCACTTTTCAATACAAAGTGACCTCGGCTGCATCCACTTTTCAATACTAAGTGATGGCCCAAAAAAATTATCTTCTAGGTTTTATTGATCCTTAGAGGATTCGGCCGGACCCTTTTCCTCTCCACTCAAGGCTGAGTTCAGACACTTTACTGCTTCATGATTTTACTGCGGTGGATGAGCTGAACTGTTCAATTAAAGGGACCAATGGATCTGTTAGAGGTGATCTCTGGCTCCCAATTCATTTCTGTGACAAATTATATTTATAATGTGTTGGTTTAGTGCATGTGACTACGGTTATTATTTTTGTTGGGTTTTTTTTATTTATCAATGTATTTATGTAGCAAATCTACAGCCTGTTGAGTGGCAGAAGATGTGAAATTCTAAAATGTACATCGATGCTAAATGGCTGTGGTTATAAATAACGGGCTTTACAGTAATCTCGCTTTTTTGTGAGCTTATAACATAATGGTTGTCTCAACACTGTTGACTCTGTGATGACAGATCTGCGTCTCTGTGTGTTGATTGGTTGTTTGTTTCTCTTCCTCTCCCCACAGTTCCTCTGCGAGCACCCGAGCTCAGCCTCACCAGCCGCAGCCCCACGGACATCCAGGTGTCCTGGCAGCCGCTCCCAGACAAGCTGAGCCGCGGCCGGGTCACCGCCCACCGCCTGGCTTACCGCACCGGTGCTGAGCAGGCTGCCACGCAGCTGGAGCTGTCCGGCGAGACCAGCCAGCACCTGCTGGAGGGGCTGCAGCCCGACACCATCTACCTACTGCGCATCGCCGCCGCCACCGCCGTGGGCTGGGGGGAGCCGTCGGCCTGGACGTCTCATCGCACGCCCAAAGCCACCAGCGCCAAAGGTGGGTGAAGGTCAAAGGTTACGCGCTAGAGTCTTGTCAATCTGACAGCCGATGTCTACGTGTGTCCTAGCGTTATGTCTGCTATCTATGTAGCGTATGGATTTCTGGAAGCTACTCCTATGTAAACATTGTGAGTACAGGGGTAGAGTCTGGTTCATAAGGACTTGTTGCGGGTAACATGGGAGGCTATGGGCCCACCTCTGCACACACACACACACACACACACCTCTCAACTTTTAATCTGTTCACGTTGTCATCAAGGTAAAGAATCAAAATAGATAGGGATAGGGTTCGGAAGTGGGACGCACGTTTTTAACACAATCAATCACACAAACACACTCAGAGGCATGTGATAAATGCAGCATCCGCAGAGGGAGAGGGAGAGGGAGAGGGAGAGGGAGAGGGATAGGGAGAGGGAGAGGGGAGAGGGAGAGGGAGAGGGAGAAGCAGAGGGAGAGGGAGAGGGAGAGAGAGGGAGAGAGAGAGGGGGAGAAGGAGAGGGGGAGAGGGAGAGGGGGAGGGGGAGAGAGGGAGAGGGAGAGGGGGAGAGGGAGAGGGAGAGAGAGGGGGAGAAGGAGAGGGAGAGGGGGAGAGGGAGAGGGAGAGAGAGAGGGGAGAAGGAGAGGGGGAGAGGGAGAGGGAGAGAGAGAGGGGGAGAAGGAGAGGGAGAGGGGGAGAGGGGGAGGGGGAGAGAGGGAGAGGGGGAGAGGGAGAGGGAGAGAGAGAGGGGAGAAGGAGAGGGGGAGAGGGAGAGAGAGAGGGGAGAGGGGAGAGGGGGAGGGGGAGGGGGAGAGGGAGAGGGGGCACCCATGAGAAGAGCTCGCTCTAATAATCTTGTTAAGGCATTGCGTTTGCTACTCCGCGCCCTTTGACCCGCACTGTCAGTAACATTGGGATGGTTTCAGTCATGGGTCGTAAAGAGAGAGGGAGCCCGGCCTCTGGGAGGAGCAAGAGAATGGGGGCCGTTCAGAGTGGCTTCGCGGCCCCTGTGTGCTGGGGGGAGGGGGGAGGGGCTGAGGGGAGGGGAGGGGGCAGCAATAGCCCGCCCCCCACCTTGCCCCCCCCCACCCAGTTCAAACACAGAGGAATCCTCCCTCACTAAGCTCCATAACATAAAAATACCCGTTCTTATCCTTTCCAGAGCCTTCCATAGATGCTGATGGTTGATGGGGGATTCATTTATAAATAGTCTCACCTCCCAGGAAGGGTTGTTACTGAACAAGGGGTGTGTTATGTGCGACATAAACTAACCCTAACCCTACCTAACATGAACAGATTGTTAATTGTTAGATTGCTCTCCTCTGTCTTCCCAATTGAAACAGCTTTGGTTTTTGTGGCATTTCTCGTGTGCTGTGGTACCCATTGGACTGCTTTACTTGTATACATGATCATCATCATATCAATCATTGTTTGAGCAGTATTACGTTTTATACTTCAGAAGATGCCATGGATACTTGTGGGTGTTTCCTGTGAGTAACATTTGAATCACCCCCCCCCCCCCCCCCCCCCCCCACACACACACACACAGTACCTCTGGCCCCTGAGTTGCACCTGGAGCCGCTGAACTGCACCACCATCAGTGTGAGCTGGTACCTGGCGCCCGGACGCTCGGCCAGCGTCCTGGGCTACAAGCTCTTCTACCACGAGGAGACACGCCCGGAGAGCCCCCCCCTGCAGCTGCGCACCGCCGACAGCAGACACACCATCGGAGGCCTGGGTGAGCGCCGGGGGGAGGAGAGCTGGTTTATATTGTTTTTTATTGTATTGTATTGCCCATGAACCAGGGCTGGAGGTGTATGGGTGTGTGTGTGTGTGTGTGTGTGTGTGTGTGTGTGTGTGTGTGTGTGTGTGTGTGTGTGTGTGTGTGTGTGTGTGTGTGTGTGTGTGTGTGTGTGTGTGTGTAGTTGGTTGAAGGAAAGCAGAATGACTGGACTGGCTCTGTGTTGTTGTTGTTGTTGTTGTTGTTGTGGGTGGTGGTCTTGGTGGTGTTGCCGCTGTTGGATGAATACTGATAAAGTATTTTAGTGCCTTATAACTGTTCAAAACTCCTTTGAAAATAAAAGGTCTTACATGACCTATAAAATGTAGTTGCCATGCTCAACATGGGCACCCGCTTTGGGTTTTACAAACTGCCAGCGACTTCCTATTGACAGCCAGGCCAATGGGTGATTAATTGGCTGGCTCTTTTCATGTGGTATGCAGGGGTTTATTGGGCCTGCAGGAGAGAGGAGAGAGGGCCAACACCCCCCCCCCCCCACCCACGCCACCGCCACCCACTGCCCTGACCTCCCAACCTCTGAGCAGGGTCCCAATGTGTGAATTCTGGCCCAACAGCTGCAGGATGGGGTTTGGCCAGGGATTGTCTTGTTGGCCTTTAGGTCGGATTCGTATGCCGTGTTAGAGAGTGGAAGGGAAGGAGGTGGGGGGGTGGTGGGGGGGGTCCAGGCCAGAGGAGTGGACAACTGACCATCTGTGGCTAGAGGCCAGCCAGGTGGCCGGCAAGCTGACTTGTAAATCAGTTGGCCCGGCATTAGAAAAGAGTTAGAGGCGGGGATAGAGGAGTAGGAAGCCATCAGCATCAATGGTGTATCACCGGATCAGCACTCTCCCAATTGATCGGCCATGATATCAAGTCTGCCACACCAATGCGATATCTCTGTGTTACGACCACTGTAGTAATTCACCGTGGACCCCGGCGGTAGAGCCTGGTTTTATTTGCTTAATGGCTGTATCGCTGAAGGCTATCACCTTTTGACCAGCCGGAGCAGTGGAGTTAGGAAAACAACCATTTGACTATAGAAATAAATGAAATGATGAGCATGCTACAGGGAACATTATGCCGACGCTGCAGAAAATGCATTGTCTGTTGTTTCTCGTGGACAATGGATCAATTCAGATCTTTGTTTAGTAGCGGGGGAGAGATGCGACTCTGAACGGAGATTTACTGCCTGTTTTACGGCTGCTTTGAGCAGGTTAGTCGGGGGGAGCGTTCACATCAAAGCCGCCCATTGTTGTCGGACTTTTAACACCACAAAGATGAACCAAAAGTAAAAAGTTGAAACCTCCGAAAAGCCCCAAAAGATATGCTAGCTTTTATCATTCGATCCTCCCCCCCCCCCCCCCCCCCCGCCAAGGCTGAGACTTTAATGAAGCGTTCATCTCCAAAAGTGTCATTTGTAGTTTGGTAGTGTTTTGTAGTTCTATTAGTTATTAGATCTCGGTCGGCGGTTCCGCGGACTCCACCAGGACGGTGTGAGGAAGAGCTCCCCTCCAGCTGACCCCCCACCCGTGTGGAGTAACACCCACCCACCCACAGAAAGTGAAGACCCTGCTGTTTCAGGGTGGGGCGGGCGGGGGGGAGGCACATGCAGAACCAAACAACAACAGATTCTCCCCCTTTTAACTTTCCAGTGAGTGAGAGTGAGCTTTATTTGCTTTAGGAGAGGAAAAGAAAATGTAAAGGCGACATGACATCTCCTAGCAGTCACCATGTGCTCCAGCCCTCTCCTGGTAGATCTGAGGAGACCCAGGGTGCTCTCACTGCTAGTTTACAAGCAGCTGCTATGTAACTAACAGTAGTAATTGCATAGCGCTGGAAGTACTGTCAGAGATGTCAGGAGCTACACAGAAGTGATCCCAGAGTGATCCTGTATGTAGAGATTATGGGATTATTTGTTTTGAATAATTTAACGAACAACAATCCAACAATCCTCCTTTTAAAAAACCTTTAGCATTAGGCGTGTTGTGGGAGTTTTCTAAAGCGCTGGCCTTTTAGAAAATCCTTCAAGGCTCATTATAGGTATTTAGTGTGATCCATATACTTAAAGCCATTATTATTACCCATATTTATTCCCATATTTACATTTATTTAGCGCATTTAGGGCCTTATCAACCTCGCACTGTTACATAACCCCACCATGTTGTCACTGTCACAGGCACACGCACACACACATCCACACACACACACACACACACACACACAAACAAACACACACACACGCAAACACACAAGATTGAGGGGCAAGACTCGCCTTCTTTCAGTTGACATTTTAATTGTCAACTGTCAATTGTGTGTGTGTGTGTGTGTGTGTGTGTGTGTGTGTGTGTCCTGATCACGTATGACTTGTGGACACATGATGGGGAGGGCCGGCCGGTGAGGGGGTTGGAATGTGTCCCAGAGGCTCCAACGGTGTATGTGTGTGTGTGTGTGTGTGTGTGTGTGTGTGTGTGTGTGTGTGTGTGTGTGTGTGTGTGTGTGTGTGTGTGTGCGTGTGCGTGTGTGTGCATGAATGGCTCGGTGCGGAGTCACAGAGACACATCGTAGTCCTGTGTGTCATCCTCAAGTCACATGTTGCACACTTCTCACATGGACATGGAAACACAATACATCATACATACATACATACATATATACTGTACACACTGGGCTGAGGAGAGCTACCTGGCATGGCGGTCGTTGGGTACAGGGGGGCCGTAGATGTGTAGATTTATCCTCGGTGCATATGTGTGTCTGCTATAGCCATTGTGTTCCTGTGATTTAGCACCGGGCACGGGAGGGCGGGGGGGGATAGGGGTGTTTGGTGTTCAAAGATGTCGTGTGGTCATCATCGGAAAGGTCAGTGTGTGTGTGTGTGTGTGTGATCTGTGTGTGTGTGTGTGTGTGTGTGTGTGTGTGCGTGCTGCTTGCTTGTGAAAGCTGGATGATAGTTGCTGGTGTGTGTGTGTGTGTGTGTGGGTGTGTGTGTGTGGGTGTGTATGTGCGCTTGTGTGTGGGTGTGAGAGCTGGGTGATAGTTGCTGGGGTGTGTGTATGTCTGTGTGTGTGTGTGTGTGTGTGTGTGTGTGTGTGTGTGTGTGCATGCATGCGTGTGAAAGCTGGGTGATTGTTGCTGGTGTGTGTGTGTGTGTGTGTGTGTGTGTGTGTGTGTGTGTGTGTGTGTGTGCATGCATGCGTGTGAAAGCTGGGTGATTGTTACTGATGTGTGTGTGTGTGTGTGTGTGTGTGTGTGTGTGTGTGTGTGTGTGTGTATGCGTGAGTTGGGGGATAGGTGCTGGTGTGTGTGTGTGTGTGTGTGTGTGTGTGTGTGTGTGTGTGTGTGTGTGTGTGTGTGTGTGTGCGTGTGCGTGTGTGTGAGAGAGCCGGGTGATAGATGCGGGTGTGTTGGTCAGTGTGGGAATTGACATTTATGGCCCCAGCAGAGGGGCTTGCTGCTCGCTGTGGCCTGGGGCCCTTCTCACGGCGCAGAACAAAGCGTCGGGGGCCAACATGAGCTCCGCGTGGGCCATAAAAATCAGGTGACCACAGAAAGCACAAAAATGTCCCTCAAATACAAAGTGCCACAATTTATGGTACAAAAAGAGAAACCTCTGTGAGATTTATCTCTGGGAAAGAAACATCAAAATAGCTGCGGTTTAAAGCCACGTATATAAAGCACTGTATTTGTGATACGCTAAATGTGTTCTCTTGTGGTGGTTATTTGATGTCATCTATTGAGATTAATGCAGTGAGGAGGATTGTATGCTACTATTGAAACACTGAGTTCAAATGGCAGGCAGTTTGAGTCATCATTTATGTAAGAAAAGCCCTTTAAATGATTGAAAACAAACACTGGTATTGTATCGGTCACCGCTCAACCATAGGTATGTGTCTGTGGTGGCGACCATTGTAGTTAGCTGTGCAGGTATCGTCTTGGCGCGTGACTCTGCATGCGTCATGTCTACGCTGAGCTGCCCTTCATAAGCGCCGTACATTCTGACTTTTGGTCACTGCAGTGTTTTTCCACTCCCTCCCTCTCCACGTGACCCCACCCGCCGACCCACCGGAGAGAACCCTGTAACCCTGCTTTTTTGCAGGAGTTAGCTTGCCCAGATTCCATGTCAAAGGTCGTGGCCCAGATGTCACAGCCCCCCCACCCCCTCCCTCTCTCCTGCCCCCAGCCGCTCTCCTATCCCCTCTCTCTCTCTTTGCTGCGTAATTACGACAGAGCCATTGTGTTGTGGGGCCGGGGGAGAGAGAGAGGCAGAGGTGGGCGTTCAGAGAGGTGAGGGGGGCTCTCGCTGGCCCCCGGCCTTCCCTAGACTAGAGGTGGACGGACACAGACACACACAAGCAGTCTCCACGAACAAGCTTGGACCACCACCCCCCACAGTCCTGATGGACCCGTGGTGGACATCGCTAACACGCGCACATACACGGTCATCTGTAGATCGTTGATCGTCTGACAGGAAAGGGAGAAAAACAAACAGTTTGCGTTTACATGGGGGTCGGGTATAATGACTTTTGTGTACCAAATAAAAAAAGTGTGGTTATTTTACGATATTCTCCTCTCTATTAATCAGTATCTCCCTTACGTATTTGCTAGCCAGTCCTAAAACACTTCCAGGCCGATAGGAACCACGGTGTCTAATGCTATTGAGGCGGAGGCTTCATCTCATATTCCACATCCGTGACCCCGGATTCTTTCTGAGTTTTTATCTCAGCCTGACCTCCTGGCCCGGCCTGGCACCGCTGAACCTCCTGAGGGCTGGGGGTCTGAGACGCTAAGCTCCACCCATCTCAACACCCCCCCCCCCCCATCTACCTCCTCCAATCCTGGACCAGGCCCCGCCCCCACCTCCTCCCCCTATGTCTTCTCCCTAATGCCCCCAAGAGCCTCTGATCAATATCTGCTTCACAATTGACATATTTTTTAAGCTCAAAGTTCTGGTAGTAAAATCTGAAGGATTTATGGTGATTTTATGCTTGGTTCTGCAACAGCGCCAGGGCTAGTAAGCACAAATAGATTAAGGGACGAGATGATAATTGATTATATTTTATAGTTCTGAACTATAGATTATTGTAATGAATGGAAACGTCCTTTAAAGGGCAAATCTAATTAAATGCGATAATAACGATAACGCCGATGCCTGCTATTTTAACGGGCCTCCTGTTATAGCCAGAATTAGCGTGATTTTTTTAAAGGTCCACAGATTCGTGTTTCCCACATTTAATGTTTACATGTCGTTGATAATGTAGTTATCAGCACAGCTGTGGTCATTCTGGCCTTCACAATTTACAGTCGAAAAGAAGTACAGTTATGAAAGAAGAGAAAAATGAACAGGGAAATCTCCAACTGTTGTATATCACATTTACATTGAGGGCATTTAAGCAGACTTACAATAAGTACATTTGCCCAAATAAAGAAAGTGAAACAACAATGTATCACCGACGGTACAGTAAGATGAGAATGTGTTTCAGTGTATGTCGTATGCCTGTCTAGAAACTGTGTTTCTCGGGAAGACATTTTAAAATAAGACACTATTGTTGGGCTGGTTTTTGTTCAGGGCTGGGTCTTGGTGGGGTCAGCGATGCTGGAGTGCTGCTGACCAACAGAAGCTTCCCACAGAGTATTGTCCTCCAGCCGTAATGTGCTGGAGCTGAATAGCGCTGACCACAAGGCCAGCAGGTCTGAATCAGAGCAGGAGAGAGGAGGGTGGAGAGGGGGGGGGGGGGAGGAGGGTGGGAGGTAAGAGGAGGAGGGGAGGAGGGTTCATCCCATGTGGAAGAGCAGTTGACAGGATGATGGATGGGGTGCTATGGGGTGTTTATCTACCCCGGAGCCGGGCAGAGAAACGCGTGGCCACACGACGCTCCGTGCCAAGCGTGTGTTCCGGGGGTTGACCCCCCTCTGTACCGTCACGGCCCGACCCGGGCTCCAACCCGGGCTCCAACCCGGGCTCCAAACCCATTCTTCATAGCATTTACATAGAGCGGGTCCACCCTCTGCATGGGTTGTAGTATGGCGGCTCACTGTGTGCACTGTGAGCTCCTGCATTCATTTGCGAGAAACCTTGGGCTGTCGTGGGTCTTATATAAATATAGCTCTCCTCTTCTCTCCCCTTGATTGTTCTCGATGACGAAAAGACCCCAGAAAGAAGTACCATGTGAAGATCCTGGCGTACAACTTCCTGGGAGACGGCTACCAAGCGGACCGGACCATCAGCACTCCCGGATGTGTCTGTAAGTCCTTCAGCACACACAACACACACAACCCCTTCCTTAAAGGTAAACACATAGATTACCCCACCCCCCCCCCCTCCGCCGATCTCCAGCGAGAGAGCAAAGGTGAAACAATCGTGATTACTGTACGCCATTGTTTACGACAAACACTAAACCACCAGTGTCAACAACAAGTCAAATGCGTTCCACCCCAACCATGAACACTGTTTGTTTGTATGGTTGTTGTTTAATGTCCAGCGGTGCGCGACCGCCTGGTGCCCCCCCCGCCGCCCCCCCACCACGTGTACGCCCGCACCAATAGCTCCAGCGGCGTGCTGCTGTACTGGGGCCGGCCCGCCTTCACCGCCAGCCACGGCGTCAACTACACGGTGCGCTGCAACCCCGTGGGCCTGCAGAACGCCTCGTTGGTGCTCTACCTGCAGACGTAAGACACACACACACACATATATATATACAGTATATATATATATATATATATATACATATTTTCCCCCTTCCCCGGGGACATACTGTATATAAATGTATGTACAGATGTACAGTTTATACTGTACGAAAGTGGCAGTTTCTCGTTTGTTGTGTTCTCATTTGGGAGTTGTTGCAACAAATAACTAAATGAGATGAAAACGTGTTAAACGTAAAAAAGGTCACTTGTTGCTACGCTTCAGCTGTTAGATAGAAGTTAGTTGTTCAAATGTTGACAAACTGGAACAAACACTGGATGCAACAGATTGTCCACTTGATACTGACAGCCCAGGAGCTATTCACAATACTCTCTGGAACCACTGGAGTGCTCACAGGGATCAGATAGACTAGCGAGGGAGGGAGGGATGGGTTCACTTCACACAGACCAGTGTGACTGTATGGCGCCACCTGCTGGACAGTCCTAACTATTTTCTTTGTTCTGTCGCCGTGTTGTTTCCTCACAGGAGTGAAGAGAAGCTGCTGGTCAAGGGCTTAGAGGCCAACACCAGATATGAGTTTGCTGTCCGGCTGCACCTGGACCAGCTGTCCAGCCCATGGAGCCCGGTGGTCTACCAGAGCACCTTTCCACAAGGTGAGATGCACACACCATCACATCAATTCAATTCAATTCAATTCAATTCAATTCAATTCAATTTTATTTGTACAGCCCTTAATCACAAGAGAGTCTCAAAGGGCTTTACAGGCCAGATTATTATGGGCCAAAAGTGATTTGTGATGCACATGGGGTGACATCAATACATACTTTAATATCAATAAAGGGATTTCAAATCTTTATGAATGAATTAACACGTTATATTCATAATTTTTTATACATTTGTATTTTTGTGACTGGTGTAGGGATAAGATGTCCTCCCAAACTTGGATGTTGATATGGGTTGTAGATGAAAAATACATTCATCCATTTGAATCTCTCAGCAAATATTTCCATACTAGCCTACCGGTGGGTTTGTGTCAGAGTGCTTGTTGTTTTTATTGCGTCCATTACAGGTACATCTGTGTGTGTTCTATACACTTCTTTCTGAACCGAGCCAAAAGGGCAAATCTGTCTGTCATGTATACATATACTTAAATTTCACATTAGCCGCTAACATACTCCCCTTCACCCAACGCAGCACCCTCACAGCCGCCGTCCAACTTCAAGGTGACCCTGATCGAGGACAACTCGGCGCTGGTGTCCTGGAAGCTTCCGGACCTGGAGAACATGGCAGTGACGCATTACACCATCCTGTACGCCTCCAGGAAGGCCTGGATCGCCGGCCAGTGGCAGGTGTTGCAGAGAGACGGTGAGAGGAGGCAGCCGATGAGAATACTGGTCCAAAAGGAGTCCCTAGAAAGAAGACCTATGATGTCACCTCTAATAAGCCTTTATCAAATTAATTCTCACACAACATGTGTGTTTAACTTGTAAAGGTTAAGAATGACCAGAAGTTGACAATAACATTGCATGACATTTCTAAACACATCTGGTGTTAAAAACGGTAGCTTCTTTGCGGTGTAAACACGATAGACATCTTGAGGGAAAACACACTCAAAATACAAAAAATAAGTCAGAGTTTTAAAATATAATAGTATATGGTAAATGGATTGCAATTATATAGCACTTTTACAGTTGCCTCACATTCACCCATTCATACACCGACGGCGGTGCCAACCATGCAAGGTAACAAGCAACACGTCAGGAGCAGTTAGGGTTAGGTGGTGTCTTGCTCAGGGACACCTCGACACTTAGCTAGGCGGAGCCCGGGGAACCAGCAACCTTCTGGTTGCCAGACAACCGCTCTTACCTCCTGAGCTACTGCCGCCCCTTCATCGTTGTAAACACAATAAAGATTTCTTGTGGGGAAAACACACAAAACTGAAAAATTATTCATAGAGTTTTTAAAATAAATGTCATGAGCGGGAGATAATGACCGTCCACCATTTTTCCGGACAGGGAGCTTCACAATGGCGCTGCTGGAGAACCTGCTGCCCGGCCAGGTGTACCTGATCAAGGTGTCCGCCTCCAATGAGATGGGCGACGGGCCCTTCTCCCACACCGTGGAGCTGGCGGTGGAGGCCGACCACGGCTCACGGAACGCCCACGGACCTCCGCACCACACAGGTCAGCCGCAGGGGGGTCTCCCCGCCTCTGGGCAATACATCAATACAATATAGGAGACAAGATATCGTCTTCCATTTTGGATATTGTAATATGGTGATATGGCATAAGCATTGTCTTTCCCTGGTTATAAAAGTCACATTATAGTAAAATTATGTCATTTTCTAAACTTACCAGTAGTAGAGAGCTTTAATGTCCCCAAGGGGCAATTTGTCTCACAGACAGCAGTCGGTAATAGTCATACAAAAAAAAAGCATACAAATGTACATACAATATACACACACATACATACATACATACATACATACATACATACATACATACATACATACATACATACATACATACATACATACATACATACATACATACACACATACATACATACATACATACATACATACATACATACATACATACAAACACAGCTAGCACAAATGTCGCTAATTGTCATTGCCATCAATAGACTATCAAGAGAAGCCATAGGAGCCAAGCTGAAACCCACTTTACTGATGGGATAAAAGATTACCAGGCTTGTATTTGCCCTTATAATCTATTGGACAGAACTTTTCTCATTAGTGTCTCATTATGTTGGTTTTTAATACCGACAGGCTGTCAGACATGTTATGCTGCAGTACGTAGCACAACAGTAGGACCAGTGTGTGGTGATTCACACACATGCTAATCTGCAGCGTATATCTTTGTAGTTTTCTCCGAGGGCTTCTACCACCTGACCCAGGCGGCGGTGGCATCCATCATCGTGGGCGTCTGTGTGGCTCTGCTCTGCATCATGGTTGTCATTCCCATCGTGTGCAGAGGCAAACACAGGTAATACACAACATTGAAGCATTCCTTATAAGTTAAATCACGACAACTACACGGCATGAACTAATGTGTGGGGTCACCCTTTCTGTCACGGTGGGTGGTGTGTTGAGAACCCAAACGCAGGACAACCAGGCAGGTGATGATTAAACCCAAACGTATTTAATAAATAAACGGGTACAGGTAACAGGTGGATGAACTAAGACAAAAGCTCTTACTAAACTAAAACTGACACTTAACAGAACACATAACAGAAACAATGAACCGACAAGGACTGACTGTGGGGTACAAGACTAATATAGAGACATGAGGGGTGATTACAAATGAGAGACAGCTGAGAGCAGACAGGACAACTAGACGGGGAACACAATAGACATAGAAATACAGAACTAGACTAGTCACAACTCCATGACACTTTCTGGAGAGAGTGTTGAGGTGCAACCATTTGAGCAGAGATTGACTTGAATAAGTCTCTTTGGTTGAATATCTTCTGTTGTGCTGTTGCCTGGTGAATTGAATGAGTTGTGTATTCCCCCCCCCCCTCTCCAGGAAGCTACTGGCTGCTAGTAAGTACAGTGAGACGATGGGTGGTGCGGGACGCCTGAGCTCCGAGGCCCAGTCGGAGAGCGGAGACATCGTGACGCCCATGATGAACGGAGACCACTTTATTGATACCAAGGTACTAATACCCGCTAAATCGGCTAAACAGCTGTTAATGCACACACACACACACAAGGATGTCAGAACAACAGACAAAATTACAGGATTTATAATATAAATATAGAGAATAATATAACAACAAAAATCGCTATGTTTTCACATAGCGATTTTTCATGCCGTCACGTCGATTACAGAACAATTTGTAAATATAGACAATACAAATCCAAAACTTTTTTTTTTATTTCAAGGGTGGAACCGATCTGATCATCAACAGTCTTGGACCAGTGAATTTGGACGCTGCAAAGAAGAAGACGAATAAATGGAGTTTCTTCAAGAGGGAAGACAAGAAGAATGAGGAGATGATGATCCAGGTGAGACTAGAGGAGTTTATATTTACCAAGAACTTTACCCTCTCAAATTCATTTTTTCCCAAACTGCCATAGATTGCCAATGACATTAAGATGGGATGGTTTTTCCCACTGTTTCCTGTGGTCCCTGTTCAACACCCTGTATTCCACATTGTTGATCATACTATCGTGGTGTGATCTGTGCATTCACGCACTCACTCACCGAGGGGGGCCGTTGTGTGTTTGCTTCAGGTGCAGATGAACCGACAGGGCAGGCCCCTCTCCTACCAGCAGGGTGCCACAGTGCTGTGCTACGAGGAGGAGCTCCTGCCCGGCTGCTCCTCCTCCTCCTCGGGCCCCCACCAGCCCCACGGCCCACCGCAGGCCCTGCTACCCCGGCCCTGCCTGGACACGGAGGGCTCGTCCAATAGCGAGGGCAGCCAGGACACGGGCGACTCGGGCCGCTACTCCCACGACGAAACCGAGATGACCAACCTCTCCTCGGGCCGTAGTAGCCGGCCGCCGTCCCTCAGCACGGAGGAGAGCGGCGGGTCAGAGTTCAGCCCCGCCCAGGAGAGCGACCGCGAGGAGGAGGAGGAAGAGGAGCAGGAGGAGGAAGAGCAGTGCCAATCGGACCTGAAGTTAAGGGTGTCGGCTGAGATGAGCTGCCATCAGCACCAAACCCAGCACGGTTCCCAGCCTGCACTTTCTCTCTGTGTGTGACCGTTGACATACACACGTGTGTGCATGTGTGTGCGTGTGCGTGTGTGTGTGTGTGTGCGTGTGCGTGTGTGTGTGTATGTGTGTGAGAGCGTGAGAGAGAGTGGCAGACAGACCTTGTCACCTGGTATTTGCAATTGTTCTCAGAGACAATGAGCAGGAAGCAAACCAAGGTCTTGGATGAAGGGCAGTGGATCTGTTTTTACTATCTTCTCTGAACCTTTTTTCTTTTCTTTTCTTTGCTTATTTTTCTAAGAGAAATCTCACCCACCATGAATGTTTCAAAAAGACCGTCAAAAAATGTGAAAAGTTACGTTAGTTTACATTTCTTTGGCGGTACTTCGCAGAGTTTGTCACTGGAGCAGCAAGGGACGAGGAAGTCCGTGTTTAGGCTACCTCAGTTTACCAGCCGGTAAACTTATCTAAGACCCTCACATGTATACGTACGTCTTGTTGTGCGATGGGTTCATCTGAGCGCATCGCGCAGCGCTTGCTACTTCCTGATGGCTGCTTGGTCTCTCGCCAAGTGGAGCCACGCCATTTTGTTTGTCTGTTCTTATGTGTTGTTCCGAAAGGTTGGACTGTGAGGGCTGCTGTTCAACAAAATCCTCTCCTTTAGCGGAATAGAGGAGGCACACATCCTTGTTGTGTACCTGCTTCACCGCAAGCCAGTATTATTATTATTATTGTTGTTAAGAGTTCTCCTTACATTTGAAGATGTTGCTTCTATCTCCAGCCACAGGCGCCCTCGCAGATCCTGTTTTATACTACCTCATTTAAACTAATTATTTGATTGTCTTTTTTTTTCACTCAGGGAACAAGGTTTAGCACGTTTGAAAAGTCATGTAGTTGTTACATGGTGAATTGACAGGGTATCTTCTCAGTGCTAAACCATTCGACGATGTACTTGCCTAAAATGTATGCAGTGAATGTATTCTGCGCCAGTTCTTTACAGGCTTTTGCTGCCTCTCAGATTTTTTCGATTCAAGTTAGAAACGTTTGCATGCTGTACAACATGCTGGACTCCATTTAGTTTCTTAGTTTTGCTTTTTGAATTCAGAAGCAAATGCCATACCAAAAGTGCTTGTATTGATACTGCAAGACAGCAGACGTTAATCTTTACAATTGGCCTTAATGTGTGAAGAATCCCTCTGTCTAAATGTTTGCTGGAGGCGGGGAGAATTCTTAAACATGATGGGGATGCAAGATTTATGAAGTGTGTGATTGTAGGAATAGCAATTAATCAGGGACGAAAGACAAATATTGAATGGACACCATGAAAACCTTTCCCGAAAGAGAAATCTAAGTATTTGCGATGTGCCTCTGGGTACACGTGATAGTAACCTGTGTTCCAAGTAGTTTTTACTGTAGGGTAGATGAAGATTAGCACTTGTCTGTCAAGTAGGGGTATGTTTCATCATCGTCCTCATCATCATCATTATCATCATCATTGATCGGTGTGCAGCGGTGTCAGATGCTGTTATCCAAAGAATTGTTTGCTTGCCTCATTTTCATTTCTATATATATAGAATTTTTTTTTTGGAAGTCCCACCAGCTGATCACCAACAGATGCTTAAAACACATTGAGATTATTGTTTTTGTTGAAATGAAGATGGAAGCCAGCTTAGCATATCAGTTAAGAGATGCTGCTTCTGAATCAAAGCCTTGCACGTCTGTGCCCTTGTCCGGTGATCAGCTGACTTCTGCTGTGGGTTCACTCTCAAAAGTGCCAAAAAAAAGTTCCGAGTTCAGAGGCACCCAATGATTAAAGAAGTGACAATTATGAATCAACATTGGGTGCACTAATCAAAAGATCCCCTTGTCGCTCTCCTTAAAGAATTTCTCTGTTTGCGCATAGTGTACATTGTAGAGGGAAATTTATACGCAGTTAAATAATATTATTAATGCTGTCGCAACAGTGCGGTCATGTATGGGCATTCATTGACTTTCACTCATTTACAGGTAGATTTAAAGATACATATCGTCCAATAAATACAAAAGTACTTATTTACTTAATGGGATATACCAATTTATGTCAAATAGCTACAGTTTTTTTTACTCATTTTCAGCCATGTGATGTGATTCTGTTTTTCTGTTTTGTTAGTGAAAGTCCTTGGATGTTCCCATCTATGCACATGACTGTATTCCCAATCAGAGAGCGTTCCGGGGGGATCCAATCAAGGAATCTATTGCGGTGTGTCTGTTTGTATGAAAGGCTACACAATCAACACAAGCAACAATGTAAACCAAAGATTTGTTTGTCACCGTTGCATATCGGCAAAAGAGCAATTGAACTGCACACTATCTCTTTGTGATGTTGTCCCCTTTTTTCATTGTGCATTTGTAAATTAAAAGATGACTTAAAGTGTTTCTACAATATTGCAAATCAACAGGAGAAATTTGAAAGTGTGGTTGTGAACAAATAATTTATTTCCAACACATTTCAATAACGTTTCCTCTTCATTTTGTTATTCTGTTGTGTGCAACAATGGATTTTAGTTGTTGCTACACTATAGTTGCGCATGTGTTATTGCTACTAATGTCTCTTTTTATTTCAACTATGCCAGAATTGTATTACTGTTGGGCTTTAAATGCTCTTACTGTTTGTTGCAGTGGAATATTTTAAGAGGCCCTGCTGATTAAGTATGAGAAGTATTTAAAATAGGCTCTCTTTTACATTTCCGCACAGTTAATTGGAAACCAGATCTGGACACACAACCCTTGCAACAGAACTATCCACTCAATAAAAAACTGCAAATGTAGTTTTTTATTGTTTCATCCCCCATTATGGAGAGTCTAGAGGGTCTGATTTGGCTCTCCAACTGTTCAAAGCTCCATAAATGCTACCTCGTTACGATTACACCTCTTTTCTTATTTATGAAAATGCCAAAAATGCTGATGACACAGTTGGGTAATGAATGTTTGTGACACTTACTTCTTTTTTTGTATGTTTTTTTTGTTTTGTTCCAAGAGTAGTTTTCTATCATTGGAACAATAATGTTCCTTCCTGAATGTGTGAATTTGAAGGGATGCCGTGCAGAGCTCAGCTTGTGTCGCTCTGTCCTCCCGTCTGCAGTAGAGCGATGTGGTGAGCTGCTGGCTGTCACCGAGGCCGAGCACCGTGGGTCATTTCACAGTTGAACTCAGGGAACCCACTGCTGCCCGGCCGTCGCCTGAACGCAGACTCACATCTCGAATATTGAATGTACCTTTTTGTAATTATTATGATTTGATGTTTCTTTTTTTTTTGTTCCATGTGTGTCCATGTCTTGATATATTTTGTCCATTAGTTTTTTTGTCTATCAAAATGATTACATAGTTATATCAATGTTCCTGCCAAAATGGTTTAGTTGTTGAATGTACGCAGTTTTATACAGCCGTTAATTGTGAAAAAGCAATTCTCGTTTCAATAAAAGTGTAGAAATAGAAAGTGGTTCTTGCTTTTTTAAATTATTTCTTTCTACATTAATCATTTGTAATGCTTGTTCCTGATAACACAATCATCTGACCAAGGTATAGTCAAGGTACATACTCCTCTTATCTTTGTGTTAATTTAAGTCAGCTATCCATTTAAATTGGTTGGTCAAATGCAGTTTGCCATCTGTAAAATGTCCATAGCAAAGTATTGTATACTGTTGTATAGTAGATGTGATGGATAGGCCTATAGTCTGTACATAAACTGTACAGTATAGCAATATAGAAATACTAAGACTTGGCTCAGTGTGTGCCATGCCAGCACCAATACCACTTTGCATCTGGTCCCCTCCAGCCGGTCCAACTCCAGTTCAACTTCAGGCCTGAACCTCCTCATCAACAGCTAGTCACAGTCTGCTGCCAGCACTGCATGCTACATGGTGGGCCAACTACACACTGGCAGAGCGTCCCTGCAGCATCTTGAAGCCCTGTGTGGAAGATGTGGTATATCAGGTAGCTCAGTCACCAGCAGTGGTGTGAAAGGCAGCAGACCCAGCATGCAGATTGCCTCCATAACATGCCAGGAGCCATAGCCTGAAGACACTGAGTACACAGACAGAGAGGGGTTCTTAAATCGGCCCTGGGAGACTGGGAGAAGTATTCAACAAGCAACAAGCTGGAGATTTTTGTTTAAAGGGGACATATTATGCCACCAGGTGTGAGTGTGTTTAGCCATTGGAAGCTGTTTCAAAATTGCCATGTGACTACCGTCTAGTGACATCACAAGTGGGAATGTCCACCTAGATGTATGATTACTAGATCAGCCTACCCAGTGGACTGTTCCGACAGGTGAACTCATCTAGTCAGTGTTTGTATAGAGGAATATATTATTTTATACAGTCTGACGCCACGCGTGATGTAAATTCATTTCCGGGTCCAGACGCTCCTTCAGGTCCCAAAACAACCAACATTTTTGTTTTTCAATTACAAATCTATTGGCCCTGATTGAGCTCCATAGGGTAATTTTTTTTTGTAAAAATGTTTAACCCTTTTAAAAATATATATAATATAATGGACCCGGAAACAGTTTATTATTATCAAGACCTTCGCTACGTCACGACATAACAAACCACGGTCACGTGCTTCCGCGTTTCAAGCGCTTGCGTCGTCTTTGTTTTTCCCGTCGTCGTTCCCACGTGGTTGGTTCTCTCCGCCGTCTTGTCGGTGTTGCACGACGGGACAAGTAGTTCCCACTGTGGTTAACGCCGAGACGTTTGCCGTGATGAAAAAACTACATTTCCCATGTCCCACCCCTGGACTGCTCCCTTGCAAGTGTTGTGACTGCCGAGGCCTACGAGGGCAACAACAGTTGGTTTGTTATTATTGCAGCGACTTGCCTCATTGCTTCAGGTAAATAAACGCACTTTTCTTCGTTTGTTGAACAATTTGTCACTTTTAACGTCACACTCAAGAATGCGCACAGTGAATACATGTCGACATGGCTGGCGTTTTACGTTTGTCGGCCACTTCTATATTATATAATTGATGGTTACGTTATCTGTATGTCCGATACAGTACAGTACAGCAATGCCAGCTGTAATTATATTCTAAGTTATATGGACTTATTTTAAATGGCTACAATTATGCTCAAACGATTTTCAGTCAGTCGGGCTTTGTTGTGATCGCAATGTGAACATTTGTCAGCTGTTTGGTGGCTTGTAAGCCAGCCCCGCTAGGTGTCGATATTGTGTTGTCTTTTTAATTTTAGATGCAATAACCTCCGCGTCTTAACTCATCACAGTGCTCCTGTCCACGGTCACCATGTCAGAAACCTCGAGTGACACAGAATCCTCTTGTGGATGGACTCTTATAAGCAATGAGGTATGCATTATATTAATTATTTGTAGTTGTCAACCAATTGTGTCGTTCTCTCAGCATATTTGTAATGTCTTTGTCAAAATGAAGAACAATAAAAGTAATACACATATTATTACAAACGCTAATACATATGTCTGGGGCATAATCTACAACACACATGTGTCAATTTGTTGAGATCCAATGTGATTGTGTTTTGAAGGGTTCAGATATTGAGTCCCTGGGCCTGGAGAATGCCCTGGAACACGGGACTGATCCTCCAGGTATTCCTCCAGACGTGGAGCCAGCCGCTCCGGTTCCTACTGGTAAGACCAACCATGATTTGACATTATTAAATAGGTCAATGCTACAATGGTATAGCAGGTTATATACAGTATACAGTCTAACGCGATTGGCTACATCTAACAAAAATGGAAGGAGTCTCTCTATGTATGTAGGCCTATGTATGCATGTCCTTTGCTTTCCTCGACAACCGGTCATCCAATCTACTTCACACTAGGCAGGTGTATTGCCGAGGAGCCAAGGGAGCGCAGTGTAAATTTACCTCGCATGTAAATTCACCTCTAAATCCATGTAAATATCTATTTTCCTAGATGGTTGCTGTGAAGGGAAAAGCGAGCCAATAGATGGCCCTCTGAAAGAAGAACTCTTTGACGAAACAATGTCTGCAACTGAGGTGAGAATAACAACACTTTTGTCTCTTATGTCCCACCCTTTTAAAATGGTAAATGTTACAATTTAGTGAGGGACATGGGCTTGTACTTCATGTTCGTTCATATTCACGAAGACGTATATGATACCCCCAGCAGTAATGTCCAGTATTGTTACTAGTGTCAATACATGAGAAACACTGGCACTATACCAACCTTCCTGAATACTCCCTCTACAGGACATAGGGGGCGCTGCTTGCAAGGAGCATGTGACACTGTGCTCCTCCAGCGACCTGTCCTCCTCAGACATTGTGACCTTAGGAGACATGAAAGAGGTGGAGGAGGAGGAGGAGGAGCCAGCCGTCAATGAGGAATCGTACCTTGGAACTTCGTCAAGCAGCCAGTACACCTTCACGGCTGTAGAGACTGGTAGGGTGGTACTACTGCATTTCAAATTAAAAGTTGTAATATTTTAATCACTGCAACATCAAAACCACAGTGCCTGCCTCACAGACAACACCTATAGGTGCTGCTGTGCTGCTGTGCTGAAAGTAAACATGAATCACAATGAACAACACTGTGTGCAGCGCGCCAATAGAAAATATATTGCATCTTCTGACATGCAATGGCTCAGAGTAAACACTGCGCCCACAATGGGAATTATAATTAACCATAATGATTTCACACACACAAACACCCACTAGCTATGGGGCTTCCAGTAATATGCCAAAATAGTAAATGTACATAACAATATTTACTCGCCATACTCATTTCACCGTTTCACAGTACAAACACAATTATCGCCGCCATGTTGATCTGCCGAAACGACGTTGGCTTTGGAAATAAAAGTGACAGAACAGATATCATGAAATCATAAATCATTACATAATAAACAATGTACACATTTTGATGGTGACAAAGGATCCTATGAAATAGGAGCCAGTCCCAATTTGCCAGATGTTCTGGCAGGATCCGGCTCAAATGAATCCCTGTCTACAATAGTACAAAAAGGAATTATGAACAGAAAGGTTAGAAACCATAGAGTCTTCTGTCACTTTGTGAAGCAGGTTCGAGTCACTGGAGGCTTCCTCAGACTCTGTGGAATTTAGGACACCAGCTGAAATGCCAGCTCACTGGGAAGAGCTCTTTGCCAGGTGGCCTGAGAGTGATGCTAGTTGTACTGGTGATGTTGTGTGTGTGTGTGCATCTTGGCCAACACAGAGAGAACTAACCAGCAGTAAGTTTCTATCAGGCAAAGAATGTCGTTTCATAATACAAACCTGTATGGCTTGTATGGAAGCATGTTGTAACTCTACACATTTCCTGTGTCGTTTCTCAACAATGTGTAACACAAACTGAGTGTGTGTAAGAGTGATTCACACACTCCACACGACAATCCTTATCCTCATTTCTTGTTTCATGTGCATGTGTTTTGGGCAATATATATATAGATATATATATCTATAAAGAATTTATGTGTTGGTCTGCCATAGTTTTGCCAGCACAGCAGCTGCCGGGGACCAACTCCAGCAGCAGCAGTGAGGACGAGTGTCCAGGCAGCGCCACCACCGTCCTGCGGCGAAGACGTCCGCGGAGGAACACCAGCTCCCTGCAGATGGAACCCGAGGAAGAGCTGCTGGAGTCTGGCCAGAGTGAGGACGAAGAGGAGGAGGAGGAAGAGGAAGAAGAGGCTCGTCAGGTGGAGGAGGAGGCTAATGATGGTCGTTTTAGTGCCCGAGTCCCACCGCCGCCAGGAGAGGCCATCTGCAGCCTCAAGACATGCATCCTGCTGGCTGTGGTTGTCGTCGTCAGTATGGGCGTGGGCCACTACTATGGTGATAATTTTGTTATGAGGAAGAGTCAAATAACATTGGCACTGGAAGTGAAAACAAGGCAGATTGCATTGCATGGCATGGTGGATAATCATGGTTGTAGTTAAAGTTAATCGTGATTACAGTAACAACTGCAGAACCGGTATCTACCATTAGCTCCAGTCCTTTGATGACAAATGCCAGATAATGTTTGTTGGAAAAGGTCCATTGTTGCATGGCACCTTTCATCAGTGTAAGTGTGTTTGTTCAAAGATCAAGTGAAGTTATTTTCTTTTTGTATTTCAGGAACATTAAAGGTGAAATACTGTCCAGAATACAGACAATGTGGGTATTCTGAAAAAGTGCATTGCGCGGGGGATCTTTTCGAGATTGAGGTATGCAAGATGGTTATTAGAGCGAACATGGAAAAAGAACATTCACTTAAATGTATTGGTAAAGTGTAATTTCTAAAGGTACTAGAGAAATGATCTTGCTAGTCCTTTTGTTTGAATTTATGTTGGCCATTTATTTAATTTATCCATATATTTGTGGACGAGGTCCGCAAGTTATGTACTTAACGATGTTAGGCTAAGGAGCCAGTGTGGCTAGTTGTCATAGAAGCATTTTTTCCAGTGCAGAGGTGCTGCATCCCAGTGCTTCAAGACAGCACATTTCTGCCAGAAAAATGCCCTATGTGGAGACAGGGCCTAAGGCACATGTAGCAAATATAATGAATAACAAGTCTTAGACTTGACAAAATTGAAATGCAAACATGTGAGCAGTCTTAAATATATACAGTCAATTAACTTGCATGCATGGTCGATTCAATTCATTATGACAAACTATAATGAACTATACTATTGTTTTCATTAAGGCCCAAAGTGATGAGCTGGTGATGCGGCTGAAACAGGTGTCTGAGGACTGGGATGACCAGAAGCACCAGCTGACCACAGAGAACCTGCTGCTGAAGACATCGCTGGAGCGGGAGGAACAGTCCCTGTTGGCCCTGCAAGTGGAACTGAGGAGCCTGCACTCCAAGATCACGGAGCTTGAGGACCGGGGATCCACGGTCGACTCCCTGGTGCTGGCGAACCAAAAGCTGAAGGACCAGCTGGAGGAGAAGAAGGCGCTGACCCGTGGGGTGCTCAGCCAGAGGGAAGCCGCCATGGCCGAGACACGGAGCCTGAGGAAGGAGCTCGACCGAGAGAGGAGGTTCACGGAATCGCTCCGGGAAGACATGGAGCAGCTGGCCAGCGGCAGCGCCGGGGCCGAGGAGAGCCAAGCTGAGACACAGACTCGCTTGGCGGAGCTGGAGAGGAAGCTCAGCTTTGAGCAGCAGCGCTCCGACCTGTGGGAGAGGCTTTATGTGGAGACCAAAGAAGAGAAGGCCAAGGGAGACACTCAGCCCAGGGTTAAGAAGACAAAAGAAGGCGTGGCAGGGAAGGTGAAGGAGACGTTCGACGCGGTGAAGAACTCTACGAAGGAGTTTGTCCATCACCACAAAGAGCAGATTAAGAAAGCCAAAGAGGCCGTGAAGGAGAACCTAAGGAAATTCTCAGATTCCGTCAAATCAACCTTCCGCCATTTCAAGGATTCTGCGTCGACTTTCATGAACAAGGCCACCGGAGGGCCTTCCAAGAAGTTCCACGAGCAGTATGCTGAAGGACCATGGCAGCACAGGCCACACAAGCGTCAGCATAGTCACGCCTCTGACAACACAGATGGCTTCAAGGACAGCCAGAACACCCGGAAGTCAGGACATAAGGTTAATGAAGACGGAGACACACATGACCGCCAAGCGTCGCCCAAAGGGTGCTCCGGCGTTTTCGACTGTGCCTTCAAGGAATCCATGAATCTCTTCCACAAAGGAATGGAGCCCGTGAGAGCAGACGAATTCCACCAACTCCTTCAAAGCTACCTGCATCAAGAGGTGGACCACTTTCAGCACTGGAAAGAGTTGGACAAATTCATCAACAACTTTTTCCACAATGGTGTGTTCATCCACGACCAGATGCTCTTCAAAGACTTTGTCAGCCGCGTGGGGGATTATCTGGGAAACATGCACGAGTATTATGGCCTTGACGACAGCGTCTTTGAGGACCTCGACGAGTATGTCTTCAGGCACTTCTATGGAAACACGTACACTAAAAGCTATGGTCCAAGGTAATTCCCATAGACCACTTGACAATGTTTCAAGGTGTACTTGAATGTGACATGAATGTTAATGAAAGGCTTTTCTTGCCTCTGAAATTCCACAGCAGACCCATGGACGGTCCTGACAAGCGGACCAAAGAGAGGCTACAGGAAAAGCAGCAGCAGCAACAGCAGAGGAAGCAGCAGAGGGCAAGATCGCGACCCCAGAGAGAAAGAAAAAATAGCAGATCAGGAGGGAGTTCAGACAGACACATGGCTGATGTCAAAATTGAATTGGGCCCTATGCCATTTGATCCGAAATATTAACATACATGAATAGTGTCTTTTGACATAGTTTTAAACTCCATCCCAATATCTTTTGGACAGAGTTTTAAATGTTTTGCACAATGTGTGTTCTATAATGCTACTGAATGTACTGTTTTTGCTGCTTTTTGTGTTTGGTTTTCAAATAGTTGGGAATTCACTTAACAGCCCTTTAAATATAGCACTTCAAATTACATGTGACAGATTAGAATTATTGGAAATTGTTCCGCTTTCAAAAAGCTGACAAGAGCAGAGCAGAGTAGAGAGAAGAGTTTTGTTTTGAAAGTCACATGAGATTTGATGGATGTTTCAATGTTTGCGTTACGTGGTTGGCCTATTGCTGTTAAACTTTACATGGTGGAAATGTTCTTTGCTATGGTTACAGGTTGCTTTTAAATACACTAGCTCAACATTCCATGTTGCAAATTTTATATTTAACTTTAAAGATTGACATGTTGGGTAAAAAATAACAATAAAAAAATGAATCTCAAATTAACTTCGTTGTCTCTAATATTTATTAAGCAACTTTCAATAACAAAATAAAACAGTAAACATTCAAATAAATACAATTATTTTAAATATCAAGAAGTGTAGGTGGTCATCCAGTAGTGTGTCGATGTCTTTCATAGACAAAGATGTTTCCACCAACTCTCCCTTCAGGAAAATGAGTGTGAAAAATTTCTGCACTTCTCATGAATTTATTCCTTTCCAGGAACGCTGAAATTCCCTAGATCAACGAGAGAAAATTTTAAGAAGCCAACTTAAACTATGCATTCCAAAAAACAACAAGATCACTTTTACAATGTCTTACCTTTTCCAAAACGTCGAACAGAACCAAATGAGTTGGCAAAGAGGACTGGTTGGGAAATGCACCCGACAGCCAGTGCAGAGGGTCGTCATAGAAGTCCTTAGCTTCTTCAACATACCCGGGTTCTCCCAGGTCAGGAGGGCATTCTAGGAACCTCATTCTTATTGGGCAGTGGATGTGGCTACAAGAAAAAATGTCATGACCCTTTTTTTACTTATGTTTTTAAAGGTACTATAAGCAAGAATCAGTGCATTCTGAGCCCCGTGGCTTGAAACAATAACAATCAAACTAATATTAGTTCTAATCATAATTCAACCTTGTACACATTTAAAAAAAGCTATGAAATATATATTTTCTTTAATTATCCCCGCTTACATCTCACTTCGTTCCATATTTTCGCGAAATCCGACCCGATTCATATATACAGTATATCAGCCCAAAATCTGTTCTACACAACAGAGAGTCGGGGAAGCTCTATGTTTTAACTTCAACCACAACCTGCTACAACCTGCTAGAACTAACATTATTTTCTGATTGTTATTGTCTCAACCCACGGAGCTCAGAATGCAGATTCTTACTTATAGTACCTTTAAGTATTTCATGAGAACCCTGGTCCCACTCACATTCTATTTATATCCTTTACTTTTACACGTATTGACACACAAACACACTACAAGACGCACACAAAATAAAAAAATAATTGAGTCTGCTTTGCTGAATAGATAAATAATATGCCTCACGTGGTGAAAGCGCCCATGGTGTCTTTGATATAGCATGCTGAACGCTGTAGTCTTGACAGCATTCAGCAAATTATATCCAAGACTGTAGAGACGGCCTGTACCTGTAGAAGGGCGTGGAGTGACAGGGCATGAGGAAGAGGACCTCGGGCACGGTCAAGGTCGAGGTGGCATTGCTGTGGAGCCCACAGAGTTTCTGCAGGTGGCTCATGACATCCAGGGTGCCTCGCTGGTGGACCAGGCCCGTGTAGAGCGCCGGAAGCAGGTTGGCTACCAACAGGCCGCATGCAACCGCACTCCTCCAGGACTTAAGACGGGCCAACGACAACCCTTCAAGCCATGTAAAGCAGACACCGTTAATGGGTGTTGGTTGATACCATGAACACACAATACTTGATTAAAAACTGGAAACTTGGCACTTACCACAGAATACCATGCAGAAGGGCAACACCGGGTAGATGAACCGGAATTCTTTGTGCGAAAGAAAACTGTTGAGGAATCATAGACTGTAAGCACATATGCATTTGAACTGAATTAGCGTCCATGTAACCAAACCGTACCTGTACACCACAATGGTCCAGACTACGGTGACCAACAGTATTCTGTATCGTTTTGAGGCGAGCACGCAGCCATAGAGGAAGAGTGGCAGATGAGGGCCGATGACTGCTGGGAAGCCTTGGGTGAGGTACCAATGCCAGGGGTGAGAGCCGTAGAACTCTGCCATACCGTGCAACACGTTAAACCTGAGGAAGTTGTACTGCACCAGTGTCCACTGCAGGGTAGAGTAGAATACAATTATTAGACTTGCACCACATTCAATATGGTGATTATGATGCAACAGACAAATAATTATAATTTTTTCAGATTTTTTGTATTTACCTTGCCATAGAACAGGCAGTCAATTAAAGTTGAACTCACTAAAGTGAAAGCCCTGCGGGTCAGAAAGGCAGTGCATGGGCATGTTGAAGGTGAAAGAAGCTAGCAGGGCAAGTATGAGTGGATCAAGTGAGGATCACTAACCCGATGGGAATGCAGCGGTGAGTTATGAGTCTCAGCTTGCCTTCTTCAAGGAAGAAGTGGTAGGCTAACAGAGGGAGCCAGACTATCAGTGCAGTGGGACGGATTATAATTGCCATGGCAACCAGCATCAAGTACTTTTTACTGAAACAGAAGACAAAACTGGACCCTGAGAAAATAATTTATATCTTCATAGATTCATAGATGGTTTGGGACCATGTAGAAAGGGTTTGAAGGGTGGCTCTGACCTGTGGTGTGTTTTAGAGCCTGGCAGGGGATAGTAGGTGAGGGCCAGGGTCGTGAGGGTGGTCTCCATGGTGTTGGTCATGGTCCTTGTGCAGCAGTACCAGGTGAACCAGGAGCAGAGCTGGCAGAAATACTAGGAGGGGACACAGCATGTATTGCACATCACCAAGGAGTTCTTAATTGCTCATCCTTGTACTGAAACCATGAAACAAATAAAAAGAAATAGTAAATAACAGGGCAATAAAATATAGCTTATAACAAATGGTACAATGTCCATAATCCACTTGATAATGTGATTTTGAAGAACACATACATCACATGCATCATATTTTGTAGTAGGCTATTTTTTTACCGTCCATTTTGCCACATCAGGATGCTCCATCGATTGGACAAAGAAGTACATTTTCACGTCGGCCACTGCAGCAAGCAGTGTTTGCATGACTCTGGGAAACCATATCTACAAGCCAAAACACACCAGTTATTGTAAAATATAAGCAATGCAAAACACCACGTAGGGAACCGAACATTAAAAAAGGAGCAAAACGTTTTGTACTTGCCAATAAAATAACCGAGTCGGAGCTGATAAAGTGCAAAATCTTGTATATGGTAGCGAAGAAGAGTGGGTAGGCGAATCCTCTTAACCCTGTCTGCCATTCCCAGGTTAGATAGCCATAGGTGAGCAGGTCAATAGGTCAAGGTTGTTACAGAGTAAGAAGAACAGTGTTTATTCTTTCACCAAGTCACCATCATTATCACAACACACATAAGATTTAGATGAACTGGGCCTACTATATTAAAAGGATATTCAAAAACCATGTAATGGGAAACTTCTAAGGACTGCCAGTACTCATCAGGCACAAAGCTGGTTTGGACCAGGAAGCAGTTGACCAGTCTGAACACCACAGACCACCCTGTGATACTGAAGACTGTCAACATGTCTGTGGAATGGAAAAAATTGTAAAACAATAGGTACTAATAATAGATGAATTGTCAGGAAAATAGATGACTTGCCCACCATTATTAAAAGCATTGTTGTGCAGTTGGGATCTCCTTTTCCTCAGTTTGACAGCTTCATCTTTATCCTTGAAGCTAAAACGAGCACGGATGTTCTCCATCGCTATGTTACTCTGTTGGTCATCTGCAGATGGTCGCACCAAAAAGTTTATTTCTGACAGTAAATGACGCCATATGGGACACACAGCATTACATGGCAATATAAATGTAAAATAAAAGAGGCAAGTACACGTTCAGATTGAATGGTTCTGTTCTATCATTGCCCAGTAAACACACATGATAGAATACAAATAAAACCACTGCATGTCCACTTCCTGGTTCACTGTATCTCCAGTACACGTGGTCACGTCCTTCACAATAAAAGTCACAAAGCAAAACACAGATTGTATACACTTTTTGTATACATATATTTAAAATATCCTGACTTTAATTTACTTTACATTATTTCAATGTTATATTATTTAGTATTTATAGTTTCATTTGTAGTTTTATAGTTAGTATGGGCATTTGCAGTTGATGAAGGGAACACATGCTGATAGGTTCCTTATTAATGTGTGCTAATGCGAGACTCACAACAAATTTGCTTAATATCACAATGAGATATTGATATTTATTGATATAAACCTTTAGATTACACACGTTCACGTTCGCGAGATCTTTACCAATTCTCGCGAGAATTGGTACACACGACTAACCTTCCGATCGTCCCCGGGTTTGACAGACATGCGACTTCCGACCAAACATTAACACAAGCTTTCTTACAAGCATTAGATTTGCGGGTCGTATCGTCTTCTGTGCTTCAAATAATTCCGGTAAGTATCCGGAAAATATTTGAATTGAGACAATAACCCACAAGTCGAAATATAGCATGTGTAATTCATGCTACTGGGGTAGTATCTTTAAGTTAAGTCTACTGACAGACTACTTGAATTTCCTATACATTTCATTTCTTTCACAATAATAGCTCTCTTTCAACCCCATTTTTTCCAGCAGCAGGCAACAAAGAGCCCATATGTTTGTGTTTGTCTGTGTGTGTGTGCGTGTGTGTGCACACATTGCATGACAGTTATTCATTTTGGATGAAAACCTACCATTTCAAAGTGAAAGTGTACTAATGGCAGATTGTAGATTGCACTGTAAAGCTTTCATGTTCCACTCTTCCAGGATCACCGTATGATTTGATGCCACCATCGACCGCTGGGTCCGATAACCGGAGGGGGAGAACATGTTCCGCCGGAAACTAACGTTCCCACAGATGGCCTTCGCCATGGTGCTCGGAACCACCGGTGGTGTTTATATTTACGGCCCTTATTTCAGGCCCCTGAATCAGAACCCACAACAGGACCAGAACTCACAGAAGGCCGAGTGTCCATCAGCGGGGGAAAAGGCCTCAGTCTTGGACATTTCTGGACAGGTTGACAGTGGGGGAACTGTGCCGGAGGCTGTCGGACTTTCAGAATCTCAAAATAAAGTGTGAAATGTAATTGTATACTTAATTTGTGTGATATGGGATGGCCTTTGTGCAAAATAAATATAGAATCTTACCTCACTTACATGTTAACATGGTGTATTCTATTCATATTCCAATATATATATATATGGTATATATATTGGTATGTTCTAAAAGATCTAGTAGTTTTAACATAGTATGATGGCTTTGATTATTATTACTGAAATTCCACATATACCCACGGTATATATGTTCTGACTGATTTAAGGTGACCATTTAGGCCTGTAAGTAGGCCATTTTAACACATGCGTGAAACCTGGTGGTCAACTGGTAACATCCAAAGGCCTGCAGTTATCACTGACATTTAACAGAGAGGCGTCCGTTTGGCAGCTGCCTCCTGTTTCATTCCTGGCTCCAAGTGGATTTGAAAAGCAGGTTCTGTGCCAGAGGTGCACTTAATGTCCTCCCTTATGGGCCTGTCAAGCAGTGTGCAATTGTTTCACAGAGTACCACAACTATGAACTCCAGAAGCTTGTACTGATATATTTGTGTATTATTGTTTGAAGACCTTGACTTTGTTTTAAACCACATTTCATATGACCAGTGGTGGTTGTAGACCAAGTCAGGGCAGACTGGGGGCAGTTTTTTTTGCCAGGGGGGGCTCATTCAACAAAAGAGACAAATACAGTGTTCAAGCTTTCAAAACGTTTAGTTTTGTATATAAAGTAATAGCGCACTAAACCCCAACATAAAATACCATAATTGGTATTTGTTTCAGTAACGTACAGTTAGTCACACAATGAAATTACAATAATGAAAACAAAATGAAACGCTTTCCCGTTAGATTTGGAAGAATAATAAATCAACAATTGTATCATTATTGTAGAGTAGACTCTTCATTCGGGGGCCACAGGGCGGTTCCAAGCTTAGTGTTATGGGGGGGCACTGGCAGGAGCGTCAGACTGGGGGGAAAAGTGGGACTGACTACCCAGGGCCCAAAGTTGAGGGCGGCCCGCTAAAAGCTTGAAATTAAAAGTTTGTTTTTATTTTGAATTATTTTCTTCTAATTAATTAGTGACACAACTACAGTAAAATCGGCAAATTGGCCAAATATACTGGAGGGCCCCTGTCACCCTCTTACAAAATAAATACTTAAACAAACATGAAGAAAATAATGTTCTCTGAGCATGACACTCCATGCAAACCTCATTTAACCACACAGTAAAAGTATCACAGTATCATATGGGTCAATATATATATAATGATGGTCTAAATCAGTGGTTCTCAACTGGTCTGGCTTCGGGACCCACCATCAGGGCTGCCCCTAGGCCCGGGCCCTAAGCGGAATTTAATTTGGAGGCCCTCCCCCCCTCCATAAACTATGCACTCCGCTGCATAAAAAATCCCCTTCAAAATAAAAGCACAGGATTTTTTTCAGGCAAAAGCCCGCGACCCACTGAAAACGGGTCCGCGACCCACTTTTGAGTCGCGACCCACCAGTTGAGAATCACTGGTCTAAATTATGTTAAAATTATTTTTTTGATAATGATTTTTGTTCCCGCTCGGCCGTGGTGGGGCCCCCTATATGGTTTATTTTCACGGGGCCCAAAGTCCCTGGTGCCGCCCCTGGGCACTGGCCCCTGTGGCCCCCCACCCTAGAGCCGCCCCTGCGTACGACTTGACGTTTCCACACAAAGTTTGCTCAAGAGGCGGAGGATGGAGTCTGGAGTGGAGGAGGAGGAGCCGTACACAGCACACACACACCACACACACACTCTCACTGTAAAAGCCTTCATATAACCTCGCTGTCCGCAAGTGCAACAAATGGATCAAAGCGGCGACTGAGAAAACGTACGACACAAAGTTTTACTTTACTTTAAGAAAAAGCTGAGGCCAAGCCGTGATTTCGACACCTCGACACGCTGTGCGTCGACACGACACACACACTGGCTGGTAAGTACGTTAATTTCAGGAAACGTTAGATAGATAGATATAACTTTATTAATCAAGGACATTCTTGTGCCAGGTTGCATAGCGATACAGTACAATACAACAATATGGAAATCAACAGTTAATGTGGGCAACAGTTTCAAATCCCGTGTCTGTTCTTATTCTGATATAGACTGTACAGTAACACATGACGCAGGACCGTTGGCTCATATATAACCCAAATACCCATCCTAAACAGTGTTATTAGACACTCCATCAAACACAGCAGAAATATGAAATATGATGACAGCACACGGCTCTCTGGATCAATATGTAGGTCATTGCAATATATGAGATAGATGTTTCCTCTGTTGGTAGATATGGGGTCGTGGTAGTTTTTTTTAGTTTAGTTTTGTTTGTGTGTTAACGGGGGACCACTGACCCCTCAGAGGGACCGCATGAGAACCTGCTGAGGTCCATTCAATAGAGACTACTGTGTGTCACCTCATCAATTACAATGCAAGTTCAATCATCACTTTATTTCGGATTATGGTTGCCTCTGTCTGCCCTCTCCTCATATAATGTCTCTAGACTTGGACCCTGGCCCAGGGTGTTTCCTCCTGTTATGCTTACCCATCCAATTGGAGCTACAGTGTGTATTATTGTTTGCTGACCTGATAGGTGATGGTGGCAAATACAGTAGGCCTACATGCACAAACTGATGGAGCAAAATATACTGTATGCTACTAGAACAGATATAACAGTAGGCTATACAGATGCTGCTTTAATGTGTAAGATGCAGAGGAGGAGGAGGAGGAAAAGGAGGAGGAGGAGGATGATGATGATGATGGACCAACTGTTTAATAGGTTTGAATGTAGACAGCATTTATTTCAGTTGTTGCAATCGTTGTTGTTATAGTTGTGTCAGACTAGTTCAAATACAAGAAGTGTATTTGAAAAGGCTTTGCTGTAACTTCCTGCACAATTACACGACTACTGTCTTAAAACCTCCTTTTCAAGCACTGTTTGTGGTTGGCAAAGTTCTGTGAATTAAAACTTAGTACAATTCATATTTTTCATATTTCATATTAGTCAGCCATAGTCTCGAATCCAGAAGTCTGACAATGCAAACTATAGTCTAAAGTCTTTATTTGTGCGACTAAAGTCAGCCATAATACCTTCAGTGGGGAATATGATATGGTAATGTGTGAATAAGAACTGCTATTGTTGACTGCTAATCATCGATTCATGGTGCCAAAGTGTAAGCCCTACAGAATACAGAAGTATCAGTTACCCCTAAATGTTACTTTAAAAAGCCAAACTTTCAACCCAGTTCCACTTCAATTTCTCATTTGTCACAGAAATGGAACACTGTCTGCTTTATAACTTCTTTATTTATTTATTTTATTATTTGTTCAAACTTTTTGTGGATTCATGTCAAACGTTTAAAATATGCTGCAATACTTGCATGCTGGGCTCCATTATAATTCCACAGCTCTACAGTTTGGCTCCAGATGCTAAGCTCCTTGAAAGGCTCAGTGTCGATTTATTGTTGAAGAATGTAAGAACGTGTCTAAATCCCTTTTCCATGCTCATGGTCATATGATGGCCTATGCTACACTTCCTCGCAGGAATTCCCTGCAGGAGAAGGCCTACCGTTCTTAAGACTTAAACGTGAGCTTCCTTTTAACTGAGTGCAGGTGGTATTTTTGCACTAGCTTAATGCAAGCAATATTACTCACCTGCATCAATTTTCTGAATGCACTGTGGTGGTGAATTTCTTATGTCTTCAAATTATTTAATGGAAATATTTGATTCACACATATACTAAGAAGATCCAAGATAACTAATAACGGTAAACATTATATTGTGCAGAAAATAGAAATAATGACCACATTTCACTCTCTCTCTGTATCTGTTGCTCTGTCTCTCTCAATGTCATGAGAGGCCACATGCTTCTTTCTCTGAAGTTGATTTGATACGCATTATATGCAGGCAGATATGTGCTGAGAAACTAAGGGGAATGGCCGAGCTCGCTTGCATATCTAAATGTAGATTGAGATCCAGGATATGTTGCAATGTCACGGTTTTCACCCCTCCTATTAAATGATCACCGCTAGTTCTAGTGGATAGGTAGTAAGTTTTATGGTGCTTGTAATGCTGCTTGTCAAGAATTTCCTTCGGGATGAATAGTTTTATCGTATATTATATTATGTTATCTTATCTTACTGGTGTAAAACCTTGCCTATAAGGTGTACCAGAAAATGCTAGTGAAAGTGGGTTGAAGTTGATTCTGGCAAGATTCTGCTTGTTCTAAGGCAAACCTGTCTGTACAATTTTTTGTGTGTGTGTGTGTGTGTGTGTGTGTGTGTGTGTGTGTGTGTGTGTGTGTGTGTGTGTGTGTGTGTGTGTGTGTGTGTGTGTGTGTGTGTGTGTGTGTGTGTGTGTGTGTGTGTGTGTGTGTGTGTGTGTGTGTGTGTGTGTCTCTCCAGAGAAAGCGCTCACTATGTCTGATGGGGACTATGATTACCTCATCAAATTCCTAGCCCTGGGTGACTCAGGAGTGGGGAAAACGAGCTTCCTCTACCAGTACACAGACGAGAAGTTTAACTCAAAGTTCATCACCACAGTCGGGATTGACTTCAGAGAAAAGAGAGTGGTAAGTGGAGACATTCATAAACATTAAGCAGTCACTAAGTCATTAATTCCTTTTAGCAAAAACATATGATTGTAAAATAGGAATTATTATTTGGAAGCAGAACTCATCTGTCGTAGAACTTGCTGAATCAAGTGTTCAAGAACACATGAACACTGAAAAAAGAAACGTATACTGTATAATAGGTGTTGCAGCTTTACCATTTTCTAAGTGCTTTCATTTCAGTGTGCATTGAACACAATGGCAGCCTTAAACACAAACACATTTCGACACCATTAAGCAAGGCTCTTGTAACAAAAGCCAAAGTGATTAGCGCTCCACAGCAGAGGAATCTAGGCAGCACACAGAGAGGATGACTCAGTAGCGCAGCAGCAGACTCCTTCAGAATAAACAGTAGAATACTTGGCAAACACCACAACATTCAGCTAATGTTGTGTACATAGTAGTCCATCATATTGGATACATCAAGTGGTACCATGGTTAACAATGTACATGATAACCAATACTAACAACAGGTTCAATACTTATCTTTGGTCTCTTTGTGCAAGAACCTACTGATACAATATGGATCACATCGCAGGGGTCCCAATTCAATATTTAAATGTATATAATTGTACTGTGAGTAATTTAGCAAAAGATTATGCACAACACATACGTATGTACGGTACTTTTCACTACTATTCACACTACCGTAGTAATATAGTGAGTCCCACAAGGTATCAGCAACACGAGAGAAGGCCGGTTTGTCCTGTTGACTTGTTGACTTCCCTAATGAAATTATCAATGCACGCATCAATGCTTTGTCAGCCTTGCTAGAAGTATCATCTAAACCAGTGGTTTTCAAACTACGCAGCTGGTACCAAGTGGGTCAGGGGAGGACATTATTCACTTTTCATCATCTATTATGTGGTTTATTATAACATTTAACTATGGATATCAGAGACTTTGATTATGTTGATATTTTCTTTTGCATTTCCTTCAGAAGACAAAGCATGGAGTATGACATCTGCTGCCACGTAGAGCTAGATAATGTAGAAAACCTGCCACAAACTGTGAAACATGACTAGGGCAGATCGGACACACTAGTCATTCAGATACAATCGCGGACACAGTATGAGGAACTTACAACCTCTTGTGAAATAATAAAATGAGTGTTTGTTTTCTGGCTGAAGGTGTACCGGGCAAACGGACCTGATGGAGCCACGGGCAAAGGACAGAAGATCCACATCCAGCTGTGGGACACCGCTGGACAGGAGAGGTATATGGCAGCAGCAATACACATCTATCTATCTATCTCTCTCTCTCTCTCTCTCTCACACTCACACTCACACACACACACACACACACGATGGCCTAGTTCACACACGAGAAATATCTATGATCTTGCATACGTTTTTACACGTGGGCGGAGTATATGAGAGAACCCTGCTTGATATGCATGCATGCACATACAAGGGTTTCAGGTTTGTGGGATGTGTCCATGACTGGCTTTGATAATCTCTGGGTGGGAGATATAGCGACCGAATTGTACGAAAAGTAGGCACAACACATCAACAATGTTTTCAAATGTGTTTGCATCTGATGTCCCCATGACTTTTTATACTTTGTGGCGTATGAGCTACGCACACATAACTCAACAACAATTCCGTGAAAACATCTCTCGTTGCATTGTGTGCTGATTCAAAATGCTTGTGTTAACAAAGCCAATATGTCAGCCCATCTCTCTCTATTTTCAAAATTTCAACTTATGATTGGTGTTTGATAAATAAGCGTTACATTGTGGTGTTTTATTGTGATCTACCATGATATCATAGCAGCAGTTACATTTCTACTATATATAAATAAAGATTATTGCTATTATGATTATTACAATTTGTCACACCCAGCCTTCCTTCTTTTATGCATATGTTCTATCGATTACACAGGATATTAAATGGCGTCTTGTATTTCAGATTTCGGAGCTTGACAACAGCCTTCTTCAGGGACGCTATGGGCTTCCTCCTGCTGTTCGACCTCACCAATGAGCAGAGTTTCCTCAACGTCAGAAACTGGATGAGTATGTCAGATCGGGGTCAGGTCAAGCAATGACGAGATCAATCACTGTGGTTGATCAATTATTCAAAATGTACTTGAAAGTGTGTCGAATAACAATATCAACACCCCTTCAATGCTTGGTTATTCAAAGGGTAAAATAAACTACAAGCAAAGCAGCTTGCATCTAAAATTTCCTGGCGGGATTTCTCCCCAGACTAAATTGATTTTAGGAAACCGCATTGCGTCCCTTTGACGATGTGACTGAGGGTGAAAGGGTTTTTATTATTTAAACACACATAATTCAAAACCTAAAACAAACAAAAGCTAAAAGCTGTAGTGAATCCATCTTGAATAGTTATGTTTGTTTACATAAAAAAAAACCGGGGCCATACCAAATGCTGTGTCTAACTGTTAGCTGTAATGAAAATCGCAGACCCAATATGATTCAGATGTCAAGCTCCACGGTCGTCCCCCTAAACTCTCTCTAACGCTATCTGGATGTTTTTGCAGGTCAGCTGCAGGTCCACGCATACTGCGAAAGTCCCGACATCGTCCTGTGCGGCAATAAGAGTGACCTGAGTGAGCAGAGGGCAGTGAAAGAGGAGGAGGCCCGGGACCTGGCGGAGAAGTACGGGTATGTGTCTGTTCGGTCGCATCGCAGGATTACCCCTTCCACCCGAAACGTTTGTCAAGAAGGCAGTGGCTGCCTTGTTTACCCAAGCCTCTGCAGGAGAATGTGGGAGTAGATGTGGCTGTACGGCAAAGACAAATATGGGTCCGCCTTTATAACATATCCTGCTCTGGACACCCTTTTGGTGACACGCCTTTTTTAAAGAACCTGACAGAGAGAGAGAGACAGACAGACAGACAGAGAGAGAGACAGAGAGAGAGAGAGGAGACAGATTTGTGATGGCTGACTTAACCTGTGGCGCATTGATTAGCCGATTGCACCAAAGGAGTGGCAGCTCCACCCCAGACTCAATGGGCAGGTGAGGCCAGCCACCACAGCAACAACCGCAGTGAAATATCTTCTGTATTTTTTGTTTTTAATTGTAAAGCTACTTAATTTCTACCATTGTCCTCTACATTCTGCGAATTTCCAGTCTGCAAAAATAGTACCATCTTATCTTAAGATTATCCTCGACAAATGTTATGATCACATGATCTACTACTCTAAAATCACCTCACTTCTTCTGTCCCATCCCCCCCCCCCCTCCCCCCCGGCGGGGTGCAGGATCCCCTACTTTGAGACAAGCGCGGCCACCGGGCACAATGTGGGCGACGCCGTGGAGGTGCTGCTGGGCCTGATCATGAAGCGCATGGAGCGCTGCGTGGATCGCTCCTGGATCCCCGAGGGCACCGTGCGCGCCAACGGGGCCAGCAGCACCGCTGACCTCACTGAGCCCGCAGAGGGGAGCAGCAAGTGTGCTTGTTAGGCTCCGGAGTTAACCCATCCCCCCATGCAGTTGTCCACTATGATGGTGATGGTGATGGTGATGATGAGGATGAGGATGATGAGGAGGAGGATGATGATGGTGGTGGTGGTGCGCCAGGTAAGAATGAAGGGCATAGACGGGCAAGTCAAAGTGAGCGGTTGTTCGAGGTTCTTTTCACAATGTGTTTGAAAGGGTTTTTATTTTATGAAGCGTGTAGTCTGTTGAACACTGCCCCCGTGATTTATATTGTTTATTTTTTTTTTTTTGGAGAAATGGTCAATTTGAGTATATATTTCCATTTGAATGTACTTCACATGTATTTTTTCAGCTGGTGAGTTCGTCTGACATGCTCCATTTGGACCAATGTTTTAACTCAAGTCAACAGTCAGTTCACCAAATTTATTTTTGCGTTCATCAACACATCCTCCCAATTATCCACGTTGCAATATGTTATTACCTCTTGCCTTAATCGAATGCATTTCCACATTCAAATCAACCCAGGATAAAAGTGGGCTTATTTCTGTCTCCCATATTATGTGCCTTTCCCCATGAACATTTAATACCAATAATTCCTGGCAACAGAAAGCCAGTTGAGGGAGCTGCAGGAATGATTCTTCTAGGAAGTCCATGCTGTATTACACAAGACCATAATCATCTACTTGACTTTTTGTGCAATTGTTTGTTCTACAGAATCTTGTCTATATTGCCAATGCCAATTGTGTTATAATATAAAACCACAAGCTGGTTCATTTAAAATACAAATACAGGTTTTTGGATTAGTCTCTATAATCCCGATACTCAACTACCATTGAAAATGTGCCTTAAGTTTTAAATGATTTAAAATTGGAACTGCCAGCACACTAGGATTAAACAAAAAATGAATATTTTGGGCTTTGAAACAAAAGAAATGCCTTATCTCCTGCACAGCGCGACACTACTAAAATAACTTTGTCATGTTTCCAAGGGACTGGTCCTGATGTATAGCCCATTTATTGGACTGCTTTTAGGTGATAATATGTCTGCTTTAGAGAAAAGAAAGTACAACTTTATAATGCTGTGGTTAAACACACAGAATCTAAAATGTCAACATGCATTAATGTTTGTTAATTGGTTTATACAATCTGGAAAGATACTGTTTGAAATTGTGTGGACCTCCAGCGATAGGAAAGCAGCATGGAAATGAGGGTTCCCCCTCAGGTGTCCCCCTCAAAGTTTGCATTCACAAAACACTGTTATACTTCTGACTGAAAGCCTCTGCTCATGTAAATACACTGAATAACCGAGACAATGGTATAAAGCATTGTATATGTGTTTCCAATATAAATAAATACTATATACCCCCATATAAAATGTTTTATGTTGAGGCAATGGTGTATCCATAAATAATTGTGGTGTATTGTAATGCCCTGCCATGTAAAGCGAGGAAACATTGTCCATGATTTATATTTAATACCAATAGTTCACGGCAATTCTAGATCACATTTTGTGTCTGTCAATGGTAGTTTGATGCCAAATACAGACAATTCAAGTGATATATTTGACACTTTCAAATGGAAAATATGTGAACTGTGCAAAAATAAATATATTTTTATTTATCGTGGGAAACTATCAATTGGTATTACTTCGTGTGATATATATAAGGAAACTACCTTGTCAATGATGATTGAGTTTACATTCAGAATAGTCAGTATGGCTACTTTGGTTTCTAGAATAATATGCCCACATGATCATTAGGCCTGCCATAAGGAATGACTTTACTATCTTTAACTACTCGGACAATTATAATCCCCCATGCTACGACTGCTTTAACCCATCTTTTCTCTGGGAACAACGTCTCATGAGATGTTGCAAGATGTTACTGTTATATCTATTAGATTTTATCATATAGATTTTATATGTATTGCGTAGAAAGTGCATCGGTGTAACACCTCCTAGCCCCCGATAGGCGGCAGCACACAAACACCGGCGCCACATTCACACACTGATGAAGGAACAGAAGAAGAGCGTCTACTTCCTAAACAAACCTGCTACGTTAATAAACCTGCCACGCCCCGACACACCAGTCATCACAATCAGGTATCTGCACAGCTGGCTGGCTGCTTATAGAGAACAAAATAAACCCCTTTTTCTGGGACGGTGTTAGACGTTTATAGCTCCGAGGAACCGCTAGTTGTTGGTGCAGTTAAGGGTCAGTGACAGCATCCCTTAACACTTTGCACATGTTTTTGTAACACTTTATTTTTGTTAAGCACTTTATTATTGATAATTGTAAAGTTTTCATTGTGATTTTAATTTTCATTCAGACTTATGATTATATTATTTATTTATTTGAGTGTTTTCCATGGTTGTGTTGACATTCATTTTCCCCGTCTGCCTACAATCAGAGGAAGGTTAAGTTTAAAATAAAAATGTTTAAATTCAGTATATTTTTCTCCTGGTCCTTATTTTAAATAGGTCATACAAATTATCAATAACACTTATATCGTGATAGTTTTCAGCCATATCGCCCAGCCCTAGTTTAGATGGACCGGGGAAGATCATAAGATTAGATCATAGATTAGACCATAGACTGTGGAATAGTCCATAGACTGTGGAATACTCAAATTCTGATCTGGCACTGCTTTACAGTCTAGCATGCTGGACTGTAGCTGGACATGGGGTTGTTGGTTTTATTTGTATTATTGAAAATGACACATTCATTCATTCAAACTGTGTCAAAGTACCGATTCCTTGCCTTCTGGTGTCCTGGACGAATTACATTTCATTTCACTTGTTTGGGCAAGGGTTTACGTTATGCAACTTGCAAAAAGTATGAATTGATTTCAACAAATGTACTCTTTGTAAGTCGTCTGCCAAATGCCCTAAATGTAAATGTAAATGTGCACCTATGCTGCAAATGTATGGTTGATCCTAGGGACTGAAGAGTATGGGACACACTGGCCCAAATACAATGCATGTCTGCTTTGTTAAAGGTTTGTTAAATTAAAGGTCCCACATTACACCACCAGGTGTGAGCGTGATTAGCCACTGCTCTGACCCATAACACTCCTCTGACCCTTCACAATCCTGACCCTTCACACTGCTCTGCCTTAAATGTTGTTGTCGGATACGGCTGTGCTCCAAAGGGTGAGAGTGGCTAAGGTGGTAAAACAAGTTGGTTGTATTACCAGTCTTGGTGGGGACGACGGTCTTGCATAATTTACAGACAACATTGGTCTGACTACGGTCTGACTTATAAAATCCAAAAAACTGTCATACTGGCGACAATTTCCTCGCTCGTTGCGGCACTCAACTTTCACTTCTCACTCCACCCTGTTTCTGTTATTCAAGAAACGAACATGAGACAACGAGATGGCGCAACCAAACGTGATACTGTTACATGATTGGCTATTAGCGTGTCACTCCATACGTTGTTAGGTACCAGAGGTCGAGTGGTTTGTTCATGCAACCAACCTTGCTTCGCAACCTCCATATCGAAACGTTCTATCTAACGCATTTTCTATTGATATTGATTACGTGTCTATCGCCCAGCCCTAATCTAAACTGTCCGCCTGTTCTGCAGGATGCCATTTAAATTCTGCCCACAATGTGGGACCAAGCTGCAGGCCGGTTTCCGGTTCTGCCCGTCTTGTGGTGAGAAGATTCCTGGTCCCGTGGAGCCAGTTTCCCCGGGACCTGCTGGCACCTCCAGCGGCTCCCCGGCCAAGGCAGCACAGCTACATCAGACAAGCTTAGCCACTGCAAACACACACTGTGATCCTCACGAAAGTAAGAACACATACTGTATGTCTGGTAGAAATGTTGATGTTTGTGTTTTTGTTTTGGTTTTTTGCACACAATGATGTTTCTATTTGCTGTAGGTTTGGGCAGTGTCTCTCCCATGGTGGTTTCTTCCCGTCCTCCACTGGGGAAAACGCATAACTTCATTGGTTGTGTTGCTAAACAAGAGAAATCCCCCACGAAAGGTACAGCTTTACTCCTAGTGTTTCTTCTTTCCTGGGTCATGGATCATGTGATCCATCAAGATATTTTGACATTTGTTGATCAATGTAACACTTTTCTTCTACCAGCCGTTTCACCCCAAAAAGCACAGACACCAACCGCTGTCAAACGGAAAAATGAGGCGAAGTCCCCCGTGGTCCCGCTTGCGAAAATGCCTCGAACACCAGGTGAGCTGCACTAGTCTGACGACACCAACCTCTAACCATCAACACTGTACATTTACAAAATTGCCAGTTGCCAGACAAGCGCTCTACCTACTGGCGTCCCAGAGTGACCTGGCAGATACCATTCAACTTTGCCACTTCATATCTTATTTTATCTTGTGTGTGTGTGTGTGTGTGTGTGTGTGTGTGTGTGTGTGTAAAGCAAAAGGAAGGGGGCGGCCCAGGCGTGGCAAGCAGGAGGAGGAGGAGGAGGAGGAGGAGGAGGTGCAGGCGCCCAGCGGAGCGGGGCAGGAGGAGAAGGAGCCAGCAGCCGTCTGCGACGGCCCTCCCATCTCTCCCGCCCCTGTGTCGCCGTTCTCCAAGCCCAAGCCCAGAGGTGAGACGGAACGGTATTAAATGAGTGAAACCTTCCCAGTGAGAACGGTAGCCACAGACACAGCATTTTCTTCACCTTGAATGTTGTTGTTGTTGTTGTTGTCAATGCTGCCATCCGCGCCCCTCCTACGCCCACCCCTTTCTTTGTTGTGATTGGTCATCTGATAAAAAGCGGCCCACCTCATGCGTGTTTCTCAAAAGTGAACTATTCTCAACTTTTAAAAGCGCGACGCTCAGCCCAAAAAAACCCCACCAACCAGCGCCTTTTAAAAGCACCCGGCTTTGGCGCGATATGGCCGTCTTTTTTGTTTGGCTTATTGTATGTTCTTAGATGTTGGTAACATGCTTAGAATTGCACGTCTGCTCTTATCCCAGCTATTTATGCAGGCAACTTAGCAATTATGAAACTCGCTCTATTAGCCTCGTAACTATTAATGCTCAAAAACAGCTCTATTCTTATCTTTATGTACCACAGCCATATATTGCTGTCTCCTTCAACAAATGTAAGTTGCTTTGGATAAAAGTGCCCTAAATTTAAATGTAAATAGCATGAACACAGAATTGTTGTTGCAAGCACTAACCATGTAACTCATCACTTTATTTCCGATCTTGGCGTGTGTACTTATTTTTATTTTGTGTGTGTGTGAGTGTGCAGTCAGAGGGAAGTTCAAGAATGCCAAGCGTTTGTCTGCTGTGGAGCCACTTGAGGAAGGGGAGGAACTAACGGACACCGCAGGCAGGAAGTGGAGGCTGGGCAAGCTACTGAGTCAGACCACAACAGATCTCATCTATGAAGGTGCAATGACACGATTCTGGAGATTTGGAGATGAGCAAGTTCATGTTTTACTTCTCTGGCACCAGGCATAGGGTGGTTGTTGCTTTATGTTAATTCAGACTGCTCAAGTAAAACGTGTGTTTTCAACTTTCTAATAGTGTTCAGCTCCAATTCCAAGGACTCTGAACACATTGTCAAATTGGTAAGTCGATGGTCGCTCCATCCACATTTGTTATTATATCTTCATTCATAAATCTAATCTGAAGTAATCCAAACAAAATCTTGTATTTGTATTTGTCACTGAGGCACCGGTTGTCCCAGTTGGCACCCATCTTGTAGTTTAGGGCCAGAATGTGATACATGAAGATGGTATCACATTAATTCTGACCTCTCTAAACTGTGACTATTTAGCTGAGAGTGAAAATACGTGTACTAATAGTACACATGGGTTATAGATACCATGCAGGGGACCAAGCATAAGCCCACAGCATATGACACATGTAATGAACAGAGTCACACAAGATTGTTTGTTTTGCATCTCCTCATGACCATGATGTGTAGTCTGGGTCTCAGTGTGTAGTTCAGTAGTTCAGCATTACTGATGTCGTCTCTTCTCCTTTGCAGGGCACTAAAGATGGGAGGATATTCAACGAGCAGAACTTCTTGCAGCGAGCTGCTAAACCTGCCTCTGGTGAGATTCACTCTTTCATTGCTTTCTGGCCCGTTTTTAATCAATTCATGATTGATTACTATCTACTGTTACTCTCTACTCAAGAAATGTCCACTCTGATGCTGGTTGTGTAACAATTATACTGTATCATAATTATGATTTTCTTTATTTTGGTGTATGTTATGTGCATCACGATTCATCAAACAGCTGGCTTGCTACAGTTTTCCCTCTTTGTTTAGGACCATCATTTATTTCTACTTAATGTCTGTTTTAATGTCTGTTTTTAGTGGACAAATGGATTAAAAGCACCAAGGTGGACTTCCTTGGTATTCCATCCTGTGTGGGTTTTGGCTTGTATGCCGACAATTACAGGTCAGAGAGGGATTTGTGATATTTATCTATTGAAGCTTTTCCTTTGCTATACATTCCAGTTTGGTGTCCAGGTCAGACTAAACACCGTTTTGTACTTGTAGGTTCCTGATCTTTCCCAGCATGGGCCAGACCCTGCTGTCCATCCTGGAGGACAGAGGCACACTTCTGTCTGAAAGAGCTGTACTCCAGCTTGCATGTAGAATAGTGAGTTATCTCTCTCACTCTCGCTCTCTCAGATACGATGATCCACTGCATCAGCATTTAGTGCACCCAATGCATTAAAAATACAGAAAAATATAGACACCCACAGTGGTATTGACTGTGTTTTTATTTTGTCTCCCAAAGTTGGACGTCCTGAAGTATATCCATTCAAACGAGTATGTTCATGGAGACATTAACTCTGACAATATCTACATCAACACTGAAGGACATTCCCAGGTGAGGAGACCGCAGCCTAGAGGAGCACACACTTCTGTTTCTGTTAAAGGGGACATATTATGCAACCAGGTGTGAGTGTGATTAGCCATTGCAAGCCATTTCACAATTGCTATGTGACTACTGACATCACAAGTGGGAATGTCCACCTAAATGTATGCTGACTAGATCAGTTTACCTGTCGGTACAGTCCACTGGGTAGGCTGGTAGACTGATCTCGTAATCATACATCTAGGTGGACATTCCTACATGTGATCTCACTAGACGGTAGTCACATGGCAATTGTGAAACGGCTTGCAATGGCACACATGGTGGCATAATATGTGACGCTGTGTCTCCAGGTGTTCCTGGCAGGATACGCCCATGCTTTCCGCTACTGTCCGGGTGGCCAACACGTTGAGTACCGCGAGGCAAGTCGAACTCCACATGAGGGCGCCGTGGAGTACATTAGCGTGGATTCCCATAAGGGAGCAGGTAAGTGTGTGAGCCAACTCCATTGTCGTCTCCTCCTCCAAAATCGGCAAAAGTATGCAGGCTCCCAACTCGTAGGACAAAGCCCATGAGTAGCTGTTATAAGCTAGGCTCTTGTTATCGCTTTCTCCGGTCTACGATGATGCAATTTACGTTCTCTTCTGAGCTGTGTACATCACTTAACAGTCCCCAGAGCGAGAAAAATAAGATTAAGGCGAGAATAACAAAAACAAGTAAATGGATTGCATTTATATAGCGCTTTTATCCAAAGTGCTTTACAGTTGCCTCACATTCACCCATTCATACACTGACGGCGGTGTCAACCATGCAAGGTAACAACCAACACATCAGGAGCAGTTAGGGTTAGGCGTCTTGCTCAAGGACACTTCGACATCTCGATTGAACCAGCAACCTTCCGGTTGCCAGACAACCACACTTACCTCCTGAGCTACTGCCGCCCACAAATTCATGGAGAATAAATAGTTTTCTGATGAAGAATTGGGCAAATAATTATCCTAAACTTGTAACTGAAACGAATATCCCTCTGTTGGAAGTCCCTCCCTCTTTCTCCGCCACTAAGCCCAAGTCACTGAAACAGACATGGCTCCCTCACAAAAGGCTGAAGAAAGCCACAGGTGTAGCAGATACGTCAAATGGAAGAGATGACTGAAAAGGTGATGCTGTTGTGCCTCCTATGTGTTCCTCTCCGGCAGGCCCGTCTCAGCGCAGTGACCTGCAGAGCCTGGGCTACTGCATGCTGCACTGGCACACGGGGACCCTGCCCTGGGCAACCCTCACCGACCCAGAGCACATAGGCAGGGAGAAGCAAAGGTGAGATGGTCTGGATCTTAACCCATAACATGTCATCTTACCACTGAGTACCATGAGCTAAAAATTATTTATTTAATTCATGTGAAATATTAAGATGGATGGTTTTGTTCAACATACATTTCTTCGGAGTATTACATTGTCATATGAATCGATGTATAATAATCTAAGACATACTTAAACACAAAACAGATCATACAGTATAATAAATACAGCAACAAACTAAAATCATATCCTAGGCTCCTGGAGGATGTACCTGCACTGTTGAGTCACTGCTTTGGGAAGAAAAGAGTTTCCAGTAAGTGAAACATACTGTATATTTTATGGTAAATCAATATTCGGGTTCATGACCCTTTGTGGATAAGTGAGTGTATTGCGTGTGCGCGTCCCCGTGTGTAATGGTGCGTGTGTGTTTGTGTCGTGCCGTGGCGCAGGTGCAATGCAGCAGTATTTAACAAGGGTGATGGCTCTGGGATACACCGACACACCTGACTACACGATGCTGAAGGCTGGCCTTCATGATGCCTTGCTGCAGCTAGGGGGCGCCCTGGAGCAGCCACTCAGCTTCTAGGTGAGCGAAGGATACGTCCAGGGATTAGAAATGTCCTTTAGCTCGAGAACGAACTGGAAGTTTCCAAGGCTTCATCACAGAGAACCTGGATCATTGTAATACCACTGACAAAAATGAAGCTTAATTTTATTGGTGTTGGTGGTATTGGTGTCATTTCTAATTTCACATCTGGAAAACAGATTCTAATTGTATGATGTGACAGTTGAATGTGTCTTTTATATTTTTAGAGGAAAGGCACAAGACTGGATTTTTAAAGTGATTATGAATTTTACATTTGGCTCTGTGTGTGTTATGCTGTGTTCTGTTACGAGTTGAATAGTAGCCAATACCAGATTGACAAAACTTTTCACTTGTTTTGCCACTGTTGTTGTTGGTGTTGTTTGCAGTGCACTGTAGTTTTTACATACAAATGTGCTTGGGAAGGTGATGGCGGTAATATTCACACACATGTGGATGATTCATTATTGTCTATGTTTCAATGCCAAATTAGTCACCAAGTTCAGTTCCATGTTTGAAGATAAATCACAAATATAAGATCACAAATTGTTTCTATTGTACGCAACACTCACTGAAACCTATACATTGTTGTTTCGTTTTTGTTTCATTTTTTTTCTTATTGGCAAATTAAAGTTTTTTTTAAAGTGCTGAATATTATCAAATGTGTTATACATGTTATTGAATGACACATTGAATCTATCTGGTGCCTCTTAATATGAGGATAAGGTCTATACCCACCATATACACCTTCTATACAGCTTGCAGCACCTTGTGATTTCCTGCTAGTTTTGCTGTAGACCTTAATGTCATTACCTAACATGACCACAGGAGGGAAGCCATGGTTCATGTCCTATTACATTTCCATACACACAAAAATCACACCCATTTTCTAAAAAGAAATCTTTATATTTTTTAAACGAACATATTGACATTTAAAACCATATACACTTTTCTTTACTATGAAAATGTAAATCTCATGTTTGCATTTCAGAAAATAAACACCATCCTCTTCGCCTATGTTCACGCTTGCTTTGTCATTTGTGGGTTTTTTTTTTAAAGTAGGGACACTCTTGGCTTTTAGTCAGTCCAGGCACTTTCAAAATGAAGAGTACGTTCAAACATATAAGGCTTAAAATGAAAAAACTTCCCATGAAATATAGCATAGTGTACATCCTATGAAGGCAACTCACACCACCACAGATATAGCACTGGTGAGGGCCAGGCGATTCTCTTAAATCCACCAACTAGACTCTTATTTTGACACGTGTTGGCAGTGTAAGGTAACCAAACATGCAAGTTCAGTTGAAGTATTTTCCAGGAGGAAAACGACCTTCTGTACTCATAAATATTGCACCCAAAGTGTATTTCAACAGTTATAGTGGCTTTTTTATGAAATTTTAAATTTCCCAGCAGAGCTTATCAGCAAAGCCCCATCCTTACAAATGATAGCTTCATACGATCCAGTACTAACTTATGCAACACAACCACAGTCTTAGGCTTAAATGAAGAGTCTGTATGTTGTGCTGTGTTGTGTGTGTGTGTGTATGTGGGGGGGGAAACTGAATTTCAGCTGTGGAATACTTGTTTGCCCTGGGGAGGACCCCACGTGTGTGTTCTATACGGTCTCTCCACTTCCCAGAACAAACTGGAATTTGCTTGGTGTCAGGACAGTCTCAGCACTGATTGCATTTCCATAGCACTGTCGTTCAGCTTTGACAGAAAGTCCCAACCAACAGATGGTCACTGTGTTGCCGTTCAGGCTGCACATTAGCGCTCCAATTCAACCCCCCACCCACCCTCCCCACCTCCCATCCCTATCAAAAACTCTCCCATCACTATGTGTTGGGAGTTGCACTGAGTAAAACCAGGACCTGATGCTCTTCAGAGGACACAGTGGACTGGAGGACTTTGGTTCAGTGGTTGTGTGTTTGGCAGAGCCTCCCTTCCCTGATTCAACAGGTTCAGTTGGTACTAGAACCCACTGGAGGTGATTGTAATGTTTTGGACCATTGTCATCATAATCCCTCATCGGAGGCACAATAAAGAAGATAAAGACGCAGGGTGTAAAACACTATCGTTTGAGGCCGGTCGGAACCTCGGTAACAGACGACACAATGATAGACAATAAGCTGGCGACCACGTCTCCGGTGTCTAGCTCGCTGAAAGAGAGAGTGTGTTTGTGTGTCACCATAAATGACGGCCGGACTGCCTCTGGGACACAAGAACTGCCATCGCGGCACAAAGACACACTTGTGGAGTTTCACAACAAAAGCGAAACGTCAAGCCGTATTCTGCTGTAACAGAACAGTGGAGAAACGTGTGGGTGAAGGCAAGACAACGTAACAATAAAACATGTTTTTCTTTCTAAGTCATCAATCGGGGGGGGGGGGGGGGTCATAAATCAATCCCCACACTTTAGCTTGGTTGGTCCGCCCGAGACAGTTCATCTCCTGTCCGCACAACCTCCTCCAGTAAGGCAGAGCTTGCTTGTCGTAACAGTATCTCCTGGACACTATTGATCCAGCAGTGTCACACTGGGATTATATATATATATATTTATATTTATATATAAATTGGCAAATCTAGGCAGAAATGGTGGTGCATCTACGGTCCACTGCTGTTATGAGACGGTGTCGGCCATATTGCTGGTGGTAGAAGGACAATCCTCTTCTGGAGAGGGGGAAGAAAAAAAAGACGGCAATTGTAAACCTTGATAAAACTAAAACAAATGTTTGGGTTATTTTGTTTATGTTTCCCTGCTGCTGAAGCGCCTTACCCTTCTTCTCCTCTTCGTCGTAGTCCGGTGGTGGCCCCAGCTTTTCCACGTCACACACATCCTGGAGGTTCTCTGCACTCGATCCCTTTTATTTGCCACGAATAGAAAGCTCCGTTTACATTTCCCCAACACTTCAACACACACAACACTAACACACAGCGCTAGCAGGACTTTATAGCGTATTTCTGTTTACCTGCGATAAGTAGCAACAGTCTTCATCCGAATTGCGGAAGCCTTCTGGAGCCTCCATGAGGATTTCTAGCTCCACCCCCTCCCCCTCCTCCTCCTCCTGGCAGTCATCGCTATAGAAACAGGAACAGGGGAGCAATGACTAAGCGGCGTGCAGCGTCTAGTTTACACTACATAGCAACGGTTGCTGTTTCTTCCTTATTTGGCGGTCATGACATAACGGGGCTCACTGGAAACATGTTCAGGAACATTTAAGGTAACGGCGCTCCAACGTACACACATCTGGGCCCTGTCACATGACCTTGCTGTGATTTGGTGCGATAACCGAGCACTGACCTGTCACCAGTGGAAATCTTCTCCACGCCCACTTCCTGTTGCTTTAAGTCCTCTTCCACCAAGTCCTTTTCACTTTCGCCCCCCTTCACCTCCTCCTTCTCCTTCTCCTCCGACTTGTTTTCCTCCTCCTCCTCTTCCTCATCTTCATCAAGGTCGGAACAGTTGAGGAAGTCGAAGCTTTCGAGGGCCGTTTCGACTTCCTGGGTGAAGCTAGAGGAACTGGGACAACGGGCCTGTGGAGACGGGTTTATTTATTATTTAAAATTTTCATATGGAGGAAAACATCAAGCATCCAGCAGCCTGCAATTAGAGGAATGCACATTGTAACATTCACATTATTGCTTACCCTTTGTGTATCCTCAGAGTCCTTTAGCTCCTTGTTCTGTTCCTCCGAAGCGCTCTCGTCTATTAACCCCTCCGATACCGTGGTTTTGTCCTCTGTGGGCTGCTGTGTGGCTGTCCCCTGTGGTGTTGTGGCCTGGTGTATCCCCTGTGGTGTTGTGGCCTGGTGTATCCCCTGTGGTGTTGTGGCCTGGTGTGTCCCCTGTGGTGGTGTTGCCTGGTGTGTCCCCTGCAGCGGCGGTGTGGCCTGGTGTGTCCCCTGCAGCGGTGGGGGTGTGGCCTGGTGTGTCCCCTGCAGCGGTGGGGGTGTGGTCTGGTGTGTCCCCTGCAGCGGTGGGGGTGTGGCCTGGTGTGTCCCCTGCAGCGGTGGGGGTGTGGCCTGGTGTGTCCCCTGCAGCGGTGGGGGTGTGACCTGCTGTGTACACTGGCTTCCCTCCTGGCTGGAAATGCTCTCCTCGGATGAATCGCATTCGGCCAACTCCAGGGCGTCGGCCCTCTCCTCCAGCAGCGTGGCATTCTGGGAGAAAACGCTCGGATAGGACGTGCTCCGGGCCTTGGCGGCTGATTGGACAGAGTCTCGGGCGTCGCCACCAATGTGGCTGTCCGACTTGGAGCTCTGTAGGTGGCCGTTGGGCACCGAGTAGCTCCTGGCGCTCAGCATCTGGGAGAAGCCTGTCTCGGCCGCCGCCTCCTCGGGCTCGTCCTCCCCCTGGTTGGACGAGAGCGACGGCGTTGAGGTGCTGGACTGGCGGGGGCTGAAGGACAGCTGTCTGGTGGGCGTGGCGAGGAGGGCGTGCGATGGCGGAGCCACCGCCAGCCTCTGGCCGTGGTGGCCCAGCGCCGGGCTGGACGAGTCGTCAGACGACTCGGAGGAGTTGGACCACACAGTGCCGTTGTCCAGCTCACCCTGCCGCTTCAGGAGAGACTGTATGTGTGTGTGTGTGTGTGTGTGTGTGTGTGTGTGTGTGTGGTGGCGTGGGGGGGGGGAGAGGATGAATGCTAGAAGGTTAATGAGGGGGCCGAATTGTAGATTATTGGATTACATCTCTTTATAAATCAATTGCCATAGTTTCCATGTCTAGGCGATTCAATTATGCCCAGGAAACGGGAGATTGCTGATGCAAACTATTGTTCAGCAGCCCACTACTGAAATGCAATGCCTCAAGTGACACTTCTCACTGGAGTCCAATGTGACCGATTCTGACAAAATACAGGATTATAAAGATCGCCTCTTTCTTTGTTTCTACATCGACAGTCGGGATGAAGCAACATTTTCCAAACTCAAAACCAAACAACAATGGATAAAAATACCCTAAACTGGTTGGAATTACTCAAAACTGGAGCAGTTTACACAAACTATTCATATTTGCGAATGAATCATTATCAAACAATATGTTCAACTTGACTGGACTATGATTATCGTCTGCATATTTTCCTATCCATACATATCTATTATGCTAGACTAAACAACGCTATGTAGTTCCACTACAACAACGATTACATGCCAACACACCGATGATCAACGGGCGAATCAGGAAATGGCAGGGACGTCACTACTCCTCCGCACCTCACGGTGGAGCCCTCCTGGCAGGAGGGGGGGCGTGGCCGGCTGCCTTGGCCCCCGCCATTGGCTAAGCTCTTCCACTGGCTTGAGGGAGACATCGGGGGGGGGCACTACTCAACCACTACCAGGCAGCTACAGGGACCACAGCTATGCTCATACATGCTGCTGCTCTCGCATAGCCGGCTACTGCTACCGCTACTACCACCACCACCACCACCACCACCACCACCACTGCCAGCACCGCTGCTGTTGCTAATACTACTGCTACTGTTGGCTAGCCCGTTCTCTCGCCCGCGGCGCTCACACGGCCCACAACCACACACATGGTGCGCTGCTCTACTGCACCATTCGCTGTTGCTACGGCTACAGAACAAGCAGTCGGGGAGCAGCTGAAACAGAACAAGTCGGTGGAAAGGAGGAGATACATGACAGCTTTGTGAGTGAGGTTGGATGACTTAATACAAGGGAGAAAGATGGATGAAAATGATTGTTGTTGTTGTGGAGGCTCATGTGAGTGAGAGTGGCAGTGAGGAGCAGTTAAAGTGCAGAGAGGATTGTGCTCACTTACATAGAACACCTGCTCCCGCATGGAGGGCGTGTCAGGAGGACTGTGATTGGACAGGAGCCGCTTGGACATCGTGCTGGCAGATGACGTCTGGTCGTCCTTATCGAACGGACTGGGAAACAAAAACGGTATTGAGAGTGGGAAAAAAACATCAGAAAACTATATTTTAAACTCGACGACAAGGAAAGCTTAGGTTAGAGCACCCAGGAGACGGCTGAGGAGCGACCTCACCTCCAGGTCACCTCCAGGTTCAGCTTGACCGTGCCAAGGTCGTTGATGTCCACGGCGAGGGTCTGGGGAGGGGGCAGAACAGGTCCAGCATCTCGCAGGACACACTGCCCACCACAACATGGTTGGCCAGGCTCTTCAGCTCCGTCACCTGGTGAAACAAACAAAAACAATAAAAAACAAGCCCATATATCACATGGTATGTAGAGCTTGTTGTGTGTGTGTTTGGGATGTTAAAGAGGCCCTGTTATACTGCCAGATGTGAGCATGATTAGGCATTTACAAGCCGTTTCTAAATGGTCATGTGACATACGAGACTGTACCAACTGGTAAACTAATCTAGTCAACATACATCTAGGTGGACATTCCCACTTGTGATGTCACTTCGTCACTGACAATTTTAGTCACATGACAATTTGGAAACGGTTTGTAATGGCTAATCATGCTCACACCTGGTGGTATAATAGGCCCCCTTTAATAAATAACCGTTTAACCGATAACCGTCAAGATATTATTTTAACTGACTAAAACTATGAGTACAATTGTTAAAAAAAACTAAACAAATGATCAAATTTATCCTCATGATCCGTTGTTGTTTTTGCTGGCGTTGGACATGAAAGAATAAATTCCAGAGATGGCTTCAAATAATTGAAGCAACCTTCATTAGTTTTGCTGTCAAACATTCCAACATCACTCTAAAACCTTCTGTTGTAGTTTAGTAGTTCACCGTCATCATTTGTTCACGTTACTTTTAATCACCTTTAATCAGCAAGGTTGTCCCTGGTGGCGTACTCTTAAGGTGTTGTTATGCCTTTTTACCTTTTTTACATTACCAAGTGCTTTCATAGCTGATGTCATTAGTTACTTGTAATAAAAGCCACCAATAATCATTTTTTATCTAATAGTGCTCTGGCACATGCTCACACAGGCCTCAGATACCACAGGTGTTTACACAAACAATGTCCTTTTCCAATAAAAAAAGACAGTCTTTTTTTTATAGCAAATCTATTCTTCATCAGTTAATGAACGGTTAACGAGGGTCGATTATCGGTCAGAAACAAAAAGTCTGAATTAGCATCTCTAGTGTGTGTGTAAAAGCATTGTATTATTTATTAGGCCATATGGCCGTCCACATAAATCATTAAACTAGTACTGGATGACATGAGGATTTCATGAGCAGCGCAACACTTGTTGTTAAATATAACTTGGGAGGAAAATTAGACCGTGGTCTTACTTTAATGGACAACAGCTCGGTGATGAGAGGCAGGAAAATGTTGTCCTCGCTGTCCCAAATCTGCTTGCTGCTCACTTCGACGCGTCCCCGCATGCGCCAGCGCTGCCGGCCGTAGCGCATCAGGACCTGACGAACCAAGGCCAACAACACTTAACGCCAACAACGTCCAAAATAGACATGACCGGCATTCATGACCAACTGTTCTGTGTGTGTGTGTGTGTGTGTCTGTTTACAATGTGTCGTCTAACCTCGTACTGGTCCCCGGCACACAGCCGCGCAAAACCGGCGAGACCTGAAACCCATTAGCAGGGGAATGAGTTAGCGGTTCAAGAGGGAAATTTGGTGGCAACAGCAGCGAGGATGAGCGAGATGCCAGAGCATGACTCACCTTTCATCTTTATGTGAAACTCTCCCATCTGGCTCTCCAGATCGCTCTCCAGCGAACACATGTGCTAAAACAGAAAACAGAAACCGGGGGCGAGGGGAGGGGAGGGGGGATAGTGAGAAAGGCTTCATTAATATGAATACCCCGAAAAACCCTCTACTATTTACTAGTTACGAATTACTATCCGATTCTAGTATAAGAATATTACTGTAATCCACGTGGACATTTTTACTACATTTCTGCACCAACAGTGCAGATTTTGCTACTTGTCACTTTTTAACCATACTTATTAGGTACTATATTACTAATTGTTCAGAGTTGTTTTAGAATTTATGTTTATAAGAATACTTTTTACTGTACTATTACCAATTGAAAGATGTCTTAGAATTTATGTTTACAATTCATGTCTCTTAGAATGTATGTTCAGATGAATACTGCAGGAGTTAATGGGGAGTAAGCATTCCATCGTACTTGTTACATGTGGCAATAAATAAATCTTGAATCTTGAGCACACCCACTACATTAGACTACAGACACATCCGGGGGAGGCCGGTAGCCATGAGGCTAGCCTGAGCGGGCTTACTTCAGTACACTCCGGAAGCCCTTGTTGGCTTCACTCAAGCTCTCCCGCGCCTCCTTGCTCCCCGTGGCCGAGTTGAAGGCCGCCACCATTTTGCTGGCTCCGTCCTCACCCTCCGCTGTATGCAGTAGGCGTCGTACAGCTCCTCCACCTGGAATGCACCACCAGATCGTGAACGGGGGGGAATGCACCATCAATACAAATGGACAGGGTGGCGGTGTGGGCAGTGGTTGGTGAAATGCTATTACCACAAGTAAATCAAACATGTCATTTTGTATTGTCATGGGGACGCACCTTGCTGAGATGGAACTCCAAGCGGCGCATGAATCTTTCGATGGCTTTCACTTGCTGCCAAAGAAAGAGAAACTCAATGAAGCCTGTATAAACACACTTACTCCCACTGCTTATTCCCCAAGCGTTTTAACATGCAACTGGCTGTAGATGACGCCTACCTTATCTTGTTCATACAGGGAGCCCTATAGAGAAAGGAGGACAAAGACAAGTATATATGAGTTAGCATCACAAAAAGCACAACAACAAACATCAGCAGACAGCCTGGCAGGATGATACTGGGGTCGTAGGCGGTGGGGAACTGGTGTGACTGGTTTTACGGCATGGGGGGTCTCTCTCACCAAACGACCGTTCCTCTTGTTCTCTCTGATCTGCTGGCCCAGGCTGTCCAGCTCCAGCTGATGGACCTGCAGGTAGGACCTGAGGACAAACACACCACGCACAGCACCCGTTACGGCTCGACTCGTGTGGACGGGGAGATGTTCCACCTGTCTACAATCACCGGCTGGTTGTAAACACATACAAGTAAACAGCAACCGATTTCAATCAGTCGTCATACTCAAGGGTTTATGATCTACATGGAGTACCAACATTTTTTTGCTATACATCATATATTATATATGATATTATCTATGATACAATTGATTATCAGTATAGTGCTTTTTATCCAGAAAAAAAACAACACACAGTTTACTTATGTGTTTACAGGCCACTTGGCCTCCAATATGACATGAGATCCAAAGGCCAATTTTGCATCTATGTATATACAGTATGTATACAGTTAGGACTGGACAGTAGTTAGTATGTCTACCTGTAGTGGTTAGGGTGTGAACCTGTAGTGTAATCGGTCGGTGTGTGTGTCGCCTAGTGGGTCAACACATCTATTACCAAGTAGTAAATAGTAGTGGCCATGCAGACGCCAGAGAGACAGAGTGTGAGTGTGTGTACTACTCACTGCAGGCCTCTCCGCAGGGCAGCGTAGACCTCATCCAGCCTCTCGGGCTGGGGGGTCTTGGCAGGGGGGTTCTTGGTGGAGCCAGTGAACATCCTGCTTCCGTCTGTAGCCACCTAGTGCTTGGACCATATAGCGCTGTGCGCGAGAAGAAACCAGAGAGAGAGAGAGAGGCACTGACATGATCAGCACTTGAAATGTTGTGGCTGCTCTGGTATCGACCGGGAAATTGCTGAAGGTAAAAGTGTCAGGGGCTTATTAAAAGATAACAATCATTTCTAATTAGATGTATATCTATATTAAAAAAAAACGTTTAGATGCCAACACTGTGCTAGCTATCGACAGCACAAGGGATATGGGAACCAAGCCAGTGGGCTAGAGGCAGGGATAGACATACGTGAGATAATACGTGAGATTTAAGGAGCACTTACCTGTTGATTGGAGAAGACTCTTACTGATCCAGCATGCTTGCAGGGTGGACTTTAGTACTGCAGCATGTCCAGAGTTATGTCCTAGCGATGTAATTTCCTGTCATTTGCACACACAAAAAAAGACAGTGTGAAGGAAATGCTTTGCCATCATAACCGTACAATGGGGAATGTATTTAATCAATAATCACAAATGTATGGCCATTAATAAAACATGTCCGCCAAAATACACACATAGTAATAGTAATAACAGTGGAGGAAGGCATAAAAGCGCAACGGTCTCATTTCCTCCTCCTTTGCCACATTGTGTTGCTCAGCATCTGTGTGGAGCGTATGCGGCTGTATCACGCCTGACGGACTACTACTGTCAACAGTAGGCTTCCCTTCCTCTTCCTTCCCCAATAACACCCCCTTCTCTCTCTCTCTCTCTCTCTCTCTCTCTCTCTCTCTCTCTCTCTCCATACAACACAGAGCACAGGAAGTCTCATGGCTGACTTTAGACAGGAAATTCTACAGGGCAGTCTGGCCTCCGAGTATAAAAACATCTTGCAGAAATTGGCAATGGCTCGTCTGCCAAACCATCGCACGTGAACAGAAATCTGCATTTTATTGGCCGATCCGAAACCCCCACGGCATGCGCAGAGCGTTTATAGACTGGCCAGAGTCAGGAGTCACAGGAACTACAAGCAATAGTAAAGACTACTGAGGGCATGGGCCCAGGCTAAGACGGTGACAAAAGAGATTACAGACTTACAGCGGACTAAGCCACAGTCAAACCTATGTTAACACCTTTTAGATCGAGGCAAGGCGTTTTACAAAAATTAGAAGAGTAGGCATGCCATCTTTACTCTCTTGTTATAATGGCAGCCGTCTGTCGCTTCCCATGTAATCGTGGTGATTCACGACTAGTAGTACTGCCCATAGTACTGTTGGACATTACAGTATTCCAGGGGTCCAGTTAAAGCGCTAATCCTAGCCACATGCTGAGAGGATTAGCTGTGGTTTCTTCTCAGGATCAGAGAATAGCAAGGTCCTTTTAAAAAAAGTAAGAAGGTAACTTGGACCAAGATGGGTTATCCACCATTCCCACTTGTATAGTAAAAGACCCTGACCCATGATCCGTTTAGATTCTGATGTGAGTGCACTGGAAACGTTCAGGCACACATGAAGACAAAAATGCTGACTATTGAGTGACAAATTAGGACCCCTTCCTTGCCCCAAGTCTGACGAGCTCTGAGGACTATACTAGTCTGGGCTATAATGTCACACACTATCACAGGCCTACTCACATATAACTATATCTGTGTTCATTAGTGATGTGACGGCAACAAAAACAAAGAGCAAACTGTTGGGATTACCTCACAAGACACACACTCAGTTTCAGCAGGCTAGCGCGTGAGCATCCACTAAATGGACACACGCACGCATACACACACGCGCGCGCGCGCGCACACACACACACACACACAACCACACGCACGCGTGTGGTTGTGTGCGTGCGTGTGTGTGTCTGTGTGTTGAGGGGATGTCCCTAAATGACAAAAACGGGAAAAAAAAATAAAATAAAAAAATAAAAACAACGGTCGCATAACAAATCGCTAGGTCGGCCTCAAACAATCACTGCAAATAAAAAATAAAAATAAAATATATATAGACAGGGCCTGGGGACGTTTGTAGTGACAGAAACACGTCCTGTGACGCCTCGCATCTTAAAGACGCCTATTAGGCCGAAACTTTGCAATAGTAACGACCCCTAAACCCCCCAAGCCCACCATACCCCACCCCGTCTGAAATAATAATGACGATGATGCTGAGTAATAAAGCAGTCATTACCAAACATAAGCGCAGTGAACGGCGCTGGTTGTGTTATATATTAAGAAAGGTTTTCAGTGGGATCAACTTAATTTTTTTTCGGAAAACTTAACTTAACATCAAAGAAAGACAAGACTGACTGTCGGAGACAAGAGCGTCCCTATCCACGTATCCCTGGGTTCCTTACATGGGAAAACCACTGGAGTTTTAGTCGTTTTTGTCTCCGTGCACAGTGAACAGTGTTCTCTTACCTCTGGTTGAATATCCGCGAATCCCGACAATGTCCCATCGCGATGCTCAATGCGTTTTCACAGCCGTTCACAGCAGTCAGTCCGGGCTCAGGGCTCAGGGCGCTGTCCTTCTGGAGCTCGCTTCTACTTCTCTTCTGCGTCCACAGTCAAGTTCGCGCCGCTCCGCCATCACCTTCCGGTTGGAGGGCTTTCAAAGTAATAGTTTTTGTATTTCGAAACTGACTACCATTTTTTTTGTTAATAGCTAATAGATTCCGCTTTGTAATACGTAATTACTAATATCCCAACAAATCAATAAATACAATGTCAATATATCAATATGTATACATATCTACAATATACATGGTGCATCCCAGTACAATTTAGTCTATGATATATTAAATATCCAGAAGCATTGTATAGGAACTATTCCGTTAATTGAATGGGGGAAGCAATTAGGACGTTTTATAAAAAGAAAAATACACCAACAACAGAAGAAAGAGAAGAAACACAATTAAGCAAATTCAAGTGCTAAACATTCATGCTAAATAATTGGCGCAGTGTGTATTTAAACATTGGTTAGGTTGGGGAAAATTGTCATAAAAACATAATAAGCACATTAACAAACGAAAACGGTGCTTTTACTTTAAAAGGCCGCTCGTCGAAGCGGAAGCTCTGGTGGTTCTCAATACGAGCGGCTGTTGAGATGTGGCGCTGCTCGCTGGATGAGCGGAAAATCACGTCGATGTGCTCAAATACAACAGGAAGGCTGAAAACACTGAATAATAACCCCGAGACCCTGTTTACAAACATTAACTCCCATTTATTGTGTTTTTAGATTAAAATCTCATCTCATCTCAATAGGATTTTATTATAGGAATGGAAACATGGAGCTCATTGCTATGCAAAACAACAAACCTTTTCTGACTTGTTGACGTCCATTTAAAAGCAGTATCAAGGATTTATTAATTTATTTCTTGATAGGCATGTATTTTCTTGATAGGCAGGAGACTGGAGTGGAAAATTAGTTTGAATTAAGTTTCACCTTTCATAAGTTGTTTGTTCCATGACAAGGTACTAGTCATGCTCATGAAACTTAATAAGAAATGGATACCCTAATATTTTCCATGCCAAGTTACACGCCAGTTAATTACCATTACAACTAAGACACATTTTTAAGTCCAGTGGTAAAGCAACTGAAAGATCATATGAACATGCCTGTGCAGGCGGGAATATAAATATAGGCTACAGGGCTAAATTCACCTGCCACTGCTCAATAATGTCAACTTGTAGGCAATGTGATTGTGTGTTTAGAACAATATATGGATGCATCATGGCATGAGTGTAATGAAAGGAGGATATGACACACGTGTGAATTGCACATCAGTCATAACATGCCGGGTTAAACAGAAGAAGGAACTCAGCAATCAGTGACACAAATCAGCTTGTTATAGAAGTGAAAAAGAAGAAACATGACACATGTGTCAGAGTGATTCATAGTCTTATCTGTAATTTGGGTTAAAGGAATACAAATGACAATCAACACATTGATTTAGACAGTTCCTTTCATAATTTTCATAATCTTACTTAGTAAGACATTTAATGCTCAGAAAGAATGTAAACATTAGGGAGATGTCATGTCCTCACATGATTCCACGGGCATTAGTTGCTATGACAACAATGCGCATGCATGTGACAACCATAATGACAATACATAGATTATTAAACATTAATTTCTTGGCCAGAGGATGTGAGCTCCAGTATTTATAACTTGCCATATGCCACCACCACCACATGCATTCTCACAGCAGTCTCTCCTGACAGCGTCCATATCACCCTCCATCTTCACAGTGACATTGTCCATCTCTTCAATGGCCTCCTGTTTGCGTGGGCTGCCGTAGCCAGCTGTGAAATATTGTGGTTGAGTGTGTGCCTTATAGAAGATTGAGTATTTATGTGCACATTTGAGTTCACTGATAAGATTTGTAGATCGACTTTTGATTGTTTGAATGGCACGTATGTCTTACAACACAGGTTATTACAAATACCAATGTGGTATATTCATGTGAAACAAAAGAACCATGGTATTAATTTGATATACCCTACAGTATCCACATACAAAACCAGGCACGCTAGTTCCAGGTGTCATTAGACCTTTACACTGGGAGGATTATCTGCACAGTGTATGTAAATGTGAAATATGGAAACACTGTTTAGTGAGTGGTTGGTTTTCACAGACATGCAAATGACCACGTAAGTGACAGACACATCCTGCAAAGTGATTGGAGACGGATTGGCTGCCACCGACAAAGTACTCACTCCGAAGCACCTTCAAGTTTTGTTTTGGTATAAGCGCTCTTGGGGGCAGTTTTAAGATGATAGTGTTGTGGTTAAGGCGGTTGACCGCCAGCCGAAACATACTGTTATCCATTTATCTGAATTAAGTGTCTGCTGAATGATAAAGACACAGTTTTTATTAGGTCAGCTGCAATGCATTGTAATGATAAATGTGAACACCTTGTTAAGACTCGATATCACAATAGCTGCTCCAAAGAGCATCCACTTCACTTCACACACTTCAAGTTTGTTATTATTATTATTATTATAGATCATGAATCATACCTGTGTCCTCATCATCATCCTACTTGAAAAATATCTTGTTGGGCCTTGGTTGTGTTCCCTCTTCAGAACTAGCTTCCCAGACCCCAACATGATTTAGCAAGTTAAGGCTTCATGAATACAAATAACAATGGGTATCTGGAAAGAAAAAAGTAGTGTTGAAATGCTGCAAATATTGCTCCAGTTCTGATTACAAACATATTTTTCCCGTATTTGTAATCAGACGTAATTACATTTTTGTTTGGCAATTCTGACATTTTATATTCTACATGAGTAATCAGTTAATTTAAATTCTATTGGAATATTTTGTCACACCAACTGTAGGCAAATATATACACACACACAAACACTTTTTTCTGACAAACTTGGGCCAAGGTTGAGTCTGAGTTTCATGCTCAGAATTAGACTGGAAGTCGGACCCGACCACAACTTAGCGTGACAAGCACCAAGCATGTTATTCCGAGAGATAGAGAAGACACCAGTCAAAATCAATTGGCATAGCTGTGTAGCATTTATTCTGACAGGCCGCTGTAGGGGGTAAGGATTTTAAGATATTGCAAGATGTTGACTGGGTGCATGTGGAAGAAACAGATGTCCAAAAATGTAAGAAGTTGGGTTGCATTTTCAGAGCTATAAATAGGGTCAGGCAGGGTCACAGCAGGCCCCCCAAAAAGGGTCGAACTATTCTAAAATGTTGTGATGTCAGACGTTGGCAGTTGCCACATCATGTAGCACATTGGTCACACTTGAGCATTTATTGTTCTCTGAGTGCTCACTGAGCGCAGGGAATTATTATCCTGGAATTATTTCCAGGATGATAATGGAGTTGTCCGATATATCCACTGGTAAAAAATAATAATTATGAATGTATAAACATTAGGTAAAACTGGAAATGCCAATTGCCATATTGTGTCCATATGGTGTATGGTGCTCACCCTTATGTGTCCACCATCCACATGTACCTTTAAAAGTTGGATCGTCTCTTGCTGGCATAAGTGCAGTGGAAAGGTCGGTCTGCTCTGCTGCATGGTAGCAGATGCTTCTCACACTCTCCTGGACAATGCAACACGTCTCATACCACCTTGACTCATGAACAAGACATGATCCCAGTCAGTCAACAGAAAGAATGGGCTGTTGTGCACTTGAAGGGTGTGTGTGTGTGTGTGTGTGTGTGTGTGTGTGTGTGTGTGTGTGTGTGTGTGTGTGTGTGTGTGTGTGTGTGTGTGTGTGTGTGTGTCTGTGTGTCTGTGTGTGTGCAAATTAGCTACTCTCTTTTCCATAGATTTGTGGTTAGGCGTTTTGTGATGTTATATGCATATGATATGCTAATAAGCAAGTTTGTTGTAACAGGTTCTGATTGGGTGAGAGTTGATGCCCGATTGGTGATTATCTTGCTTGCATCTTCTCCAGTAACAACATCCGTGTCCATGGCAGAGTTGCCATAGTGGAACTTTCCTCCTGGTGAGATACTGCTGCATCCCCAAATTCAGATAGAATAACTGATCTGATGACACATTGAAAAAGGTCTTCCTTTTTAGGGACTTTATGCTTTAATTGCAAAATAAACTGGGGAGAATGTGATATTCCTCTTTTTGGCATTTCATTAATCTGCTCTGATTGAAGATGATGCTGGTTAATAGATAAATTGACCTGGACAGAGTATGGGTCCTGACTTTATCTCCCGGCCTTTCTGTGTGGAGTTTGCATGTTCTCCCCGTGCTCCGCGGGGTCTCCTTCCACAGTAAGAACCCCAATTAAAAACATGTGAAGATCGCTTCTCCTGTCCTGTCCCTGACCAAAGATGTGGACGCAAGACCTGGAGCTGCTGGTCCCCGGGCGCCGTAAAAGGGCTGCCCACTGCTCCTGGCTGCCCCTGGCTACAGGATGGGTCAAATGCAGAGACAAAATTTCCACGGGCCACCCTCCCTGCATGCGTGTGTGTTTGGCGGTCACCACTTCCTGCATGCTGTGTGTTTGTGACCATAAGTGTGGACTAATAAAGTGATCTTTCTTCTTTCTTTCCTGACCCCTGGATGTATTCAATACATCCTCCATGTTTAGAACCAATGTGGCCACTAGGTGGCGCAGGTTCTCATTCATCCACATGGGCTCGCAAACCGTTCGTCGGGCTACGCGATGGGATTTGACTTGAAAACGCGTCCAAATGCAGGGGTACTTCTCCTGTACACGGTGGTGGTGGTGAGGACGCCGTGTCGTGCCGTGCCATTGCTGCAAAAAGACAAGGTACACATTACAATGAAGTGTGCATTCGACAATACACGGAACTCCTGAAGTATAGTTTTTACATTCTTATTGCAGTTCTTATAGCATTCTTTATGAGCTCATCATAACTAAAATATCGAGCTATGTTCGTGCATTACCCAATTTCCAACCCACCACTGCACACTCAATGCCCCTGCAATTCCATGCAGAATGTGCCGAATACAATCTGGCACGTCACAGATAATTAATGTAATTATTATTTGAAAAAAAAGTACTTACGTGTTGGGGTGGGGAGGACCCCTTATGTTGGGATGGGGAGGACCCTGCATGTTGGGGTGGGGAGGACCTGCATGTTGGGTTGAGGAGGACCCTGCATGTTGGGGTGGGGAAGACCCTGCATGTTGGGGTGGGAAGGATCCTGCATGTTTGGGTGGGGAGGACCCCGCATGTTGGGTTGAGGAGGACCCCGCATGTTGGGGTGGGGAGGACCCCACATGTTGGGTTGAGGAGGACCCTGCATGTTTGGGTGGGGAGGACCCCACATGTTCTGTTGAGGAGGACCCTGCATGTTGGGGTGGGGAGGACCCCGCATGTTGGGGTGGGGAGGACCCCGCATGTTGGGGTGGGGAGGACCCTGCATGTTGGGGTGGGGAGGACCCCGCATGTGGGTTGAGGAGGACCCCGCATGTTGGGTTGAGGAGGACCCCGCATGTTGGGGTGGGGAGGACCCCGCATGTTGGGGTGGGGAGGACCCTGCATGTTTGGGTGGGGAGGACCCCGCATGTTGGGTGGGGAGGACCCCGCATGTTGGGTTGAGGAGGACCCCGCATGTTGGGGTGGGGAGGACCCCACATGTTGGGTTGAGGAGGACCCTGCATGTTTGGGTGGGGAGGACCCCACATGTTCTGTTGAGGAGGACCCTGCATGTTGGGGTGGGGAGGACCCCGCATGTTGGGGTGGGGAGGACCCTGCATGTTGGGGTGGGGAGGACCCCGCATGTGGGTTGAGGAGGACCCCGCATGTTGGGTTGAGGAGGACCCCGCATGTTGGGGTGGGGAGGACCCCGCATGTTGGGGTGGGGAGGACGCTGCATGTTTGGGTGGGGAGGACCCCGCATGTTGGGGTGGGGAGGACCCCGCATGTTGGGTTGAGGAGGACCCTGCATGTTGGGGTGGGGAGGACCCCGCATGTTGGGGTGGGGAGGACCCCGCGTGTTGGGCTAGAGGTCGCAGTGATTCGGACTTCTTTATTTGCTGTATCCGAAGCGCGAGCGTCTCCGAGTGGGCGGAGCGGCGGACTGTGGGAGCGTGGCTCACAGCTGAGCCGCCACTAAACGCTATATATACTACAGTGTACTATCTAGCTGCTTTAGAGCCTTACGCTGTTCATTGGCGCAACATTACGCGTGCATATGCATATTGATTTGTTTTTGGCGCGATTTATTTGTGCCACTAAACACAAAATGGCGGCACGCATGGCCAAACGCACATGCGCATTTAAATACATGATGGGGAGGGGGCGGGGGGAAGGGAGGAGGAGGGATGGGCGGGGGGAGGGAGTGGGGGCAGGGGTGGGTGTTTCCCCGGTTCTACCCAATGTTAATACACAGCAATGGGTTTCATCCGTGGTTTTTAAAGTCAAAGATAACATTACGTAATACCTTTATGATCAATGGCACGTTTTTTTCATGTACTTTGATCAATCAATCAAATCATTAAGACAAAGGTAAAGCACGTTTTGCAGACAACCTACCAATTCCTTTTAAGTGCCATTTAGAATAACACTCTCAATCTCATGGACATAATTTACAGCTATGAAACCTTTTAAAAAGCACTGTATTGCACTATAGTTCCAGAAAGCTTCCATGCATAATTCATTATTTTGGATCCACAAAGGCTGCTGCTTAATTTGATTACAGGGTGACTGGTAAAGATGAAGAACCACCATCTTGTGACCATTTCAACACATGTTCCCTCTTTCCAACAAAATTGCTGCTGGAAAAAATAAGTGTCTACCAATACAACCTCTTGTCAGTATTTCAAAGCATCTTCCGCATATGAAAATTAATTATAAATTTATTACATAATCATACAAAATTGTGGTTGTTTCGGTCGCTGCTATAATAGCTTGTTGATCTATGGTGTGTCCTTTGTACACGAAAGGCACTGCAAATTCTAATGAGTTCTTTCTAATTTTTTCCCCTGCTTTTACCGGCATCCTTTTTCTCACGCTTTTCCTCCGTGAGGGGAGGGGAGGAACAAGGCGAGGTCCTGTTGTCATGTCTGTCAGTCTAGCCGGCTTGGCCCCTCCCACTTCAGCAGAGGCATTACATACTGCTGGTACTCCCTTACACATAGCAACGGCGCCTCGGCAACAGAGCCAGGGCAACGGGGCTCCACGGCAACCGAGCGCCGTGTCTCACCCCAATGGAGCTGCCGTTGGGCGGACCAGCGCTGAGACACTACACCCAGAGCCGCCCCAGACCTCACCGGCAGAAACTCAACCACCGCCCCAGCAGACCACAGGTACCGTGACACACAGAACCCTGCAAATTAAAACAGGCGGAAGAAAAAGGTGTGTGTGTGTGTGTGTGTGTGTGTGTGTGTGTGTGTGTGTGTGTGTGTGTGTGTGTGTGTGTGTGTGTGTGTGTGTGTGTGTGTGTGTGTGGTTCTGCATGAGAGAGGAGAGATAGAGACAGTGATGAGAGGGAAAGGGAGATTCAGTGTGTGGGTGTGTGTGTGTGTGTGTGTGTGTGCTGGTGCCCCGTGTATGCACACAAAATGGAAGGTAATGAGATAGGAGAAATGTAATAGGGTAACAGTGGGAGAGACGAGGAAAGCCTTGGAGAGGACAGGGAGGGATGGTCATGTGCAGGATGGATGGTGTGTGTGTGTGTGTGTGTGTGTGTGTGTGTGTGCGTGCGTGCGTGCGTGCTCCAATAAAATGTTCTCATTGTGCTGGCCACCAGCTGTTTCATCCAGCTACACTTTACGCATTTATCTGTGTGTGTGTGCATGGATGATTGATGTGTAATTGATGTGGGTATAATAAATCCATACATCTTTCATGCTTGCACTCTCTAATGATTTATTTATTTAATTTATTCAGGGAATTCTGTGGGGAAAAGACACTAGGGAAGCAGCACGATTCAAGAGACTCCCCTGAACAGATATTGTGTAACATTGGCTTGTGCTTAAATGATGCTCTTCAGCTCTTCTTCTCTGATATCATTTACGTTTGGGCACCCAGATGTGAAAGATATGATGGATATTTTCCTGAGTAGCTGATCATTATGCATGCCATGTTATTATAATTTCCCTTGATTCCAAGGGCAATCTTCCTTTTTTTTAATACCAGAACTGGATGGAGCTAACTGGGGCAAAAAAATCACCAGAGAATGGAAGTGAAAAAGGGGGCGTGTTTTCTGTGAATGGCACATGATGCTACAGAGCTGTATTTGATGATCTGTGTGTGGCTTGGTGTAACTGTATGATTATGTGTCTGTGTGATTGTATAGGAGCCAATAATTGAGAGTGAAAATGAAGCCCTTGAGCACATGGGGCGGGTGGATGAAGGAGTCGAAGAGTTCTTTACAAAAAGAGTACTTCCTGCGGATACCCTGTGAGTACATCCATCTACCAATCTCTATGGTCTGTTTAACTTGACACACAACAACATTAAATGTAAATGAACAGTGTTGATAAAGATCACGGATATATATATCATACATACCACAACATTTTAACGGTACATTATGTAATCGAATCAACACGTAACGGAGGGTGTTTTTCTGCAGGAAAAGCGAAGATGAGATTTCACCAGTTGCAGTTCCAGAATCGATCCCCGCCAGCGCTGCGTCTTGTCCACCGCCGACCAAAACGCTGAGGAGGAAGCTCGGGGACTTCTTCACACTGAGGAAGAGACGGGCCCTGAAGAGCGAGGCGAGCCAAGAGGGGCGTTCCAAGAAGGCGTCCATCGCCGACCTCATCCGTCCTCTCAGAGAGGCCGCGCGGGCCGACAAAGACAAGAACAAAGTCAAGGAAAACGATAAAGAAAACGACAAAGAGAACGACAAAGACAAGCAGAAAGAAAAAGCGGACGATGCAACGACCGGAGGAGATGCAGCGGCAGAGGAGGAGACGAACGGTCTGGGGTCTGCAACGCTGCGGAGCGACGCGGCCCCCCCTCGACGGGCCCTCCGAGAGGGGAAGTCCCAGTCGCTCATTCTGCTGTCTGGGTCAGCAGCAGCACCTGGAACCGGCAGCACCAGACACACGGCAAAGGTAAGGTAGACACTTTGCATGGCTTCATCAGAAACTCATTGGGGGCGGAAGTAGCTCAGGAGGTAAGAGCGGGTGTCTGGCAACAGGAGGGTCCCTGAGCAAGATGCCACCTCACCCTAACTGCTCCCGGCGTGTTGGTTGTTACCTTGCATGGTTGACACCGCGGTCTGTGTATGAATGGGTGGATGTGAGGCAACTGTAAAGCCCTTTGGATAAAAGCTGCACATATAAATGCAATCCATTTACCATTTTACCATTTAATTGCATTCAGCAGTTGGAGCGGATGCCTTATATGTTTATTTCAAATGTTGTTGTTTTTTTACAGAAATCCTACGAGGGCCAGCACAGCTTTGAACAAAAACTGAGTCTCATGCTGCAACGTATTGGCGTGACTAAACCACAGCCAGCAGAGGAACAGGTGTGGTGTAACCATAGAGGAAAAATACAACTACAGGGACAGCACCTGGTGAACTAGCAGTTATTGCGCTCGATGTTCCGACTTGGATTAAATTAGTGCTAATGTCCTTTGCCAGCTAAGCACCAACATGGCAATATGTTTCACCACATTTGGGGCCTTCGCTGCAGTTCAGTTGGTCTGATGTTTGTCTGATGTGTTGGCATACAAAAGCGAATGAATGAAATTGTCATTCTTTGATGCAATTCTCACAGAATCCGGAAGGAGAGATGAAGAAGGCTGACTCTGAAGGTAAGACTTTCTATTGAACATATATGTTTAAAGTTATTATAAATGTATAGATATTAAATATCTCTCTATATTTATTTATTTATTTTAACTAGGAACTATAATCGACAATAAACCAGAGCCACCGCCTACCTTCTCAAAACCCCGGACAATGTCCACATCATCAGGTAACACACTCAATGCACACTTTAAATGCTCTTTTTTGACTATGGATTATAAAAACATCTTCTAAATAAATTGCACATGTGCTCCATCGTAGATACCAGACATCAGATTCGTCAGAGTGCGTCTGCGCACGAGTCTGCAGGAAAGCCTGCCTTGCCTCCTAAACCAGTCATCAAGCCCGCCGCCGCACCACCTCCGACATCCGGTCGCAACACGCCAGAGAATGAGCTGGCTAAAATACAGGAGGCGGACCCATCCACACCGAGCAAACCTGATCCCCCGGCCCCCTCAGCCTCCTCTCCCTCTCCCTCCTTCATCACCACTGCCACCGCCCCCCTCACTGAGCCCTCCATGTCAGCCTCCATCCCTCATTCAGTCACTGCCGAAACCTCCCCACCGACCCCTACTGTAGCCCCCTCTGACACGGTGGCGTGCACCGACTCTGCCTCTCCATTAACCGCGTCTCCGGTGCTCGTGGATAGCGCGCCTGCTATTGCTACAACCGGCGGGACTGTAGCTGTCTCCTCCACACAGCCCCTATCTTCATCTGCCATCACCATTCCCCCCGGGAATTCTATTGAGTCCATTACTTTGACCCTGCTCAGTCCTTCAACAACAACAACATCAACAACCACGGCTTCTGTCCCCTCCTCTGACTCAGTGGCAATTAGCGAGAGCTCTGCTTCTGCTATGCCACTGAATCCATCAACATCACCGTCTGCCATTCCTAATGGTGCCGTGACAAACTGTACTGCTTCTTCTTCTATTTCTCCCGTGACGTCTTCAGATGCCACCACTGTGGACACAGCATCTGTAGTCTCAGCAGGAATCTTCCAAGATGCGCCTTGCTCCCCCACAACTCCGTCAGCCAGTAGCGTAGCCCACCCTGACTTCACCTCAGCCACAGATATCCCCACCAGCTCTGAAACGCCAGTTTCATCTGCAGTTACCCCGGCCCTTGATTCGGTTGATGCGACTCCTTTCTATAAAACTACAGTCCCAACAGACCCCATTCCCAACATTCAATCAACAGCATCATCCTATGATAGCACTGCCACTCCTGCTAATGCTAATGTCACCAGCCCAGTATCCACCGATAGCGTTGTCTCTGTTTTACCTTCTCCAAGCCCTCGGCCAGGCATGTCCGTCCCCCCAGACGCCACTAATACCTCCTGCCCGAAGTCATCCATCTCAGGTTCCACCGATGCAACTCGTCGACCCAGTACATCCACCACTCCCCCTGCCACTCATTCAGAAAAGCCAGCCTCAGTTAGCCTTCCTGTCACAAACAACCAGGGTGCAGCCCACTTGAGCAGTGTCAGCACCTCTGGGGATACAGTCCCCTCTGCTGCTTTGCCAACGGAGGCTTCAGGGGATTCCACAAGTCCAACATATAAAAGCCAAGCTGACGTGGACAATTTACAACCTCTGCCACCAGAGGAAAATCCCAGGCATGACTCATTGATGAAGGAAAGAGGTAAATGCTGAACATTTAAGTATATAGTTGCCTTCATTTTAAAGTGTATTAAATTAAAGCGGACTGTGGTCGTTTTTGGTTTTGTGTTTTTCAGCAACGGATGATGACGAAGACAGGAATGTTCCAAGGAGTGAGCAAATCGTGAGGAACAGAAACAGCCAAGAGGATGCAAGCAACGAGCACCCAGATATGGAAGGTGAAGAAGCCCAGCAGAGTACAGCAGCAGAGACGGAGGTTCTCAGGGGTACAGAAGATGGCGCCATGGCTAAAGAACCTGGACCGGAGATCCAGGCTCCATCTCTGAAGGATGACCAGCCCAACAGCACAGAGGGCAAACCAGAGGCTAAACGGCGAGATGAAACCAGTTCTATCAATGAAAAATACGTTTGAAAAAACAACAAAAAGAAGGCATACAATAACAATAACATATATGTGGGACCAACTACTGTGAGAGCAGCAGGAGAGGCTACAGTAAAGGTTGTTCTGGGGAACGACAGGGACTGCCACCTTACAGCGCCACACCACAAACAGTGGGGCCGTCATGGGACCAAAGATCCGCCGCCCCCGCCGGGTGACATGAGGGAATCCAGCAGCGTCTTTGTCCATTTTTTTGTGGTTGTTGGCTTTTTTTTTTTCATGGATATGTTTGAATATTGAATTGCACGTATAATGATGTACTGTATGAGAAGAACTGTGGTAAAATATGTTTACAATTGATGGATAAGAGACATACTCTTGACTATTAAATGGGTTGTTGACTTGATTATTTCTCAATTTACTCATAATGATCATAAACAAGAATTTATTCATACTGATATGGTCTTGACTAGAAATGTATTTATTGTAGATTGTTCTCACTTAGCTAGCTATATGCCTATGTGCTATTTCTCCTATAAATAACGATCCATAGCAATAACTAACACATATCGATTGTATATAGCCAATATATGTAATATATATGTAATAGTAAGAGAATATTTTGTGCTGAAAGTGAGGTATTACATAATGCTAATCTATGATGCATCTCTGCAATGGTTGCATCCAAGGATTGAAATTAATGTTTTAAAAATAACAGGAATTATACAACAAGAATGAATGATTATGGTATTCTAAATCACTTGTACTTAGTATAGAATTTAGTATGCAAGGAATAAAAATGGAACCCATACCTCCCAGACGATAGGGGTCGCTGTGACAAACGCCTCTTGAAACCTGCAGCTCCAAGAGGCGCGGAAAGGGAGGGCCGAAAATAAAGAAACACGAACGAGAGCATTTTTCCATTGTAGCTCCGCGGTTTCGACCAGTATTAGTATTATTTTATTTTCAATTTCAACATTCAGGCGTCTTACATGCACGCTGGTCCTCGACGCGGGCTCTGCGGTTAGTCGTCCACACATCACGCCATGTCCATCGTACCTCCGAACCGCTCCAGCGCTGGCTGGCCGCGCGGTGGCTCCGTCCAGTTCGGGAACAAATACATGAGCAGCCCGGCCAAGGCGCTGAGCCTGGAGAGAACCATCAACCTGTAGGTTTACTGCAGTAATGCATTCATCTTAACTCTCTACATGTGTGGACTCATTTGGGCCATATAATGGTTTATATTTACGTACGTTGCAGGTTTTTAACCCACTTCCAAAACGGCCATTAGGACACACTGTACAGACAGGATATGATTCACTTTAAACTTTGTTCATATTTCAATTTCCTCTGGAGGTGTGTGTGTGTGCAGATAGATGTATTTAGTAGATATTATTTTCATAATGTAATGTGGCTGTGTTATTGGGTGCTTAACACAATGTACTAGTGTATGTACTACACATGGGTGAATACTAGAGAGTTCAAGCCTTGCAAACATGTAACTCATATCTGCGTTGTTGTTGTTTTTGTTATTATTTCAGATACCCCCTGACCAACTACACATTTGGCACCAAGGAGCCCCTCTATGAGAAGGACAGCTCGGTGGCCGCCAGGTTCCAGCGGATGCGCGAGGAGTTCGACAAGATGGGCATGAGGAGGACAGTGGAGGGCGTTCTCATTGTGCATGAACACCGGCTCCCCCATGTCTTACTCCTGCAGTTGGGCACCACTTTCTTCAAACTGTACGTATAATTCATAATAGTTTATACGCCCTGTTCGTGCACACTATGATGTAGAGTCAAATATTGTTTTCCGGCCCCCCGCAGGCCTGGTGGAGAGTTGAGTCCAGGAGAAGATGAGGTTGACGGGCTGAAACGTCTCATGACAGAGGTAACTGCATAATTATTGTTGGTTCGCTCGTGTCGTGCTGCTAGTTGTTATGTTGTGTGTTGGGGATCTTTTCTGTCATATTGCTGCAATATTTGTCTGCTTGTTAGATCCTTGGGCGGCAAGATGGAGTGAAGCAGGACTGGGTCATTGACGACTGTATCGGCAACTGGTGGCGCCCCAACTTTGAGCCCCCACAGGTAAGTGGGGGCTTTTCTGTTGGACTCTCTGCTTGTTCATAAAATGTATTGATGATAAAAGGTTATAAATAATGGGGAATTATAATTCTGTATAGCCTTTCACTGATTGCAGATTGCATTATTGAATCTGTAGGCTAATTTACACACTGCTGCTTGTCATTTCAGTACCCTTACATTCCTGCTCACACAACCAAACCCAAGGAGCACAAGAAGCTGTTTGTGGTGCAGCTCCAAGAAAAAGGTCAGTATTTTACACAAATAAACCTTAAAATAGTTGGTTTTAGGTCTGGGCGCCATGGCCAAAATCCTCTGCCCTGATATACAGTAGGTCATTTGATATCACGAATGATAAACATCATTGCCCAGTGCTAGTTGGTTTACTAGTAAAGCCTTTAACATGCATCATCCTTTGATGCACCTGGATACATCGTCAGTGATGTTTCGGGTCTTTCAACTATCGACCCAGGCGACCCAGCCCGGCTTGTGTCCAGATAGCTCTACCCCACCCACTCCTCCTGATCCACAGCCATCTTGAGGCAACTTCCACTGCCTCAGTGACCAACTTGGTGGTCCGGGCACTGTGGGGTGACTCTGGGCCTGGCTCCTCCTTTGTCTCACCAGGGTTAGTCCCCGAGTGCTCTGACACTTGCACCATCTGCACGTGTTTCATCTAGGCCAGCTTTCGGTGGGTTCTTCCTCTCAGAAGATACAGGTCGGGCTGCTAACCCTCACTGCCCCGTTGCCTTCTCTCCGCGCTGTCACTCCAGCTGTCACCACTCTGGTCTTGGTCGTCAACCAGTCTATTACCGGTCGTCACTGGTTGTCTCTAGTAGTTTGCCTGTGAATATAATTATACATTGTGATGTATAGCAGGGATTGAATTGAAAACCATGTCTTGTGTGTATCCTTTAGCACTGTTTGCTGTTCCTAAGAACTATAAGCTGGTGGCAGCTCCGCTCTTTGAGCTGTATGACAACGCACCTGGATACGGACCAATCATCTCCAGTCTCCCACAGCTGTTGAGCAGGTATTGTACCCATTTCTTTAAAAAAAGTTAAGAACAGTAGCTTAAAAGTCAGTGCTTTCTATTGCTATGCCCAATAGAATGTTTAAAACTTACCCATTTATTTATTAATTTTTTCTTTCATTTTAGGTTTAACTTCATCTACAACTAACAGGAGTGGACACATCTAAGGCTGTCTCTGTGAGTGCAGCTGGTTATGGATGTCAAAGTTCATGAGATGAGGAGTTGGTGAATTGGAAGCGCGCTGTTCAACACTGCAAGGACTTTCACAGGCGGGCTCTCCTACAAGTCCAGACAACAGACAGTGCTCTGGGTCATCTGCTGTTGATGGAAAGAAAATATGGTCTTGTGATTTTGTGTTTTTGTTTTTGTACCCGAGGAAAAAACACTTGAGCTTTTCTATCATATTTTGTTTCCTTATCCCAGTGCTTCTAATTCAAAATTGATTTTATTCTCAAAAAAGATTCTGATAAAAAAAAAAGATACCACATGGATTTTGTTTTGTTTTAACCTGTAACGAGTGTATGTGTTTGTTTTTTATTTTAATAAAACAGTTTGTTTAGAGGAATGACCTCTTTTTCAAGTGCGACAATTATTATTCAGGTTTTGAGTGTGCACATCTTTTGGGGGGTTTGCAAGCACTACTATCTATGCTATTGCAAAAATGCAAAAAATGAAATGCCTGCTTGATTAAAAGTATTAGGTGCCATGTCAGTGATTTGCAACTGTATCATAAGATATCGCTTCTACAAAACAAACCAGTCCTGTTCTTGCCATGGGACTGAATAGTCAAAAAGCCAGTCTCTTAGCTGGGGTGATGGAATGTATAGCTTCCACAGCCCAGGATGCTGAGCCTAAAGTGTTGCTTGTTCACTTCGTGAATGACATACGCAGGATTAATTCAATCCTTTTGAGAATTTCCATGATGTGATTTATTAGGTTTTCTTATGTGCATTATAAACAACCATCTTCTGATTTTCAACTTGGGACTGTTACTGTAGAAGAGGCTTTTTAGAAAAGCCGCAGGTTCTGGATTATGTATATATTAATTAATTAATTATAACAATTACTTATAAATTATGAATTATTTTTTATTATATTTATTATAATTAATAATTGTCCATTCAGCTGTTGAACATGAAAACTAAAACTACGTTCATATTTACGTTATATTTTAAGACGGTATTAAGAGAATGTGGTTTTTGTAGCGATTGATTTCTACGTCCTTCGGCTCGGCTGAGACGCTGACGTCGATACTGTGCGACGGGACCGGGCCGGACTAGTGCGTGTGTGGACTGAACCAAAGTAAACAGTGAAGTGTGGAGCATGAGGCGTTAGAGATGAGTGCTAAACGACAACAACATGAGCACGGCGACAACACGGAGAAGAGGAAAAGGATCAAGAAGCGAGAAGAAGTAGCTCAGCTGTCTGTCGTGGTGGACGACGATGAGGTGCAGAAAGCCCTGAAGGAAGCGTGGTCTCAAGGAGTTCCCTACTCTCATGGCAAGTTCACGAAACAGTCATCCTATCACTCCAGTTGGTATTGTATGCTGCTGTAACAGCGGGTGTGTGACTGAATGTATAAGATCTGACCTCTCACACTAACATCTAATTTAGACCGACATTGGATAGGTTGTTTGCAGATGACATCACACACACCAGACCAGTGGAACGTGATATGGAAGGCAGGAGCTGTTAACTGGATATAGATATGCCTTGTTGTGAATCACATTTACTTCATTTAACACTTATACTTTATCATTTTTGCAGAGAACTTGGAGTTGAACTGCTACCCTTTCCCACATTGCATCATTAAGAACTTCATCCACAGTGAGGCATTTACAGAAAACCTCCAGAAGGAACTCCTTGAACTCAACTTCCACGAGAAGTCCAATGACCTCTACAAGTTTAAGCAGGTAGGCCTGGTTGGTAAACACCATGTGCTACTGGTCAGCCTGGTGGGGCCATGTTGTTGTGGTTGTCTAATAACATCTTTCATTTGGATGTTTTTCCATGCAGTCTGATGACTTACTAGAGAGAACCGAATCACATATATCAGGCTTGAGGTAAAGAAATAACAAAAAACTCCCACAGCATATTCTGTTATGTATTTAGGGTTACATTTATAGACTGTGTTTGGTGTTTTTTATTCTCATTAATCTCAGGGCTGCATTATTTGGACGCTTCCGTTCCTGGCTTGGAGAGGTCTTGGGTGTTCCATTGGAGGACACAGTGGACATCTCATGTGCTAAATACCAATACACTGGTAATATATGTCTTATGAATACACTGGTAACGTATATATTATGAATTTGTGGTACCGTGTCTTATGAGTACACTGGCAGCATATGTCTTATGACTACACCGGTAATGTAGGTCTTATGAATACACCGGTAACATAGTCTTATGAATCCACTGGTAACATGTCTTATGAGTACACTGGTAACGTGTCTTATGAATATACTGATAATGTATGTCTTATGAATACACTGGTAACATGTCTTATGAGTACACTGGTAACATGTCTTATGAATACACTGGTAATGTATGTCTTATGAATACACTGGTAAATATGTCTTATGAATACATACATACATGGTAATACATACATCCCTCCCTCTCTCTAGATATCCTGCTCTGTCATGATGATGAGCTGGAGGGACGGCGTGTGGCCTTCATCCTGTACCTGGTCCCTCCGTGGCAGAGCAGCGACGGCGGAACCCTGGACCTGTACGCTACCGACAGTACGTACCTCACTGGATGCAATCAACAGCTCAAGAGTCCTCCTTAATTTAAACATTAATAGATGTACTCCCCCTCCCCCGCCAGGTCACCTCCAACCAAAACATATCGTCAAGTCTCTGGTCCCCACTTGGAACACACTCGTACTCTTCGAAGTGTCTCCTGTGTCGTTCCACCAGGTGAGCCTACAACCGTCTGTCTCTCTTGCCTATAACCTGTTGCCTCGGTTGCCCTGCAGGCTTAGCCGTGGTGGGGTAGGGTAGTCTAGTAGCGGTTAGAGTGTGGCACTCCCAGCCGCCCTGGGTTCGAGCCCCAGCGTCTTCTACCTGTCGACATCGCCTGCCTGTTCCTCCTGAAGGACGTTTATATTAAAAGTCCACTGGAGTTGCTTTGGGTAAAAGTGTCTACTAAACTGTTGGACTAAATACGTGCCAGTACCTCCCTATCCTACCCTCATCGTAAATGTGTGTTCCTGCAGGTGGCAGAGGTGTTGTCTGAGGACAAGTGCCGTCTGTCGCTGAGCGGCTGGTTTCACGGACCCTCGATTGAACGTCCCGCCCACCATGTTGAGGAACCCCTCCCAAGAAGCCCTCACCTACCCAGAGATGTGAGCTCGAACACAGATGTGTACATTTTCATCCATAGTGTTCATTCATACATCGTAGTTTCGAAGCCTTCTGTTTTTATTTTTTTGACAGGAGACGTTGTTGCTCGAGTGGGTGAATCCAATGTATCTGGATATCTCCTACCAGGAGCAAATTCAGGAGGAATTTGAAGAGAGATCGGAAATTCAGCTCAAAGACTTTTTGAAGGTTTGCCTTTTGTCTTCTAATTTTTCCTTTTAATATTTTTTCCTTTCTCGCTGTTAATGCTTCTTTTTCCATCGTCAGGAGGAAAAGTTTGCGGAGGTCAGTGTGGCTCTGCGGCTGCACGAGATCCAGTGGGCAAGGAGAGGTCCACCCAATAAGAGGTCCGCCATCTTCCCACCACCTTATCCCTTTTCTCACCTCTCTTTTCATCCCAATGTCCGTCCCTTAAAATAAGTTAAGTATGACCAGGAAGTACCGCCCTTACCTTTTTACCTTTTAACACTGTTGACTGCTCTCTAGGTCCTACGAGGTGGCTTCTCTGGACACCATTCCTTCGTGTGTGGCCGACTGTTGGGAACTGCTCTGTTCCGAGGCCTTCTTCCTGCTCCTCTCCAACTTCACTGGCCTCAGACTGCACTTTCTTTGCCCCAATGACGACGACGACGACGACGATAATGATGACGATGAAGACGAAGACAACGATGATGATGATGCTGATGATGAGGAGGAGGGCAAGAAGGAAGAGGAAGAGGAGAAAAGCCAAGAGAGCGCGAGAGATGGAGAGGCTACAGGGTCTGCGATGGAGACGCCGTCAGCAAAAAAGACGAAGACGAAGAAGGCAAAAGGTAAAGGGAGCACAGGGGGATGTATAGGCAGGGGGATGTATAGGCAGGTGTAGGCTACCCCCTCCTCGGCGGTGGTACGTCTATGATGGTGTCCCCGCTAACCAAGTGTCCCTCCCTCCCCAGAGCCGAGCACACCGGAGTACGTTGGAGAGCTGCGCCGATGGACGCACGGCGGCTACACGCTACTGCACGACGGAGAGGCAGTGAGGGCCGAGTACGCCCTGGACCTCATCCTGCCCTTTGGCTGCTCAGGTCGGTCCATGCATTGGCTCATTTAAAACCACACAAGAAAGGACATCATTAAAATGACACTGCATTACCACAACGCCATTTTGTCAAGTTTTATTTATGTATTTATTTCTGCCATCTCTTTTGTGTCCTACCGTTCAGACTGGCCGTCAGACTTTGGGGGATTCACGTCGTACGTGGCTAACGAGGACGATGAGGAGCTGCTGACGGTCTCTCCAGAGGACAACTGCCTTGCCCTGGTGTACAGAGACAAGGAAACCCTCAAATTTGTCAAACATATTAACCACAAGAGCTCCTGTCAGGAAAATGGCAATTATCTTCGTAGAACATTTTACGACTTCTCTTTTGTTTACTATGAATAAATCTTTGTGACTTTTTCGGTTTTGGTATTTGTATATATTTTTTTAAACTGCTGATTCGATTTAGGTGGTAATTTATTCAGTAAAAATCATTGCAACAATTTAGATGTCACTTTCAAGTTTATGGGAGGGTCTAGTTAAATTACAGCAGGGGTTAAGTCACGTTTGTTTCTGTCTGTTAAATATGCAATGTGCCCTTGCTCACAAAGGCCTGTATTAATTAGAATTTGTGTATCTATGGTAAAATGATGAAATGTGCTAAATATGAATTGGTTGAATTACTAAAAATACATGCATTGTAATTTATAGGAACTAAGACGACCACTTACTGTGGAAACAACTCTGTCACCCCCGTGTGGTCGTAATAATAAAACAATTTTTTTCTACTGTGGCCGAAGCAAGTTTACATTTCAAGTTATTGCAAAAATACCACAAAATTCACGAGAGATAAGACTAAACAATTGTAAAAGCAATCTCAATAACGTGACGTTGCGTGTAACCGCTTGGCCCATGAGGAGGAGGAGGAGGAGGAGAACGGGCGAGCCGCCATCAACCCTTTTCTTTCTGCGATGAGTTAAGTGAACTCCGACCAATCACAACGCTTCCTGGTTTTCACTCGACCAATCGCAGGCCGGGAATTTTACGACGAGGGCGTGTGGGCGTCATCCTAAATAGGAAACGTCGCCGAGCATTGCAACAAAAAAGTTTTAAGGTAAGACATTTAGGACGGGATTAAGCTGTAGACAGACAAGAACGTAACAACGAGTTGGACTATTCTACATGTATTGGTGTATTCATTTGTTTTACACTTAACTGTCTGTCTTCCAATCCCCGTCAATAGTCTTGTTGTTCTCATTCCCATTCAACAAAACAGTACTGTACTGGGCCGAGGACTCGTTGTAGTTTTTAAACATATTCTTTTCCAAACCCTCCTTTTTCCCCCACAATTGTTCGTAATTGTGCTATTTAAATACATCTACAGACCCACTCGGGCAGTAGATGTACAGTATACGTGTGTCGATTTACATCTGAAAGCAACATTGCAGGCTTCATGATCACATAATCCTTGGACATCTGCAGGGAACTAATCTTGCCATTATATTTATAGAATATCAGTGCATAGACGTACAGGCATATCATTACACATGGGATAAGGCATGCAGGCATAGTATTAATTTAGCAGAACATCATGTAATCCCGTTTGATGATGTGTTTTCTCCGGAGAGCCCTTAATGTGCAGAGCAGACACACTCATCTACAGACATACTGATACATGTTTGGAAGAAATGGTCTAATCTACAGTTCTATGACATGACATTATGTCATACATTCACATCATGTATTCAACAGCAAGGTGAATCTGATTGCTGATACTAGTTATATTATTATATTAAACTGGCCTTTTGCTGAATGTGTCCTCCTGATATGAGCCCTGAAAATACAATTCCTATAAAATGTTTTCTCATGGAAAAAAAAGTCCCATTTCTTTGTCTTATAAAACAAGGAGGCTTAAGGCCACATGAAATGGAAAAAAAAACATGCATACAAAGAATGTTTGTGATTATATAAGAAGCATTTCTTTGAAATCAAATATATAGATATATTAATAATAAATATAATCCATTGAGGTTTCAGATGCTGAAATCAAAATAATTATCATTGAATTCAATCAATCCAAAAATGCAGTGAGCTACACCATATTTCTACCAGTTGAAGTGTCAGTAGGCCTATACCGTTTGTACCCCACCCTGAGTCTTACACGACATTTGAGCCGATAGACATCTAAGTAGCCTTGCTGGCTAAGCGCAGTATTGATTAAAAATCCATACATTGTATGCATAAACTCTACCCTGCATACCGGGGCAGTATCTATAGTTGGACATGGAGAAAATACTGTATAATCATGTCTATGTTTATCATGTTTATGTCTAGGAATTGTCAGTCCGGATAATTTAATCCACTTTGATTAATGTATTGTACGTGATGCTAGTATGTTGCTCTAGCACCCCTCTAGAAATGCAACCAATTGATGGTTTTCAACCTAGAATAGGCCTACATGGTTGTAGTTTTGGAACCTCCTAATAACAACACCAAGGAGATCCTTTTGAAATTGATTCAGTGATTTAGCATTTTTATGAAATTAAGCATATTTGTGATCTTGTATTATTGTTTGGAAAAATGTGGGTAGAATGTGCCTTAAATATAGGCCCTAGAGACTTAATATATGTTAATACATTACAGCTCCTCCATCGGCATGGACTACAAAATCAGGAGACATACATTTTAAATGTAATTGTTTATAAAAAAAAAAAAACAGGCTTGTTTAACATTGACTACTATAACCATGCTGAAGGCCCCCTAACCTTAAGTGATATGAATACAAATGATCATAAACTTCAATGCAATGTGAGTGAGTTGTTTAGAATGGGATTCTGAATACATTGTGTGCGCATTGTGATGTATGTTGATGTTGCACAATATTTGCTGTGACTACTGCGATTAATATTTACTTCTCATATAACACTATTACAGAAAGAGGGGAGGGGGTGTTATGTAACTGGAAATGTTGTGGAGGGACAACTCTAGAAATGTGTGTGTGTGTGTGTGTGTGTGTGTGTGTGTGTGTGTGTGTGTGTGTGTGTGTGTGTGTGTGTGTGTGTGTGTGTGTGTGTGTGTGTGTGTGTGTGTGTGTGTGTGTGTCAGAGTATGGCAGATATATGGGGCGAAAACAGACCCTGGACGGGATGCGCCGTTCTCTTCCTGGAGTCCCTGTGTCCTCCCGTGAACCTGCTGTCCCTCTACAAAGACCCGCACACAAAGTTCACTGTCTTCAAAGTCATCAAGCTGACCTTGACAGGTAAACTCCTCACACCCCACTAGGATCCAGCATGCCCAAAGAACTGCAGCAACCATAATAGCTCAGTCTTGACATCTGTGTGTGTGCGCGTGTGTGTGTGTGTGTGTGTCTGTGTCTCTGTGTCTGTGTTTATGAACCAGATTCTGCGGGGGGGCTCGGAGGCTATGAGATCCTGAAGCTGCACAACGCAGACCCCCTGCTGGGCGTGGAGGTGAAGTTTCTGGACATGGACGCGTGCCACCGCTTCCTGAAGGGCTACGTCTCGGGCGCCATGCGGCAGTCCCTCTCCCAGCACGCCGGGCGCCTCTTGGCCGTGGCGCCCGACTTGAAAGTGGAGACGCAGCTGAAAGCCGGCATGCACACGCTGGACCTCTGTCTGGACAGCCTGGACGACTGCCTAGAGCACATACACCTCTCACAGGTATAAGAACACCGCGGGAAATATTAAAGGGCCACTATTTTACGATCAGGAGGGATTTTGATGAGCCATCGCAAGCCGTTAAAGGGCCAGGTCAAAGTCTACTCTCTAGTGACATCACAAGTGGGAGTGTCCATCCAGATGTATGACGGAGAGATCAGTCCACCAGCCTACCCGGTGGATTGTACCAATTGTTAGGCTTATCTATCAATCATGCTGGCTGGACATTCCCACTTGTGATGTCACTAGAGCATAGATTTTGACATGGCTTGTAGTGGCTAATCAACGCAATAGGGCCCCTTTATATTTATTCATGGTAAGACGCAGTTGTGGTTTAAAAACCGATTGAATATATCAATGGGACTATGGGACAATACAAAAAACAAGTGATTATTGTTTATTGTATGTATATTTTTATTATAGTAGCCTATTTGTATGAATAATTGTACAATTAAATGTACAACATATAACTTGTATAATTGCTTGAAGAATGCTATTTGCACTTCGTAGCTGATTACCTTGTTAACTGAACTTAACATTTCCAACAAGTGGTGAGCTTTGGAAATTATTTTGTCTGTAAATGCGTAGTTCTACCATACCACCCATGATAATGATGCTACTTTGACATTAAATTATGCATAGGAGATTAGGGGAACTGAAGAAAGGGCAAAAGATGAGCTACTCAAAGGCTCTGACTGGTTTGTGTGCATACCTAATATAAAGTTTATGCTGTTGGTGTCATAGTCGTGTTGAAAACAAGTGGCGGGTGACTGGGGGAATTGGCATGGGTAATGATGGCAGCACAGCATAACATATCTTCTGTGTGTGACGAAAAGTATGACCATTTTGTTTGTCCCAGTCTGTTGGTGTAAGGCCGTAAGCTCCCTCTTCCTAAAATGTTTGCTTGCGTTATTATTTTTAATTCCCAGTCAGCACGCTTACGTGACGATGAGATTGAGGATCTGGAGCAGCAGCTCCAAAAGCAGGCTCTGGGTCAGACGGCCCAGCCCCCCCCACCACCAAAGCAGGACCAGCCGCTGGCCAGAGACTCATTCCACTTCCAGACAGGGCTGTATGGTGAGTGGTTCTCTATTGGCACGGTTGTCGCCTTTCGTTATAGATTAGCATTAGTAAGGCTACGTTCAGGCTGCAGGCCAAAGTGGCCCAAATCCGATTTAAATACAAAAAATCTGTACTCATATGTTACTCCAGTCTGTTTGTTTTTCGTAACTGTGTCAACAGCACTGCCTCATATGTGATCGTAAGTCAGATACCGGTTGCATTTTCTTTTGCAACGCGTCCTCAGTCATATCGGAATTCGCGCGACATTCACGTCACTCTAGGTCGACGTTCGTCACAATTCTATGCCGACGGGAGTCATTGTGAATACAAACATGGAAGACAGCTACGATGGAGTGAAGTGGAGGGATGGGGTGGTAGACCTCATGATTATTTGGGGGAATTTCCGCTCCGACTCCACGTCCACACACACACACACACACACACACACACACACACACACACACACACACACACACACACACACACACACACACACACACACACACACACACACACACGCCTCCACACAGAAGCAGCAGCCTTTGCGCCACAAAAAGCCATAATTAAAAATGTGGCTCTATTTCTCCTCATTCTAGTCCTCGTTATCATCTGCTCACGAATTCTGCTGGCTTCCACTGCACATCAACCATAGAAATGAAAACGTTAATGCTGACATATTTGTTATTGTTCTTTGGTGCGTGCGTGGGATCAGTTTGACCAGTTCACACTGGAATCCAATATTGGACACATTTAAAAGACATTGGACCTCATTCACGAACATTTTCGTAAGTGTCTTCTTAAATATCTTCTTACGAACTTCGTAAGAACAAACGTAATAAATCTGCATTCATGAACACGGGGAAATGTGTTCTTAAACCGCCAAAGTGTTCTTAGCTGCGCTCCCCCATGAGGAATGCCACTCATTCTTAAATGGAATGCGCGTGCTCGTACACCTGAATTTGCATACAGACACGCCCTGCCAGCTCCAACAGGACCATGTGCACACAGAATCATGCCAAAGCGAACAGTGAAAACCGATGGTGTACCGTCCAAACGCAGTCACATGTCACATGCAACATCATACCAGTAAGATGAGCAGTGGAATGTTTCTCCACTGGCTCTTACAATGTACACACTAAGCAAGGTAAAGAAAATAGAACCAACGATGAAAAATAACAATAGAGAACAAGACTGCTGAGAGCAGATTCAATTGTACAGTTGAGTTAAATACATGAGTAGGCTACTTGTGGATCTTGATAGGCCCTATCATGGACCAATATCCAATATCCACCCCCCCCCCCCCCCCCCATCAGAACCGCGAGCGTAATTGCGCATCCTTGGTGCAATATCTGTGATGTCCCCACGATTGTCCTAAACAACAATACGTCCTTGGGCCCTATGTATATGATGTATATTATGTATATTATGTATATTATGTAGGCCCATATGATATATTTTAGTTATGGATATTCACATGTTCATTCACATGTTCATTCACAGAATGTAGATGCGTCAATTCTATTCCCTTATGGCTATATCCACGCGATTGAGTTTAGTGCTTATTTATTTATTCACTGCCATTTGCAGTGTTCGTGTCGTGCTTTTATTTATTTTAGGACATCACGATGCCTCGTAGAATCATGACTATGCATGTGAAACGTAATTGTTAATGATACAAATATTCTCGTATTTATTATTATTATAATTATTTACATCCGAGGATGTCTGTAGAATTGATGTGAACGCAATCACCAATGATTTCTCACAAATTCAGCCCTTAAGAACATGGGCGCACTCCAAATAGGTCGCTACGACTGCTTTTCCGCATTCTTAAATCCAGAATTGTCGCAGGAACTTCGTAAGTGGAGTTAAGAAGAAGTTTCTTCTTAACTTTTTTCTTAACTGCATTCGTGAATGAGGTCCATTGTCTTCTGCCAAAGCTTGAATACATCGCTCTGATTCTGCATGTGGTACATCTGTGTAAAATGGCATTCAGTACTCAAAACAATCAGACATGATGACACCAATCACGGCATTACATGTAACACAAACATGAACTATGTCACCCATCAACTACACTCCACTCTGGGAAGCATTTGAAAACACAAATGCTTCCCAGAAGCATATTATCGTATCTTTGTTAGCTGACGCATTCTTCCCAGTAAGACTACGAGGTATTGAATCAGAAGCAAGATGGTCTCACATCACAGTGCTCTCTTTCTCTCTTTCTCCTCTTCCCTCTCCCTCTACCATCCTTTATCCATCGGCTGTGACAGAGGACCGACTCCTGACTGCGGCCGACATCCACAGCTTCTCCAGCGGGGTGGGCCGCCACTGGAAGAACGTGGGCCGGTCGCTGGCCAAGAGCTGCCGGGCTCTGAAGGGCCCCGCCATAGACAACCTGGCCTATGAGTACGAGCGAGAGGGGCTGTACGAGCAGGCCTATCAGATGCTCAGCCGCTTCACCCAGGCGGAGGGCAGGGGGGCTAAGCTGGGCCGGCTGGTCGGGGCGCTGGAGGACTGCAAACTCAACAGCTTGGCCGAGAATCTTCTGGGCATCGCGTGAGAGTGACACTCGATATGCCCGCCGTGCGTGAGCCGTGGACGAACGTCTGTCTGACGTTGTACTATGCAAGTGTAGTGTGCAACTGTAGTATATATGGAAGTATATACTTATGCAATATTTTATCTTTCTACCGTGTGTGTGTGTGTGTGTGTGTGTGTGTGTGTGTGTGTGTGTGTGTGTGTGTGTGTGTGTGTGTGTGTGTGTGTGTGTGTGTGTGTGTGTGTGTGTGTGTGTGTGTGTGTGAGATATGCTCTCTAAATGCATATAATTGTTTTGTTTGTTGTTTTTTTCACAAGCAAGTGCAAATATGCATAATGATGGGATACACTAAGACCTGCCACGTGTGTCTGACTTGGCCTTTTTGTATGCCTCCAGGACACAACTGTTGTGATGTTGAAGAGCAAATTGTCGATATTACAGATGTGCCTTTTCTACTTTTCCATTCGGAACAAAAATAAATGAATCGGATGCAACCTTTAAGGTATTAGACTTGTAAATGCTGAACGCAAATGTGATTGTTACTGGGTCTTTTTGTTTAGCCAAATGGGTGGATTAAATGGTTGTAAAACAGTCTGCATGTTTATGTTTGATGCATTAGTATAATTGAAGATGAAAATAATTTTGGAAAAATTCCCTCAGGTATAATTTGCAATAATCCCCCCATCTCTCTCTCTCTCTCTCGCTCTCGCTCTCGCTCTCGCTCTCTCTCTCTCTCCTCCCCCCCTCACTTGCAAACACAAACCTGCACACACACTCAAATGATTAAACTGTGCTGATTACCGATGTATGTTGTGTGCTCCATCCATGTGTCCGCTTGCATAGCAAGGGGCTGGCTCTAAAGACTATGCGGATTGGTGTTGACGGATGGGGGTCTTTATCTGATCATAGCTGGTGGTCCCACCAGCAAAGAGGAATGTAACGATTAAGGCTGATGCTTTAGCTCTGCTGCTAGTGTCATTGCACACTCCATTGTAAAAGCACCCCCCCCCACCCCCACACCCCTCCTGCTGCTGCTGCACTTGGCTGTTCATCCAGATGTGGTGTGGATTAGAAGCTTTTAACACACTTGCTTCAATATGCCCACCACGAAGGACTAACGGATATTAAATACTATATGGGATATATTGTCACAGCATGTACACACGTGCATAGTTGCATGTCATATCAATTCCATATCAATTATATTATACACCTGTTGCTTTTTTTTAGGGTTGTAATGGTTTGGCCCACCATTTAGCGTGTAGTCTTTGTTTTCACATATAAGTTGACGTAGTAATGACAAGAGAGCAATAGTTGCCCGTGAAATAGGCTTTCATTTAAATAATCTTTCATGGGACATGTGATTAAAGCTCTTCTCGCCTCAGCTCCTCTGACGTCAGCGAGACTGTTCTGCTCTAGGTGAGTCTCGCGCACCCTCCGCCTCCGCCCCCTCCTCCTCCCCTCGCGCGCCTCCTCCCCCTCCTCCTCCTCCTCCTCCCCTCGCGCCGCGCAGACTGTGGACGATGCGACCGCTCGCGCCTGCCGCCCTGTAGAGATAGAGAGACCCCCACCCACCACCACCACCACCACCCACCCCAACCCAACCCAACCCAACCCAACGTCGACGGCTCGCAGCAGAAGGACCCCACCCCCTCTCCTGGAGGGACGGAGTGAGAGAGACACCGGAGAAAATAGCCCCTTTTTCGGATCCCTCCATTCCTCGGGCCTAATGCTGTAGCGGTCCGTACCGAGGAGAGAGAGAGAGAGAGAGCGAGAGAGAGCGAGCGAGCGAGCGAGAGAGAGAGAGAGAGAGAGAGAGATACGCACTGATTGAGTCGGCGGCGGCGGCGAGGGACAGGGCGGAATATAGCGGAGGAGAAGAGGAAGAAGAAGAAGAAGCAGAAGAAGCAGAAGGAGATAGGAGATAGGAGGGAGGGATTGTTCATTCGGCTGCTGTCACCATGGGATGTACGCTCAGCGCCGAGGAGCGCGCTGCTCTGGACCGGAGCAAGGCCATCGAGAAGAACCTGAAGGAGGACGGCGTGACGGCGGCCAAGGACGTCAAGCTGCTGCTGCTCGGTAAGACGCTTCACCGTACGGTTCACCTACCTCTCTCTCTATATATCTATTAATCTGTCTATCTATGTATCTATCTATCGATCTATCTATCTGTATATGTCTGTCTGTCTGTCTATCTGTCTGTCTGTCTGCCTGCTGTATGTGTGGTGAGTGTCTGTCTTCTTGGGCGGCGGCGCTCTCCGCGGTGCTGATTTCATTTCATTCAATCGCTGTCGAGTCGTCTCTCTCACTTATATCATATTATATTATATTATATTGTATTGTATTTGCACCTCCTCCGTTATTTGTTTGCAGGCGGCGGGGAATCGGGCAAAAGCACCATCGTCAAGCAAATGAAGTAAGTGTGTCTTTATTTTATTCTATTTTTGTCTGTGTTTTACTGCCCCCCCCCCCCCCCCCGGGCTCCGCCATAGTGGTGGTGGTGGAGGGTGTGAAGGCCCCAGATTGCGCCCTCCCTCCCTTGACTATCTCTGCTAAAGCTGTGCCGCCATGTTTCCGTGAGAGAGGGCCGTGGAGCCCGAGGTCTGCCCGGGGACTCACACCGGGACCCGGGACCCTCAGACCAGGCCCCGCTATGGTCCCCCTTATGGTTCTGAATAAATCACTGGATATGATTTATACATATATATAGATATATCTATATCTATATCTATATAGATATATATATATGTGTGTGTGTGTGTGTGTGTGTGTGTGTAGGGACTATAGAGAGAGATTGGCAGATATAATACGTGGGTGTTGCTCGGGTCGAATGGGCGTGCACGCGCATAGCATGCACGCGCGTGCGTGCGTGCGTGTGTGTGTGTGTGTGTGTGTGTGTGTGTGTGTGTGTGTGTGTGAATTATAGTGAGGTCACTACAGCTCCATTAGCGAATACCTCTGCTTTAATCTTAATGGCTTTAAGTGCCTGATATCGCCCAGAGTACTTTTGCGCATAAAAGCGGATTTACGCAGAAATATGGGCATCTAAAACCGTGGCCCTTTTCCTAATCTGAATCTAAATCGTATTCGTATTTTAAATCACTGTTGTTGTTCTTTTTACGCTCTAAACCTCTGATTTAACTTGGAGGAGGATGGTGTGTTTGTGGATGCTGTGTATATTTGCATGAACGGCAGACATCTTCCTAGCATCTTGCGTCCCCTGCGCTATCCGCTCTCCTCCTCTCCCCACTCCCTCCTCCAGCGCCTCCTCTCCCCACTCCCTCTCCCTCCTCCAGCTCCACACACTGCGCTCTGCATTGCACCCCCACGTCCTCCCGTTGCATCGCTCCTCCTTGACGATCTGTTGTCCGTAACCACTTCTCGGTGGTTGGCCCTTATCTCCCCAACAAATGTGTGTTTTCGTTGTAGCCAATTCGTTTATTTTATTTTGTATTCTTTTAATTCGCCGGGTTTATTTAGTACAGTAGTGCACGATTCAGTTTTTTTGGTTTCTGCTCCCTCTGCTCTTCTGATGTGTGTGTGTGTGTGTGTGTGTGTGTGTGTGTGTGTGTGTGTGCGTGTGCGCGCGTGTGCGTGTGTGTGTGCGTGTGTGTGAAAAGTAGGTTACTCTAAAATGTAATAGAAGCACCATCGTTGGTTTTTTCCTGTGGTTATTTTAAGAGCTCAGCTGATTCTTTATGCACATGAAATATGAGTTGAATTCAGTTATTATATCTCTGATGGACCACTAAAATATATGTTGCTGGTTGCTTATGTGTGTGTGTGTGTGTGTGTGTGTGTGTGTGTGTGTGTGCGCGCATGTGCGTGTGTAGGCCTATGCGTGCAATTTGCATTTTGGTTGTTGAGGATTATTTTCATCTCTAATTTATCGTATTCTTTAATGCTATTTGCTAATATTTTTCTTTATAATTATATTCATTCGGTTAAAGGGCCTAACCCGAGCTGACCTCTGCCATAACAGGTCACGCATGATGAACCCAATCTGTTTCTCTGAGATTTTGTTGGCAAATATTTGCTCAGAAAAGTGTAACATGCTACTGCACAGTGGGAATGTGACTCCTCCTGAATAATTAATTGCCACTGTCCACATGTTCTCTCCTCCTAGATTATTCAAAGCAAATGGCCAAGAATATGTTCAATATGTTGGATTGATATTGATATAATGCATATATATACAGTATATATATGAACACACACACAAATATGTAAGGTGAAAGGTTAGATGTGGTGCAAGGAGGTCATGAACAACACACACTCACGCACACACGCACACACACGCACACTGTTAATTTATCCTCTCCACACGTATTAGCAGGTGTGATTTTGTGTGTGTGTGTGTGTGTGTGTGTGTGAGTGGCTGCTGATTAATATGTGTGCGTGTGTGTGCAGGATCATCCACGAGGATGGGTTCTCTGGGGATGATGTGAAACAGTACAAGCCCGTGGTCTACAGCAACACCATCCAGAGCTTGGCAGCTATCCTCAGGGCCATGGACTCCCTGGGCATTGAGTTTGCAGACAAGGATAGAAAAGTGAGCTGCTCTCACTGCCCCTAAAGACGGGCTTGGTGGGACTGATCAATCCAATACAATTCACAGTGTTCCTGTCTGTACATATCTCAGAAATAATTGTGTGTGTGTGTGTGTGTGTGCGCCTGTGCAGGCGGATGCTAAGCTGGTGTGTGATGTGGTGACTCGCATGGAGGATACAGAGCCCTATTCGGCAGAGCTCCTCACAGCTATGAAGCGTGTGTGGGCTGACGCTGGCACCCAGGAGTGCTTCAACCGCGCCCGAGAATACCAGCTCAACGACTCCGCCCAGTAGTGAGTATATTAACATGCTAACAGGCGATGTTTATGAAGGCTACCGGGAACAGTGGTGAGCGCTAATGTGATACGTAACGATAGGATATGCTAGCGGGCTGTAGTTGCCGCTCGCCGAACTGCTGCGTGTGAATACTGTGAGCGCATCTCCTAATATTTGTACCACAGATGGCCCCCGGTGGGAATTCGAACCCCTGTGGGTGTTATTTCCATGCGCTCCCAGTTGAGTTAGAGGGAGAGCTGCTAGCCTCCGAGGCGAGCAGCTAGCATTAGGATAACAACAACAGTCGCGGTACAAACATGACCGGGCAGATGAACACGGGGAGCACTCAGGGAGGAACGGAAACACGATGGTGATATTCATTCCTAACCCCGATCCCCCCCCCCTCCCCCCCCTCATCACCATGCAGCTACCTGGATAGTTTAGACCGCATCGGAGCGCCCGACTACCAGCCCACAGAGCAAGACATCCTGAGAACCAGGGTGAAGACCACCGGGATCGTTGAGACTCACTTCACCTTCAAGAACCTGCACTTCAGGTACCAGCAGCCGCCATCATCATCCTCATCAGTACCTTTGGGGGCGTGGCATCCCCGCAGGCCTCATGCTGTTGGTCCCCAACGCGTTGTAACCCAAAAGGTTTCACAGCTGTAACGTTTCTGTCCGTCAGGCTGTTTGATGTCGGAGGTCAGAGGTCTGAGAGGAAGAAGTGGATCCACTGCTTTGAAGACGTCACGGCCATTATCTTCTGCGTGGCCCTGAGTGGCTACGACCAGGTGCTGCATGAAGATGAGACAACGGTGGGTGGAAGATCTCTGAGGAGGATTTGCTGTCTCCCTACTTGCTGGGTTCCCTACATACCAACTCCAAAGTGTCCGAATCTTCTTGAGTCGTTGACGCTAATGGATGATCTATCTAATTCCCTGTCTGTCCCGCAGAACCGCATGCACGAGTCCCTCATGCTCTTCGACTCCATCTGCAACAACAAGTTCTTCATTGACACCTCCATCATCCTCTTCCTCAACAAGAAGGATCTGTTTGCTGAGAAGATCAAGAAGTCCCCTTTGAGTATCTGCTTCCCGGAATACACAGGTACGTCCCAGAGCTCTCCTGCCTGCCTCTCCACCACAGAGATCTGTTTTTAAAGATGGACGCCGGGCATGTTGACCCCATGTGTTTCCTCCTCTCCTCTCATCTCCTCTCCTCTCCTGCAGGTGCTAATACCTACGACGATGCTACCGCCTACATCCAGGTTCAGTTTGAGAGTAAGAACCGCTCTCCCAATAAGGAGATCTACTGTCACCTGACCTGTGCCACAGACACAGGGAACATCCAGGTAGTGTTCGACGCTGTCACCGACATCATTATCGCAAACAACCTTAGAGGGTGTGGCTTATACTGAGGCCCGGCCAAGCACAGAGGTTGCCATGGGGGAGTATGAGGTGTTAATAATGATAATTTTGATGATACTAAAACACATAAATACTGTATGTAAATCGACACACGTCCAAAACGGACCCAAAGAGCAGCCGTCAAGACACCACACCGAATTATTGCCATGATTTGTTCCTTCTTCTTCTTCTCTGTTTTGAGTTCACTATACACCCCGATTGTGTTTTTTTTTTTTTTTTTAAACAGAAAGTGTGTTTCACAAGTAAATGTTTAATTGTTATTTTTTTCTTGATTGTACCAGCAATTATGAAGATCAGAAACTGTGGCACCCGGGGATATATTCAGCCGTTGCCTTGTTTTTTGCAAAACCTTAGAAATCCGATGCCCGGAATGCACAATGTACTCTTTTAACGTTTCCTTAAAAAAAAAAATACACACAGACACACACACAAAAAAAAAATGATATTGGTCGTTCTTTACCTTTTTATCAGCAAGACCGAGAAGAAGTTTGCTGTTTCCTGGTGAATATAACCCCTGGTGCTGCGTCGGCCGCAGAGTTGCTCTACTTATATATAAATATATAGGTGGTGGTGGGTGGTGATGTAGTAGGGGAGGTACTGTACTGCTGCTGAGGGTCATGGTGCAGATGAACAGGGCTCTTCAGCACTCAGAGGGACAAAGCTCTCCTTTCTTCTGGGGTCGCACATGACTGCTTCATACCAGTAGCCTGCAGGATCGTTCCATTTGTCTTTCTCTCTTTCTTTCTCTTCACACACATAAGAGACGAGGGATGGCTCTGTTAGAGTGGCGCCGGGGCCTTTTTCTATTGGCCCCCCCTCTGTGGTGTAAAGAAATGCCTATGATCAGCCAATGATGTGGGGGGGATAGGGAGAGGGGTGGGGGGAGGGGGGAAGTGTCATATCAGTGCCAACCTTCTGAGAATGACAGTGAGGGGATTTAGAAATCATTGGTCAAACGTAACGTATTAGTATCAACTAATGTCATCGAAGCGACACACCACACACACACACACATTTTAATATCATCGGATAAGTTATTTAAACCTCATGCCCTGCATGCATCCTCCTACCTCCTAACCCCCCCCCCCCCCCCCCCTCCCGTGCCACATATTAATTTCCTGTCCCGTCCCACCAGACGAGGGTGTCACAACATTCTGTGTAGGTGTCGGAGGGTCGCTGCCCGCCGGGCCAATGCCACCCCACCCCCCCCGCTCCGCCGCCATCTTCCCGTGCTTACCTATTATCCTCCACTCTGTTTAGACGTAGAAGAAGAACACTCATGCGGGAGGAACGGAGCGGTGGTAGCGTTGGCCCGGCGGTGGCTTAGGCCCGATGGCGGCGCCTCACACCGGTGTGAGCTAGGCTTTAGCCCCGCCCCCATCCCCGTCCCCTTGCTCCGTACACATACACAATGCACCACTACTCCCCCCCCACCCTCCCGTCCGCGGTTCTTTCCACAGAGGAAGAAGTACAGCCCTCCATTTCTTCACTTGTGTACCTGAATACCCGTCCTCCATCCCCCCCCGTTCCTGTATACTCTTTATCTATCACATATCACTCCTCATATGCTCTTTCCATTTTCACCTTGAAACACCGTACTGTATATATATATTATGATTATACCAGATTTTTTTTTTACTGTGAATGTTTTTGTGCTGCATCCCATCCTACTCCGTAGTTTTATTGGTTGCTCTCATGTGGAATGTTTGTGCTGAGCCAATCGAATGTTGTGTTTACATTAAAGCCACACTTTTCCTAACTATTCCCAATGTCTGCCAGCGTCTTTTACTCTAAAATTCCCGGAGCGAAGGGCTGTGCCTCCCGAATGCACGGCCTTCAAACACACCAACGCACACAGAAACAGACTCACACACCAAGGAGGACGGTGAGAATATTGCTGTTGTACTATCATGTCGCTTTCCTCAGCAGACCCGCCTGCGAGATTAAGGTTAGCTGCAGAAATGCAGGGAAAGTTATTAGAGTGGTCCTCTCTTAATGGTTCATTACCTTGTGCATAATGCTGTGTACTCAGTGGCTCAAATTGTGGCCAAAATACAAAGGATTTGGAAGCGGGGCCTTCCACCACACTGGGGACAGCACTTTGGAAAATGTGGCACAGAGCAGAGATCAACAGCATTGTACCGCGCCGCTCAATTTATTAGGTTAAAAGTGTCCCATCAGCACAGACAAGAAGCTATTCATATATTGAATGACGGGGCTGGATCAAGCGTCTGACCCGTTTCCCTCACTCTAATGGATGTGATGTTCATTACTGCTAGGGGAGGGTGGGGAGGGTGGGGAGGGGGGGAGGGTCCCCGTGCGATCTCATTCGGCACAGTTTTAGTTACAGGTAATAAAAAAGAAAAATGGAACTCCCTAGATTGACGTTATCATCAAATTAAACATCTGAGAGATTCTTTTACATGTCGTATTCCCTGGAAGCCCCCCGTATTCCCTGCTGAGCCGGAATATAGGAAACCCAGTCCAACCCAGAGCCAGGAGCGCATACAGGCAACAGTCTATGAAGCGAAATGGCAGATGTTTAATATTCAATGGACATTTTCTTGATCAATAATAATAATAATAATAATAATAATAATAGTCAAACCCACGAGCCCAACTCTTGTACCAACCCAGATAAACCCCGATAACATATTTACAAGGAAAATAGCTTGAATCTAAACGTTAAATAACAATTGGAGTCCACTCGCAGTGAAAACAGCCGCTGTAGCCGGCTACAGTCTCAGCCTCTTGATGTCTTCGGTGCGGAAGTCGATGCGCAGCGCCAACACCTGCCGCACCTCGGCCGGGGTCAGGCGCCACGTCAGGGGCCCCGAGTTGGGGCCCCAGTAATCCAGGATCTCTGTGACCTGCAAGCACACCATCGTGTCAACTGCCGCTCTCTGCATCTGTACAGTTTGTTAAAGGATTTTGCGTGGCACATCTGTGGTGCAATTGTGGTGAGTTACCCGCTCCAGGTTGAGGATGGTCGCCATCTGCGTGAGGCGCGCAAACTTGTCCCGGATGGTCCAGGTGGTGACCGTGGTAAGGTAGGCCACCAGAGAGCGCAGCTCCTTGTCAAACTGCAGCCCCCCGAGCTGCACAGGAATAAACACCAAACCGGGTCAAATACACTGCTTAATGTGGTCATACACATATGTTGCTGTCATACTAATGTACTAACCTAATCCCCCCCCCAGGAAGTCTACTGGGATATATGTTGTTTAAGACCTAGCCAAGATGGCCGTGACTGCTGGTTCAAAATTACAGCATCATTTTTGTAAGCCTCACAATGAGCCAATGCAACTCCTCATTGGAGCGATGACATGATTTCATCATCTTCTAGAGAAACCAGGGGGGGGTGGCGGGTGGGCTTAGTCCTCGCTTGAATTACCAACCTAATATAGGAGGCACATGCTTAATTGTGGTATAACTTTAGGACTCTTAATTACCCCACGTAACAACACCATCACACAACACTCCCCCACACACATCACGCACACTTGCGTGGGCTCAATTGGTCCAACACATCCAGTATATTTAGCGCATTCTGCGAGGACAGGGTGGGGGAGGAAAGGTGTTTACCTGACGCTGAGGGGGGGCCCTGCAAACTACAACCGCTCGGCCTGCGTCAGTACAGCGGGTGATTATAACAGACACAGCCTCATAATACTTGGCATTGCTCGTCACAAACAACAAATGACATCAGAAGTACAGATTGATGACAAGAGGGGGCCGTCCCTCCCGCGTTATGCGCGTGTCATGCAGATGCATTTCCTGATGGGCTGTGACACATTTCAACAACTGCTCTACTTAAAATATAGATAGATGCCATTGTGCGGAAAACCTTTTTATCCTTGCCCTTTCTGGAGTCATAAATAAATCATAGTTCAGGGCGGGTCTGTTTCCACCACATCTGTGTCAATGATGTAACTGCTGCCGGGCGGAGTCTAGTGCCCCCCTGTGGCCCGACGCGGCGCTCTCACTCTCACTCTCACTCTCACCCGGCTGAAGGTGCACTTCAACACTGTCTTCTCCATCTCTATGGCGACCAGGCTGGTCATCAGACTGGTCAGCGTGTCGTAGCTGACCGGGGAGAGGCCCGTCTGGTCGGGGAGGTTGTGAGTAGGAGACCGGCACGGTCAGAAATACACAGGAGAGGGGGGAAGAAGCAAACAAAAAAAATCAATACACACACACATAAGCTATGGCTGCAATTTAAAATGAGGTCACACTTTTTTAGAGAGGTGTGTGCGTGTGTGTGTGGCTTCACTGGAGAATACCTTGAACTCTGCCATCACTTGCTCCAGATTCACAATGAGCTGCTGGACCCAGGGGTCGTTGGCCTCGTATTCGTTAAACTCCTCCTGAAGAGTTGCGCGCACACACACACACACACACACACACACACACACACACACACACACACACACACACACACACACACACACACACACACACACACACACACACACACACACACACACACACACACACACACACTTTATTGGTAGGCGACCTGCCAAGACCCACGTACTATTTTCCCACAACGTGTCAGGCCAATGTAAGGCAAATGTCCAAGCTATCGACCCTACTTCAGGTGAAGTCGGGTCATACTGTCACACTGCCAAACTAACAGGACGTCCTCCATCTGTACCTCCTCGATGTTGTGTGAGATGGACAGGAAGGCGGTGATCCAGGGCTTCACGTGTGGCTTGATGGCCGTGGCATTTAACTCTGTGAGGCCATCCTGTGAAACACAATCACAATAATATATACATGAATATACAAAAACACACACATTCATATTATCAGTGTTTCTCAATGAAGTAAAAACATGTTTTTCTGCCAGTGAGGCTGAAGCTTAAATGAAACAAGGCAGCAGATAAGAATCGCACTACATCATCCAAGTCTAGGTGTCAAATGAAGGCAGGAATCAGGTAAAGTGTGTGTGTGTGTGTGTTTTAAGGCTGATACATACTCCGCGAGAAGCGAGAACTTTGTTCTCGCGAGAACACCCGTGTCCGAGAACTATTGTGTGATTGGTCAATTTGAAGTGGGCATGGTTAATGCGCTTTCCGCCGGCGCGGAAGTTTGCTGCTGTGGGCGGGGCCTTTGAGTTCTGCACTTGAGTTCTCGCGGAGTATGAAATGTCCAGGGCTGCGAGAACTTTGTTCTTGTTCTCGCAGCCCTGGGTGCGAGAACAAAGTTCTCGCTTCTCGCGGAGTATGCATCAGCCTTAACTCGTGGCCTGCTGTGATGAAGAAGTGCCTGCCAACTGCCCACCTGCAAGAGATCCTTGAACTTGCTCGATGTGTTGACCAGGTCCGCCAAGCAGCTATCAATCTTGGCGTGGTCGCCAGAGGCGGGGCCTTGCATGAACAACTTGGAGCAGTCGTTCTGTGGTCAAAAACAAAAAAAACTAAACAAAATGATGCTGGGAAATCTGTGGTGAACACAAATCTAATCTGTGGTGCACGTGGAAAAAGAATCAGATTTCCGGGCGTATTCCGCTCGGGTTCACCTCAAGGTTCCGCTTGAGGGTGGTGATGTTTTCGCTGCACACCTCCGCATTATTCAGAGTCACCTGAGAGGGCAGCAGAGAGCAGCAGCGTGAGAGAGTAGGTCGGCGAGGACTCGTGCGTGCATGCAGTAATCCACCTGAGGGACTCGGTGACATTTTCATTAAATATAGTATATAGGTAGATGGCCGTGAACAAATTGTACACAAATTGTGTCTTGTGATGATGATGTTGTGTAAAAGGATAACAGCCCAGTGAGAGATGGGCTCGTTTAAAGGATTGCTGCCACCATGAAGGTCAGAGGTATTGATGCGCGGATAAATAAGTAATAAATGCCAATAGTCACGTGGCATAAATAATGAGAAATGTCATACTTGAGTTACATACGTGACTACAGTATATGTCTATCATGTAATTTCATGTTATGACATCATACACTCCCCGTTGAGAAAAAAGACCTACATAGTACCACATTGTTCATCATTATGATGACAATATGAAAATATGTGAAATCTGTGTGGATCTTAACCACATACTACCAAATACATGTCTGGTGCATGAGAGACAGTTACAGGTGTGTGTGTGTGTGTGTGTGTGTGTGTGTGTATGTATGTATGTATGTATGTATGTATGTATGTATGTATGTGTGTGTGTGTGTGTGTGTGTGTGTGTGTGTGTGGACATCCCGCGGCAGGTGTCACCTAAGACCCTCCACTTGTTGCCACAATCCCTCCAATCTCCTCTACCCTACGATCGCAACCTACACAGGCCTTGCTGTGAGAGGGGAACTCTGGAATTGCCAATCGTCGGTCAAGAAAACTGAGACCATTCTGGCCAACGCCGCACTCCAGTCTCTCCACTTCCTGGCTCTCACAGAGACCTGGATCACCCCGGAAAATACTGCCACCCCAGCCGCCCTCTCCACGACCTACTCCTTCACACACACACCCTGACCCTCTGGGCGAGGTGGGGGAACGGGACTCCTCATCTCTCCAAAGTGGTCATACCAGGCCCTTCCCCTGGAACACCCGACCAGATCTGCACTTGAACTCCATGCTGTGTCTGTTACCCTGCTGATCAAGCTCAACATTGCCATGATCTACCGACCACCAGGTCCTCTTGGCAACTTCTTCGACGAGATGGATGCCCTCCTCAGCTGTTCTCCTGAAGATGGCACCCCACTTGTCGTTCTGGGTGACTTCAACATCCAGCCAGAGAAGTTACAATCACCTGAATTCATCAACTTCTTTGCCACATTCGGTTTGGCGCTCACTCCTTCTCCTTCCACCCACAGAGCCGGGAACCAACTTGACCTTGTCTTCACAAGGTCCTGCGCCACTTCGGCACTCTCTGTTACCCCCCTCCCTGTGTCTGACCACCATTTTGTTGCTTTCTCCCTCCCCCTAAAATCTCCCACCTCCCTACCTACTACGCCTCACATCGTCACCTCCCGTAGGAACCTGAAAACTCTCTCCCTCTACTCTCTCTGCAACTGTCCTCTCCTCACTACCACCCCCCCCAACAATTCTCCCTCTTGTCAGTAGAGGAAGCGTCCTCGACTCTGACTTCCTCTCTCTCCTCCTCCTTCGACTCACTCTGTCCACTTACCTCCAGACCAGCACGAGCCTCTCCTCCACCTCCCTGGCTGTCCGAAACTCTGCGGGCTCATGGAACAGAGTTGCGGGCAGCTGAGAGAAAATGGAAAAAATCTGACTCTGCTAGTGATCTCTCTCACTACCTCCACCTCCTCTCATGTTTCACCTCTACTGTGTCAGCAGCCAAATCTGCCTTCTAAAATACAAAGATCAACTCTTCCACTTTTTTCCATGTTCTCCCTCCGCAACCCTCCTTCCCCTCCTCCACCCTCCTCCCTTTTGGCTGATGACTTTGCCACCTACTTTACAAAGAAGGTGAAGGACATGACCTCCTCTTTCACCCCTGCTTCTTCCCTTCCCCCCACTTCACCCACCCCTACCAGCCTTACATGCTTCAAACCCCTCTCCTCTGAAGAAGTCAACAGGCTTGTGACATTTCAGGCGACATCCTTCCCTTCCTCACCACCCTAACTATCACCTCCCTCATTTCAGACCTGTTTCCGACTGCCTTCAAGACTGCCAGAATCAAGCCACTCAAGAAACCCACCCTGGACACCACCGACGCCCGAAACTACAGACCTGTCTCTCCTATCATTCCTCTCCAAAACCATAGAACGTGCTGTCTCCACCCAACTATCATCCTATCTCTCCCAGAACAACTTACTCGACCCTCATCAGTCAGGCTTCAAAGCGCCGCACTCCACGGAGACGGCCCTGCTCGCAGTATCAGAGTCCCTTCGCGATGCCAGAAGCTCTTCCCTCTCATCCGTGCTCAGCCTCCTTGACCTGTCCGCCGCTTTCGACACAGTGAACCACCAGATTCTCCTCTCCAACAATCAAGCCCTTACAACGCATCCAGAACGCAGCAGCACACCTCGTGTTCAACCTACCAAAATTCTCCCATGTAACCCATCTCTTCCGCACCCTCCACTGGCTCCCGGTAATCGCTCGTGTTCGATTCAAGACTCTGGTACTGACTTTCATGGCTGTCAACGGAAACGCCCCTACCTACCTCCAAACATTAGTCCGACCCTACGCCAAGTCCCAACTCTTCACGGTTTTGGCTCTGCAGTGGTGGAATGAGCTCCCGGCTCAAGTCAGGACGGCCGAGTCGCTCGCCAGCTTCCGCAAGAGACTCAAGACCCACCTGTTCAGAGTTCACCTGGACTCTACATAACCCCCCCCCCACCCTCCTCCGATAATCCTAGCACTAACCTGCGTGTTTGTACGTCTTGACATTTATTAATGGCACTTGGCATTGTTGTTCGTTCTCAGATGTTGTAGCATGCTTAGAATTGCACGCCTGCCCAGCTACTTATGCAGGCAACTTAGCAATTATGAAATTCGTTCTATTTGTCTCGTAAATATGAACGCTCGAAAACAGCTCTGTTCCTATCTTCAGGTACCACAGTGATATATTGCTGCCTCTCCTTCAACAAATGTACTCTTTGTAAGTCGATTTAGCATCTGCCAAATTCCCTAAATGTAAATGTAAGTGTGTGTGTGTGTGTGTGTATATACAGTATATATATATATATATATATATATATAATGTACACCACCCGTACCAGGAAGGCAGCCTTGGCGTTCTCGGTGCTCTCGATGCCGAGCGCGTTGAACTTGCCCTGCTGTAGGCTGCTCTGCATCAGACTGACGGCGCTGCTCACGCCACGCTGAATGTCCTGCAGCGTGGTGGCAGGGAAGCCCTGCCTCAGCTTATTATACAGCACCTCCCTGAGACAGACAGACACACGCGCACGCGCACACACACGCGCACACACACACACACACACACACACACACACACACACACACACACACACACAGAAGGGGATGTGCTGAGACCAGATCAAAAGAAAACGGATGGAGGGGCAGGGTTAAGGCGTGGGGATCAAAAGCATAAAACACTTCCAGCCTGGAAGTACCTGAAGTCGGACTCCAGCGCGGAGGTGGAGTGGTTTATCATGGCACACAGGCAGTCGATGTTGGAGCTGGACAGGGCCCTGCCTATGCACTTCTTCACGATGTAGAAGCAGTCATCCACCATGCTGGATGTCAGCTGGCCCTTCTCGTACGTGTCCATGGCAACGGCCTGAGATGGACAAGCGGTGTGTTTGTTATTCGTTATGAACAAGGCGCGATGCTTTTTCTTTTCTTTTAGGATTGTGCATTTTTTTGGTTGATCGAGTTGTGGTTGTGGTTTTTGTTGTTGCTGCTGTTGTGCTCAACATTAATTCATAAAATCGAGATTCTTAAGACGGTCTATTCACATTCTTGCTGTCTCAGCAACATTCAAGCTCCCTTGTTGACCATTAGTGTTCGGCTAATGGAGATCATTAGCGTTTAGCTTAGCCTTCAGCTGTCTCGAACTCTGAAGCCCATTTCTGATTAAATATATTCTGCGCTTCTCCGGTCAGTTGATCTGATGAGCTGATGATACAGCCCAACTCGTGTCAGTTCTTAAGAAAATGGCTACATTAGAAATATGTTATACGCAAGCATATTACATATAAAAATCAATACAATTATTGGAAATGCTGCAGCAAGGGACAACCAATTACACATGCAACATCCGAACAACGCATTTTAACACACAGTTGACCCCCGGGTCAACGAAGCAGGGAGGCAGCAACCCGGAAGAGATTTACTGCCCCCAACAGTCCATAAGACGTCATTCCCTTCCAAACCATCATTTGCGTTACAGTTTAAATGAATACTCATCAATGTCATCAAATGTACCTTGTTCACCGACTCCCTCATGTAGTACTCCTCCATGGGGATGTAGTAGCCGATCAGCTCCTGCATGGTGGTGCTCAGCAGGCAGTGCTTCAGGAGCTTCTCCACGCTCTGCTGGTGCTCTGCGTTGATCAAACACACGCAGACGTTAGAACAGAGAAAAGTACAAACCACAGAATACGCCTTCAGCTGAATGTGCATGTTAACGGTGAGTCCATCATGGATTCAGTGCTTTTTTTTTTTTTTTACATTTAAGATAAGGTAAGATAGAACTTTTGCCAGAGGTTGCGCAAAAATGGCAACAACATAAGAATAAAAACAATAGAATAATAAATGTACAGTGAATAAGCCTAAAAGAAAAATATAGGCAAGATATTGAGTAAACCAAACAAGTTGGCAATGGTATTAACCTAACCTACAGTGATAACAGACATTACAACGCATTAATACAAAATAAATTCTGCTTCGTTTGTTTGCTATTTGCAACAATTATATGTTGGCCCATTCGACAACTACTGCACTCCTAACCATCCCAGGGAAGATCCTTCTCCTGTTTTCCTTCTTAACTCATCTTCCATTTGGATCGGAGTAGGCCCTTCAGTTAGGGGGATGTCGTATCAATATGGCTTTTGAAACACACTTTGAATCCGTGACTGTGATTATGAGGGCTGCGATACGAACAAAATGGACGACTGCGGCGGCCCACCCTGTGTCGTGCTCTGGGCGTCCCCGACCTCGAAGTCGGCCATCATGCGTCGCCGCAGGAAGCGCAGGTAAAGCTCCGCCCTGGAGTTCATCAGGGTCACCTCCATCAGCACCGGGTCCAGCTCCCTGTCCACATACACACGCATGAGAGAGAGAGAGAGCGACGAAGCCTATTGGCCAACATGCTATAACGGGACAACGGGTCCACAAAGCCTACTGGCTGACACGACATGCGATACCTGGGCTCTATCCTCTCGGTTGGCATCTGACTCTTCATCATGCTGTTCTGGACGACCTGAAACTACGGGAACAAAACAAGGTTATGACACTCAACACACATGTGGAATACAATCCCATAAACATCAATCCACCTTCCTCCCCTTCCCTGCTTCCTTCCGATGAGGGCTGCATGGGGCCCCGTTTCAAAAGGGGGCCTATCAAATATTGTCGTCAATATTGAGAGGACACCTACACAAAGACTCTGAACTCTAAGGTGCCGAAGGACTGTGGGGCTGCAGTGGTAGGACTCCCAACACACCTTGTTGTGGTAATCTCTCTGCTGGATGAACTTGTCGACGATCTTCTGCGCCTGGCGGTCACACTCCTGCTGCAGGTGGGTGATCAGGGTGTACAGGTGGCCCGGGCCGTAGTACGTCTCCACGATGGGCTGGTGGGTCTCCACCACGCGGGCGATCCCTGGGAACAAAGCGTGGCTCGACATGAACGTTCCAACGTCTCCCACGCGAGCAGAGCACCGGTAGAAGGAACTTTCTGGAAGAGGTGATGAGGTTCCAGCATTGGCAGAAACATCCTCAAGGTGTTGCAGCGGTGTGTGTAAAATGCATGATGCATTGGAGAAGTAATAGTAATACACACTATCTAATGGGATCCAGTTAAACGGATGAATGAATGAATAAATGAATGACAGTGTCTTGAACTTGATCTTTTTCACATTTAGTCTTCATCTTGCTAGATGATTCCATCTAGTGTTCTTGTATCATACCATGATGTATTGCTTGTAAATGAACATAAATATGTCACTTTACAAAGTTAAATATTAAATATAGCAGTTATTATTTTACTGCATTAAGAGGGGTCCTGGTTGAGAGAGAGTGGCCCGAGTGTGTGCAGCGGGCTCCTTTAGGACGAGGCAGAGGTGTGAACACAAGCAGCACGTCCTCCTCATTAGCTCACCTTCTAGTAACAGAGTCAGAGTCTCGGCAAAGATCAATAGCGCCCGCTTCTCATTGACATCTCCGCCCGTAGCGAGGAGCAGGTTCTCCTCCGCTTTGGAGGCCAGCTGTGCACACGTTCATGTTACATGGTGAGATTATGTGGCCAACATACAGGGGGAGATTCAATTCAAAGTTTCTGCTTGCAACTCAACATTCAGTCATGTGACACAGACACTTCTTTCCAAAGAGACTGAGGCAGAGAACACTTAAAGCAACAACAAGGCTAACCATAGTTAGACTCTCACAGCCAGACCTATCTCTCCACACTTGGTTTTAGCGCTGTGCCAATGCTGGAGAAAGGTCTGGCTGAACCCATTATCATACTCGGAGGGGAGAAAAAAACCTGTCTTGTTTATATTTCTTTCAACCAATCACAATCATCTTGGGCCCAGGTGCGGCGCCGGTGCCCTTGCAAAATAGTGTCAGGGGGGAACAACTTGTTTTGGTGGAACATTTGCACGTGGGGAGGCAAGCCCTGACATTAAAATGCCTGCAAAAGAACAAAGCGTGCCTGCCTTATTGTCCGATCAAAATTCTTTTTTTTTGTACAATATTTTCTATTTTCAATTTGTAGGTTGATAGCTCAGACTCAGAGGTTGTTGTTGTTGTTGTTGTTGTTGAAAACGGTAATATGGTGGAAGGGGAGGAGAATTCCGACTGAAATAGTTGGCCAATGGCAGGCTTATCCCCACAGCCTACATCTCATCAGCAAGACTAAACCTCATTTTACAAAGTTATATCTGTTGCCGTAGGTCTTTTCGTGGCATATGCTCGCACCCATAGCATTTCTCTACCACCATTCAATAGTCATGAACAAATTGTTTCTATGGGTGAAGGAATTAAAACCAGGAAGCAATCGTTGGCACACTAACCCATTAACCTCAGGTGAAAGGCATCTCACAAGAACATCTCTCCAAGTAAAATAATATGCTTTTACTGAACCTATTTTATGCTATATTAATGTGACTTTTACATTCATTGAAATTATTCTATATTTTTCAGTTTTCACTTTTATAATGCCATTTTGGATCATAAAAGTGTCTTTGCTATGTAAATATGAAAATAACATGCATTATCATTAGACATACAGCGTGCCTGTGGCTTTGCATGTGTAGTGATGCTGACCTGGCTGCAGAGATACTGGCCGAAGCGGGCCAGGCCCTGCTGATGGAGGCCCAGCAGAGGAAAGATCTTGAAGAACCGCTCCACCTGCACCAGGTCCACCGCCGCCACAGCCGCGTCCAGACGCTCGGCCACGATCACCTTCAGCTTCTGCTCCGCCTCCTGCAGCATGAGCAGACTGGCGTCCACGGAGCTGCCTGAAGAGAAGTAGAAAGTAACATTAGCGGTACACTGTCTGCCGTCATGTGATGGTGGACCTGGAATAGCTTCATATCGCTCTATTCTATTAACATCCAAAGCGTCCTCAAAGTTAGACACTTTTTCTTTTCGTGCAATCATATCTTAAAAGGGAGAGAGGAGATTTCACCACCGTAAATGTGTGTTTGGGGTGTAAGTGGATGTCAACGACAGTGGCATTCACAATACTTTCTAACATTGTCTTTATGAGGATGGCTAGTGTTGCCGAACCAGGCTACTTCCACACCATCGCGGTGTCACAAGGGTGGGGAAGAACTACACTAGAGTTCCTTGCCAACTCACAACTTGCTGGGAGCAATGGCCTCAGAGAGATAATACAATACAAAATGTTCACAGTTCCCGTATTTCTCTATTCCGCTCCAACCCCAATGACCTCATCAGGGTGTGGAAGACAATTAGTTTGACACCAGCTGGCCAGTGGAATAAGACAAGATGTCATTTATGAATCCCAGTTGGGAAATTAAGACGATAGAAATACCATTGGAACATATCCAGGGCATCATTGACGTGTCGTCCCTCCACCTTAAAGAGAATCGATCAACTGTCCCTTTAAAGTAGCGTTTCTCAAAGTGGGAGGTGCAGGCGGGTGGGATGGAAGGGATCATTTAATTTCGGGGAGGGAAAGCTCAATCGAAGACTGTTCTGCACACTGTATAACTTATTATTACCAAAGGGGGAATGGGGCTGACAAATAAAGTTTGACAACCTCCTTTATAAAGATAAATTACCAATTACTATTTTATGCTAGCATAAGAATATTACTGTACTACACGCGGACAGAGTATTGCTACTCTTACTTGTCTTTACCGTACTTATTAGGTACTACATTACTAATTGTTCAGAGTTGTTTTAGAATTTATGTTTAGAAGAATAGTTTTTAATTGTACTTACTAGGTACTATTACTAACTGTATCAGAGTTGTTTAGAATTTATGTTTAGAAGAATACTGCAGGAGTGTCTGACGTGGTCGGCGGGAGTCTCTTACCCTCTTCTCCCTGCCGACTGAGCTCGATAACCGACTGGTCCAGGGAGAGGTAGCGGTGGATGTGTGCCGCCGCCTGCTCATAGTCCTCGCTGTGCAGCGCCGTCTGCACGCCGTCCATGCAGAACTTCAGGTCCAGGATGTCGTCGGCCCGCTGGATCACCTTGTACAGGCGTGTCTGCACAGCAACAGAGCCTCCATGTTGGTCTCAATCACAGTGCATGTCATCCACTGGGGTCGGGGTGTTGGTAATGCATGGGAATGTATTTGAGTGCGTGTGTGTCTGTGTGCTTGTGTACCTTTGCTAGATCAAGCTGTCGGACTTTGCGACTAACATTCTCCGCCAAGCTACAGGTAAAGGTAATCATGCCCGACAGCTGACTGGCGTCTCCTTCAATCAGTTGTAGATTTGGCCTGTGGGCCACAATTACAATATTTTGGTTTAATAGATATTCATGCTGTACAATAACATTATTTGTCATTTGTATTGTTATTATTTACTGTACTGACGCATCTGTCCTCATGAACAACACACTGATACTTTGTTAGTACGCTGCGAAACAAATCCACTAAATCCACTTATTGTGTTGCCCCTCGGTTTGTATCAATTTGACCTTGGTTGTTTACGTCCATGGTTTAAGCACAGTACTCAAAGCACAGTACAGTAAATATGGCCACACTCTGTATTAGTTCAAATTGACAATTCAACACAAGAAGTGGATTCAAATGTTGTTTAGCAGCGCATCAACAAAGTATTAGTGCACATGCAGCAGTACAGTGGCCACTTTTACATAGACAAAACAGACAAACAGACATTGGAAAGTGCTTAAAAAGACCAGTGTATTTTTGTCCCTAGCCATCCACGGTGGGCACAGTGTTTGACACTCTAGCGTCTTGTGTTCATACATGATCACCATCACATATGGGGCTAGACTTTTCCTCCAAGGTTGCTAGATTAACAGGAGTTCTGCTCACCCCATCCTCTGCAGTGTCATCATCTTGTTATTGATGATACCCTGTTGTCCCACCAGTTTGTCCAACTCGACTTCAACATCTTTCTGCAAGTGAAAAAAAACTAATGATAGGTTATATGTGCAAAATATATATGCAATAATAATATAAGATAAGATAGAACTTTAATAATCCATCCATCCATTATCGTCCGCTTATCCGGGGTCGGGTCGCGGTGGCAACCGGCTAAGCAGGGCCCCCCAGGCTTCCTTCTCCCCAGCCACACTCTCTAGTTCCTCCTGGGGGATCCCGAGGCGTTCCCAGGCCAGACGAGATATATAATCTCTCCACTTTACTAATCCCAAAGGAAATTGTGCCAGGTTGCATAGCAATAGAATAAACCAATAGAGAAATAAACAGTAGAATATATAGGCAAAGTATAAAAATATAGGTAAGATAAGATATTCAGTCCGCAAAAACAATTTGGCAATAATTTAAGTGTAATAAAAGGGTATTAATAATAATGGTAAGAGGAAGTATTGCACATGATATAAAGAATATTAAGAATATTGCACATACTGATGAAAGGTAATGTAGCATGATGATATTGCAAGGATAATAATGATAATAATGAAGGATAATAATAAAGAAGAGGTATTGCACATGACATTAAGAATATTGCACATACTGATGAAAGGTAATGTAGCATGGTAATATTGCAAGGATAATAATGATAATAATGAAGGATAATAATAAAGAAGAAGTATTGCACATGACATTAAGAATATTGCACATGATGATGAGAGATGAGGTAATATTACAAGGTCATATTTAGAGGTAACAGGATATTAATAATATAGAACATGATATTGAGAACACAGTATGAGAACACAATATGCAGAGTAGTATTACATATATTAACCTTTGAAAAGAGCTATTTATCATTTGTACAACAAATGTATCACTCTATTTGGACACAGAAGCCTTTTCTTTTGTAATGAATACAGTGTGTTAGTCTAAGGTGTGTTCACTGGCAATGCTCCTGCTCCAACGCTGCTGCACTGGTCACCAAACTTCCGCATTAACAACGTAACCACTGAGTTGGTGTTGGCGTCCACGCAAGACACCACACGCGACCACGTCCAACCACGGAATTAAAGTTTAAATGAGAGTCGTTAATCAATAAGATGAAGAAACTATTCGAGCAACCCGCCCGCAAGTAGAATAAACATCTCTTCTTCTTACTCACCTCTTCGGTACACAGCTGTTGATAAACGCGCTCCAGGTCCTCCAGTTCGGTGAGGGCTGTGATTGTGTCCATGCTGACAGAGGAGGGCTTGAAAGAAGAGTCGCATCTCTTCGCCGACACTGGACCGCCGCTGTCAGCCATCTTGCCAGGAGACGTCAACAGTCGCTTTACGGCAAGCCGCCGAGAAGACGAGGTCGGTTTTACGACACACGTTATTGACCCGCATTAATGTGTGTCGTAAAGACGAATTCAACGCAGAGCACGATATGGAGGCAAAGGGAGTATTTATAGAGCGATAATTATTTCCTACAATATTGCGCCATAGTTGTATTGTAGGCTATTCCATATGCACTAGAAATTGTTTCAACTGTCCATCCTAATTAACGTCCTAATATCATATTATCAAGATTACAACATACACGCGTCTGTCTAAGGGAAGAGCTCCAATATCAGGTCTACAAGACCTCTAATGTAGGAATGAAAAATACTTTCTGAATCAAAGACACATTAATACAACCGTTTATTTGTTTAGAACATATCTGCAATGGAAAAATGGCGTTTCCCTGTCAGGGTCCAACGTTCCTTGTGTAAATGCAATACAAGTTGTGTTCACAAAGCAAATTAAACAACGCCAACATGAAACAAAAGTTAAATATTACAGTTTAACAGAAATTCACAGGCTGGGAAATATACAGTGAGAATTTTAATCCACACAATACAAAAATAAATAAAACAGTAATGTTAATTTTTGCAGCAAATTGGCTGGTACAAGCATGACACCGCTTAAGTATGTGGCATAGTTTCAGTGCAATAAAATGATGTTTAGTAGTACAATTCTGAAGGTATATGTAATTTGTGTGTCATTAAGACACTATGTAAACATCTTTTTTAAAAGCACTATTAGGATAGCATGAGGTAAGCATGTGACATCGAATGGTAGCATCCTCATCTGCACACGAGTCAATCCATTTACTTTACATATCGTTATACTCCAGTAAAATGGCATTTTGACTATTTGGTCTAGCAGGACATGGCGTGCAACCCTGCCAGCTTTATGCATCTGTAAAACCCATATTGCAAAACATCTTAAATAAAGTGGAATACAGCCCTGGTCGTTAGAGGTCGCAAATGCCATTCACTTCCTATTTCTTGATCATTATCAAGCGTTGTAAAAACGCACATAAGTATCTGTCACACACATAAAATCCAGTGGTTCTACTCAACCGAAAGGTTTACAAAGAACAACGCAAACAAGAATAGGCTGCACTTTAAATGGGGGAAAAGCATGATTTCAGAAACATCAGAGAATCACATCTGTGAATCTAAACAATGCAAATATATATTAATTCACCATCGTTTTTAAACATATTCTGTGAAAAATGTTCTGCTGTCAATAGCGGTTTGTTTGGATTTCAATAACTGCTATTTTTTGTTCATTTTTCTTGATAGAATGTTTAACATTGGCCATATATGGATATTAAATGGAAAAAAACTGTCCAATGTAAGACTTGGAAACACTTTCAAATTGGTAAACCTATTTAAAAATGAAAATAAAAAATCCCTTCAACAGTTCCATTCTGCATCTCTACATACATTTCTCATTGAAGTTATGAAAATAGCTTGCAGTGTCTAGCATATTTTAAATAAAAAAAAATTACATTCCCCGGAATTGTCCATTTCTATCCCTAATAATTATGTAAATCCAAAAAAATAGAACAAAATAATTTAAAAGAAAAGGTTTGACATGTTTAAAGGTTAGAGTGTCTAATATTGTATATTCTTAACAAAATTCCTTTCAAAATTAGAAACAGAAAATGTACATTATTTTAAAACCAATTAAGAAAAATAGAATTCAACATCAAAGTAGTTTCATCCTGTCACAGACCATGTACTTTTACGTTTTTTAACTCTACATTTAAGCTTAATTGTTTAAGAAATCCATGTTGAAATCCAAGTTAGTTCTTGTTCCTCTGCAGTGCTTCACACAGGTTGTGGTTAGGATCTGGTTCCTGAGTCATGACCTCAACACACTCCCACTCTCCGCTACGGCTCGACCGCTTCACCGCCTCCACCACCGTCTGCACGTACAGGCCATCCTCAAACGTGGGTGCCGTGGCAACCGGCTCCCGCGTCCACGACCTGCGCTCCTCGTGCGCTTCGAAAGAGTGTCTCAACGCCGTCACCATGGAGCTGAGCCCCCTGAGGTGAGGCGGCGGCATGTCCCGGACCACCGGCCCGGCCCAGCCGCTGTCCCCCTGCAGCAGCTCCTCGCCCTCGCAGCCGTTGCGCTGGCCATACAGTTGCGTCCCCCTGGCCACCAGTCTCCCTGCGGACCCCACCACCATCACCTCATGCGTGAAGGTTCCGGGCATGTTGAAGTTCAGAGTCACCGTGCAACACACGCCGCCTGAGCCGGTGCCGGCCCCACGACCGGACCCAGACCAAGACCCGGACCCAGACTCACCCATCAACATTTGGAAAAAGCAAAAATCATCACTGGTGACCCGGCGGATTCCACAGATGGAGCCGCTCTGCTGCAAAAATGTCCGAAGCAAGCCATGCACGCGGTGGGCCCTGGACCCGATGAGATGACTGAGGAGGTCAATGACGGTGGAGCCCACGGTGTGGAGGCCGCCTCCCCCCATCAGCTCCTCACAGGTCCAGCCATAAGAGCGGTCAAGCAGGCTTGGGCCATAGACCCTGACATCACACACCTGCACCTCCCCCACATATCCCTCCATCAGGAGCCGCCGCATTGCCACGAACGCTGGCAGGAAGCGCAGGGTGTTGCCCATGATGCTGAGCAGCTGGGGATAGTAGCGGGCTGCAGTCACCATCTTGAAAGAGTCCACAGCAGTTGCCGCTTTCTCACAGACAACATTCTTACCGATGCCTGTGAAAGGGAGCAGTAGTCGGTTATAATTCTCATTCAATACAGAAATCTTGCAAATAAATCATTCAGTCTCGCAATACTTTGAATACATTTTGCATCTACACAATTCTCAAGTTGCCATTTTACATCTGATCTACATCTTTCTTAGTGTGCATGCAAGTCTAATTCCTGCCATTATTTGCCAGAATATTGTCCCACGGTTATTCTGTTGGGGCATGACAAACTCAGGAAGCTGAAACAGGAAACTGAGGTAAACTGTCAGGAATTCATGAGATAAGCTAACCGCACCCACTTAAATTCCTATCTTGGTGCATTGCGCATGTGTGAATTGAAGATTAGGAACTAAACTACAATGACGATAATTAAATGTCTTTCTAGCCCACTTTCTAATTTGAAATAAACTAGGGAAGTGCAGCGTTAAAGAAAATGGTGCCGCTTTTGGAATGAAAATAACTTCTTAAAAGGGTCATGAGGGACATACTGCATTTCTGCATAAATGTAGCCAAACCACTCTGGAAATCTTTTTCTTTTTAATTTTGGAATGCTTAAGTCGACACAAAAAAGAAAGAAATAAAAATCAGTGTGCATAGTTGCTCTGCTACTGCTCAGGGACCACAACACGCAGTTTCCACTAGATAAACATTGTATATTTTTAGCCCAGTGTAAGTGTGTTTAGAACGTGATTTACCCAGTGCATTGACAGCAATCTGTCGCGTCATGGGGGGCGGAATGTAGATGCAGACGAGATGGACGTCCGGGTGCAGCAGGACATCGTCCGACCGGCTGGTGTGGAAGGGAATGCCCAGCTCCCTGGCCAGGCAGCCAGCTTCCTCCTCACTTTGTCCCCACAGTGCGTGAACCTCAAATCCCTCCGCCTGCAGCAAGGGAACCAGCACGCGGGCTGTGCTCCCGGTGCCAAACACGCCGACTCCTGGCAACATGGCCCCGCCCCCTTACAACCAACCTCCTATGCAAACCACGGCCATCATCTTCAACACGCCATCAGAGCCAAACCTGCACCAAGCCCTGGTTGTTACGTTGGTCGCCAAGAGGCCAGCAAGGCTACCTGTGAGGACAAAACAGGGGACTTGAGACTGAGTCCAAATGGGAAGTGCCATCTCCCTGTGGCCCAGACCAGTTTCTCTCAACATTGTTGACAGGCTAATCTAAAGTATAACTAGTATAACTAGTCTAACTAGTCTATTGGAATCATACCTTTCCACAATAGCTTTAATAATACTCCCTTCAACAAGTCAGAGTGTATGTTACCAAACAAGATTATGTCCAATTATTTCTATAATTATGATTATAATAATAGTCCTTACGTCAATTATGTTTGTGTGCTCCCGGTATGCAGACGTGGTTGATGAGCAACAATGCAAATGTGACGTCAATATAATGTGTCATCTCTCAGTTGAGTTGAGAGTATTTCGATTATTAGGGAATATTAAGGAATTGTGTCAAAGACATCAACTCAGAGTTTTAAACAGCTGGACTTCTTTTTTTGTATTTTATTCTAAAAAAATAGTTGATAATTGATAATAAGCCAATAGATTAGGCAGCTGAAGAGAGCAGTGTGGGGGTGCATGATCTATGGTGGCTCGAGGAGCACAACGCTCGCGAGCTGAACGTTCGGAAGGTTCGGAACACACACACGCACACTCAATAAATAAAACGCTCGAGAACGTGTTCCAAGCGTCTCGTGCTACATTAGAAGCAACCAGAAGCTATATAACCGAGGGCGGAACTAGCAGCACCACCACACACACACAAACAAACAAGTGTCGTTAGCTTGCCATATGATGTGACATGTGATATAACTTGACGATACAGACACACACATATGAGCACGTCAAAAATACAACGTTCAAGTAAGTCGTGTTAAAAGATGATTTACCTGTTCCTGTTCCTGTTCCCAAGACGTCGGCGACAGAGAGAGAGTCCGGGTCCGGGCGCTGCCCAGCAGCTAGCAGGTTGCTAGGCACTAACCTCCGATACGACACAAAAAGATCATATTGAAGATAAAGCTCGTGTCATGCTCGCCGTCATAAGCATATTATTATATATATACATAACTTTCAACATTGGTAGGCGTAATATGAGAGTGTTAAACTGAGCACTGTGTGTGAATGACACGCTAAATGTTTAATTCATATCAGCCTCATTCCACTCGCCACTATAGTTGAGTGTAGTATATAAGTATTGTTCCATTCCACCACAGTAGAGGGCGCTGTGGCTTGATGCTTCAACACATAGGACAGAAGAAGAAATAAATAGAATCAGAATAACAATGAGCTTTATTGCCTTACAAACAAGGCATTGGTGCATAACATTGAACATTAAACAAAGTAATAATGTAGAAAAAAAAAAAATGCAAAACCAATAAAATATATATTAAAAGAAATAAGCAATTAAACGGTGCAATTTAAAGAAAATATGTGCGTTAATGTAACGCAATGGTGTCCCTGGGGGTGGGGTCAGTGGAGTTAAACATTAATATAACGTGTAGTATAGTGTCCATAGGGGGTGGGAATCGGTGGGGGAAGAAGCTGTTCATGTGGCGTGAGGTTTTGGTCCTCATGGACAGCAACCTCCTGCCAGAGGGGAGAGACTCAAAAGGTTTATGTCCAGGTGGGAGGCCCTTGGCAGTGGCAGTGGACCAGGTGGTGGTGGAGGAGGTGAGGATGGACTCAATGATGGTGGTGTAGAAGTGCACCATCATTGTCTTTGTCTTTGGCAGGATGTACTGCTGCAGGAAGTACATCCTCTGCTGGGCCTTCTTGGTGATGGAGCTGATGTTCAGCTTCCCACTTGAGGTCCTGGGTGATGGTGGTGCCCAGGAAACGACATTGGTTGGCATAGGTTCCTGAGGAGTCCAGGTGCTGGAGGTTGAAGTGGAGGGCCATGTTGACGGCGTAGTCTACAGACCTGTTGGCTCTGTAGGCAAACTGCAGGGGGTCCAGGAGTTAGTTATGGCTTTGAGCGGGGACAGCACAAGGTGCTCAAATTACTTCATTACTTTATCACAGACATTAGGACACAGGTCTGTAGTCATTAGGTCCTGTGATCCTTGGCTTTTTGGGTACGGGGATGATGGTTGCATGGCTCTGCTTCGGCTGCTTTGCAGCAGTTCTGTCTCTTGAACAGCCTGTTTACATCCCTGTCCTTTATGGAAAAGATTGTCATTATAGGGGTGAGTGGCTGTGAAGAGGCCTCTGCTGTGGTGGGGGACGGGGATTGGTGGATGCGGTCACAGGGGATGGTGTCAGGTCGTTGGCTAGGTGCGAGTTGTTCAGTGGGGGGTTTTAGGTTTGTAGTTGGTGTTGGTATCCAACCAAACTCAACTTATAAACACTCATAACAATTAGCCATGTTATCTAGATACACCCTTGGGCATCTACCTTGGCTGTATTATCATAATGGTCTCCCGTAATAACCAAAAACAATCCCTAATTCTAAGAAGTTATTATTTCCTTGGTTAAGAATAATGAACACCTATCCTAATATGTGCATTACATGTTGTGTGTCTGTGTTTTGTATATCTCTGAAAGTATATTGCACTGAAACCCATCCTCTCCCACACTAATCTCAGTCAATCAAATGATTTTCGAACGTGGCTAGGTTGCATTTATTAACTTTTAGGTCCTTCCGTCAAGGACTTAAACTTCGCCAGCAGGGGCAGTAGTTTTCTGGTGTTAGAGCTCTAAAAGAACAGGTGGATTATGGGAAGTGTAGTTCTTCTAGGTGGCGCTGATAAAATATCAAATTGAAACTTTAGACCAATATAAAAGCCAACTAAACAAATATGAATTGCGTAAATTCTATGCATTTTAGATTGTATTGAATTATACGCGTTTCGTGTTTGTTGTACGAGATTATTTGTGGGCGAAAAAATATATACCGGAAGTTGTGCCGCATTGTGGGACGTGTAGTTCCGCCTCAAGGCGCTGAGCTTGATAACAACGCGCAGAAGAACGAAACAAAAATAAAATAACGCAAACTAATTTAAAAATAACATCTTTTTTTAACTATATAACACATTAAGGATGCCTGGGTTCACTTGCTGTGTCCCCGGCTGTTACAACAACTCTCACCGGGACAGGGAGCTGCGCTTCTACACATTTCCTAAGGACATCACGCAGAGGGAGCTGTGGCTGAAGAACATCTCCCGGGCCGGGGTCAGCGGCTGCTTCAGCACCTTCCAGCCCACCACGGGACACCGGGTGTGCAGCGTTCATTTCGCGGGTGGGCGGAAAACGTACAACATCCGAGTGCCCACGCTGTTCCCACTGCGAGGAGTAAACGAGCGCAAAAATCGAAGGGGTCGGGGCAGGGGCAAGAAAGTAGCGGCGAGTCCGGCGGCGCGACCACGCACTGGCAACTCCGGTATAGTGATCACTGATGTGTTCTCCGTTGCGTCCGATAGCCACGCAACGGCCGAGGCTGGCGTCGAGAACCTGACCGTCGTGCAGATAGACCACAACGGCGAATACGTGGGCGCGAACGGCGTGCCCGTCCCGCCGTACAGGATCGGCGTCCCCGCGGACGTGTCGAGCTCCACCGACCCAACCGGTGACCAGGAGCAGGAGCATGAGGCGCAGGAACAGTCACAGGCACAGTCCCCGGACGACAACGTCGACTACATCAGTGTGATCAGCAACCCCCTGGAGCACTCGTACTCGCTGACCACCGGGACCACCTCGACAGAGTTGCTGCGGAAACTCAACGAGCAGAGGGACATCATCGCGCTCATGGAGGTTAAGATGAAGGAGATGAAAGCCACCATCCGCCAGCTTCGCGTGAGCGAGGCCAAGCTGCAGGAGGACGTGAGGGACCGGGACCGCTTGCTCTCCTGCAGTCCTGCTGCGGTCACCCTCACCGTGAGGAAGAAGATCTGATCACCGTGGTGCTGATGACAGCCACAAAGACTCTCTTGGGAAGCCCACATCAAGTCCCAAGAACAAGCCCATGTTTTCTACCGATTTACGAGCTACGACAATTTATACATATTAGAAGAACAAATAGATACATTTTCATCTATTCCAGAGGAAATAAGTGAAACTACCCATGCTGATGATGTAGGATGGTGGCCCATTTTAGTCCAGGTTTGAAGTGCACTGCTGGCCCTATAGTTGATGTAGTCATGGCACAGTAGGCGATACAGTTTGTTATGGAGGCTTAGATTTTAAAGACAGACAAGTGTGGAAGTGGTGACATGTAGGCCTATACCACGAGGGTTGCATTGTTTACTAGCTCACGTTGTTTTTGTGTGTGACATGTATGCCAACATACTGACAGTCGTTTCACCCCAAGTCCGAGTAGCCTATTCTATTTTATGCAAAGAATTGTGTTTTTTCTTTCTCAAAGTGGCATGACACTTCCATGTCATACATGACTTTTTGTTTGGAGTAAATATGTGTTCTGAAAATGATCATTTAGCCTGAATGACTCAATGCCGTCTCAGATTGAGATATCTTGTAGATATTTCTGCACAAACAAGAAATGGGCTGGGAAGTTATCCAGTGTTTTTCTGTTATCCCTGGCCTCTTAAGAAAGATAGATTAGATTCGGCCATTGCATAACTAATCGGACAGCGGATCACCTGTACAAGACCTTACGACTGTTGGTTTCATATGAAACATATGGTAGCTGAAATGTGAAAGTACCCTTCAAAAGTTCTAAAAAAGTGGTCAAAATAAAATTAAAAAACCATAGGGTTAACTTGTTTTCTGGTAGGCCTACATGCAAAACCATAGGAAACTTAATTTATTTATTTTTTATACGCAGGCCTGATAGTCATAGGACATTGGAAAATGTACATTACGTTTTGGACTGCAACTGCTTGTAAAAAAAGGTACATTTTAATTTTATGTTGAATTAATAAAAATGAATTAGTACAAATAGAGCATTGAACCATTCAATAGTAATGCTTAATGCAAGTCATTTATATCTTTAATGGTATAGTTAATAGATATTACAACAGGTTGCATGTTAGTACATGAACAGTTAGACCACATGCCACCTGTTACAGAAGGCATGGGACCAAGAGATATCAAAACAGGTACATTGGCCCATCATTTTAGGACGACTAATTGCATTCAGACTTCAGGCTGCCTATATTTGTATGGACATCCAAACTATTTTGTCCACATTGCAAAATAATTGTGGGTCACAAAAGACCCACAATTCATAATATTTCCTTTGGCACAGTCTACCTGGAACTGATACTAAAATCAAAATACTTTGAATCTGAGAAATAGTCTGTGTTTATTCAATATCTATTCAGTCATGATGGTGTATGATCATCATGTACACATATCAGTGTCGGACAGCTCCTATCGACTGCTTCTGAAGTCGAAGTCAAAGTGTTTTATTTGTCACATGTACATCACAACACAGGGCCATTCTGTACAGTTAAACTCTTGTGACATGGCCAGTGACAGTATGTAGGAATTGAAAAAATATACATACTGTATATTGGCACAATATTCATGTAGCTGTATCTCCTGAATATATGGCACAATATACATAAGAGAAAACAGCTGTTCTAGAATATAGGAATGGGGAATCTATTGAAGCAATCATTGCTTCAATAACTATTAAAACAGTCGTTAACAACAGTCCATTATACTGGATGGACATTACAAAAAGAGGCATAGCAAACTCCCACAAATCAATTACTTATTTTGTGACTGAAGTTGGCTAATGATAAGTAATAGGCCTATAGCAAAGATTATAACTACAGATAGGGTTCCTTGTAGTCTGTTCAATGTTAAATATGGCCTAAAATGTATCAAAGGTAGCAGAAACTGTGGTGGTGGTTTGGAAAGCAGATATCAACACCGGCTCCCATGTGCTTCTGTTGTTATAACAAAAATCATATTCTATTCCACAGCTTTCAACCAAGGTGCTTGCCCTCTCTACAAGTATGGCCTTTAATAGTACACTTTTTTGTTTGTTGATTTCTATCAAATCTGATGCTATTCTGTGTTGGTATGTGGTTCATGGTTGGTATCAGGTGAACAAGTCGAATAAAACAGAACCGAAGAGATCCTGTAGATGGCAGCAGTTCCAAGATTCTCTGAGGTCTAACGGTAGTGTGTGTGTGTGTGTGTGTGTGTGTGTGTGTGTGTGTGTGTGTGTGTGACCCTACATACCCCGCACATGGATACGTTGACTAACTAAACGTGATATATGATGTATTGTATAGTAATAAATGTATAGAACGGGAACCGTGTGGCAGCAGAACAGTCTCGACTTGTCACGAGAGATGAATGAATGGATAGATAGAGAGCACTGAAGAGATGGAATGATCGTGATCCTAATCTCATCGGGATTTATTTTTATTTATTTATTTAATACCACCAAGCAGAATTACATAATGCCTTAATCCACTGCTGTCAATCAAACGTGCACATCTCTTCTGTTTCTGCTCATTACCCCAGTCAGCCTATATTGATAATTCCCCTCACACAGTGATAGACATGCAATGATTGGCCTTAGAATAACCAATTCACAAATTCTAATAATAATAATAATAATAATATTATAATAATATGAAATTATTAAATTCATGTAAGATGACAAATACACTGTACATGTACCAGGGTTGTAGTACTCGAGTTCGGTCTTGGTCTTGGTCTTGGTCTTGGACTTGGAACAAGGTGGTCTAGACTACAGCCTTGTTGACTACAGCAGAAAGGTTTGTACCCTCATCATCAATCTGGGGTCAACTGTATTTTTCAAACATAAAGATAGGGATGTGTGGTGAACTGCAATTAAAATCTTTACATGGCTGAAAACGCAGCTTTCTGGTGAACATCTGTCACACCGTGTAACTTAAAGCCGCCTCTATAGGCTTTGTAAGTCAACACAGTCTGCAGGGGTCTGGGGATTTGGAAGGATATTGGATATTTAATTTCCTTCTTTTTGGTTCCTGTGGAAAAATTACACAATACAAATTCATGGACATTTACTTAATGTAGCATTCCATCTAAGTACTTGAACAGAAACAACAATATCCTGACAAATATGATTATTATAGTGTATATCCTTGTATTGAACAAGCAAAAATTACCATGTTCAGCATTCCAATTTCACAGGAGTGGAATTGGAAACATCTCTCGTCTGTCAATCTGTCTGTCTCTCTCGCTCTCTCTATCTGTTTGTCTGTCTGTCTGTCTGTCTCTCTCTCTCTCTCTACCCCCCCCCCCCCCCCCCCCCTCGTCTGTTCAGGAGGGTGATGATGAGATGATGACGTTTGTATTTAGTTAATGGTGGTTCTAAACTGGACAGATTAACAACAAGCAACCATTGCTCCCGTGGCTAGTGTACGAAACATGTGAAACCCAGACTTACACTAATGCACTCACTGCAAGCCATCTGCGTGGCAAAAAACGGAGAACTCACATGGAGGACAAATAGGTGAAGGACGCAAACACAAGAGGGATGGACCCAAAACACAGCGATGCGTTGAAGTGGTCACTCGTGGATGATAATAATCATAACAAAGTGGACCTTTGTTGTCAGAAAAGGGTATTTTAATATGCATGCAGCATCTCCCAGGTGGCTGGCACACTTGTATCCTCACCGGGCTAGCATCCATCTGGCGGCACAGCCCTGAAACATCTGATTATCCGTCTCTGTAGCACGGAGCCAGTGTGGAGCTAGGTAGTTACTTCGGTGGTCACTGAAGTATCCCACGGTGTTTGTTTGTTTGTGCGTGTGTATCCGCTAATCTCTAATGTAAAATACGGTTATTTTTGTAACTGGACTTTTGTTTTTTTTTTGTTCTTGAACTTAATACCGTGAAATGAGATTGCTTTCCGACCAGCTAATCCGGGTCGGCTATGATGTAGTGTTGCAGGCATTGGTGCTCCTATACCAAAGCTCGGTGGTTTGCCTTGTGTCCCTCCCCTTTACACATGTGCAGACAGACATACATACACACACATGCATGCGCACACACGCCACACACACACACACACACACACACAGAGCATCCTCTTGGGTTCTCTGTGATTCATCGGTTTATTTCTTTTTTAATCCAGCAGTCTGTTGGGTTTGTGCGTCTCTTCTGCTTTTTGTGTTGCCAGGTTGACAAACAGACGACAGGACACAGCAACTTTCTCTCTGGAACTACGTCACAGAGAACACCAAACATCAGAGCATTCAAATAGAGGTTCCCCTGGACTCTGCTGGACCAACTGAGCTTGGTTTGCCATCCAGGAAACATGGCTGTGTTGCTGCATCTCGCTCTGAGCCTCGGTAAGGAGAACCTTTCAACCAAAAAACCCTTTTTGTTTCTGTATCTGTGCAGAGGTGTGTACGATCATGTTTATATGGTGATTATGCATATATGATTATGCATTTTTGACATTTCCATGCATGACTACTTTGGTTCATGTTAACCTGCTGAGAATATAGCTATAATACCAGCGTGTCATTTCGATACAAAACGAAACACAAAATATCGTCAATGGAGGGATGAACAGAAGGTACTTTGAGCTTGTTCTGAAATTGTTTCTTTTTTTCAAATGCACTGTGTATTTGTGAATATTTGGGTTTATTTAGATTTCACATGCTGTTTTGAGAACAAGATAGGTTGGTGGCAATGATATTACTTCTAGTACTACTAGTACTACTATTACGATTACTGGTATTATTACCAGTACTGCTGCTGTGGCTAGTCAACAACAACATTGAACAAATGTTAACTTAACTGTGAAATTAATGATTTGTGACTGAAATATGGCATCTCAGACCTCGCTGCCTTATGAAAACTGGCAGGGTGTTGGGAAGCCGTGTATAAGCCAGGGCCTGATTACTATTATCAGAGTATCTGGGGCTGCAGGACTCCTAGCACTAGCAGACCCTGTCTGACAAGGGATTAATACCAGTAGGTCATAGGTGGGGATCAGACCTAGCCCTTGAACTTAAACTATCTAACTCTGTGTGCCTTCCTAAACCAAGAGGCAAAGCATTTATTTAACCATGGCTAAAGTATAGCTTGATTATAGGTTATATTTGGTTAATAACAAGATAAAACCCACTTATAAATAAATGCTGGAAAAGTGTCTCATTTGAATAAAAATCCATAATCAGAGATACCATTTTATGGAGTAACATCTCTATACTTGAAGCCTACATGCAGCTCACCACCTGCATAGGCAGCACTAAATAACCCTGTGCTGTATAAACTCTCCATATTACAACATATTTTGTTTGTAGTTGCTTTTCCAATAGTAGAGAAAAAAGTCCAACTCTGAGAATCTGAATAGTTAGAAAGTCAGGATATAGTAATGTAAGTACATTGTTTCAACCTTTATTCCTCAGCCACAACTGAGGAATGAATGTTTAAGAACAGATACCTGTTATGAATGATTCATGTGGCTGTATCTCAATTTACTCTAAACATGTAATTTACTCTCTTTGGAAAAAAACATAGACTATAGATTAAGACTAATCTACAAAATAATACAGTAAATAGCAGTATGATCATATGGTTAAACTATGTGCACAAGATTCCATTACAGAATGATGAATAATGTCATTCACTTTTAGAGAACCCGTGATGGTCAGTGTGTGTAACTCATGTTTTTCCTAGGCCTGGTCCCCCTGTGTTCAGCGGCAGCACTTCCTGTTTCCTGTGGCTCAATCTACAAGAGCTTCGCTGACTGTCTGGTCACACTTGGGGACAGCTTAGGGGACACGCGGAAAGACAGTGGCTTGCAGGACATTGATGCAATCTGCAGGTTTGTGTTTGCTTCACACAGAGTAACGAAAATGGTTGAGATACTATTTCTGTAGTTTATTTAATCTTAACGCAAATTGAATAATCATCTACTCAGCTCTTATTCTTATTTATATAGCGCACCTTCAAATGAAATACTCCCTCAGAGATAGTGCGTGCAAAAAAACATTTAATTAAATCAGGCTTCCCTCTCTGTTTGTTCCCTATTCCCTTTATTTAGGAATGTGTTGACGCTCATATTTATTGTTCGTAATTATACATCACACAAAACATGTGGAGTGTTCCCTCCGGGTTGGGATTGAGTTGCTGCCTCAAGCGAAGGAGTTCAAGTATCTCGGGGTCTTGTTCACGAGTGAGGGCAAAATGGAGCGGGAGATGGACAGACGGATTGGTGCATCGTCTGCAGTAATGCGGGCGCTGTACCGGTCCGTTGTGGTGAAGAGAGAGCTGAGCCGGAAGGCGAAGCTCTCGATTTACAGGTCCATCTACGTTCCAACCCTCACTTATGGTCACGAGCTTTGGGTAGAGAATGAGATCGCGGATACAAGCGGCCGAAATTAGTTTCCTCCGCAGGGTGGCTGGGCTCAGCCTTAGAGATAGGGTGAGGAGCTCAGACATCCGGAGGGAGCTCAGAGTAGAGCCGCTGCTCCTCCGCGTCGAAAGGAGTCAGCTGAGGTGGTTCGGGCATCTGATTAGGATGCCCCCCGGGCGCCTCCCCTTAGAGGTTTTCCGGGCACGTCCAACTGGGAGGAGACCCCGGGGCAGACCCAGAACCCGCTGGAGGGATTATATATCTCGTCTGGCCTGGGAACGCCTCGGGATCCCCCAGGAGGAACTGGAGAGTGTGGCCACCGCGACTCGGCCCCGGATAAGCAATGGATGGATGGATGGAATTATACATTAGTTCCTCTCCTGACGAGTTCCCACATAAACTTCTATATATTGTTATACTACAGTGGTATGTTCCCTGTGTCTCCACCCATTAGCAGTAATCGTGCTGTGCTCTTTGCACACTTACAGTATGTATATGTATGTGTGCTTGCAGGTCATGGAATGCCTTCCATGTTTGTGCCAAGTCAGCACTGACTGGTTGCCCTGGAAACGCTGCTGCTGTTTGGGAGTCTCTCAAAGAGGAGTCTAAGAAGGCTGAGTTTTCTGGAAACCTTTATGAATTGTGTGCCAGCCGCTCTACCCTCGCACCCAGCACCGTGCCTCCGTCTGAAGGACCGGCCACTTCAGATGAGACCAACCAGGAAACTCTTAAAGGGCACGGCTCCAATCACAGCCCCGCCTCCACTGTTCTCGTCCTCGTACCCCTGACCAGCCTGCTGATGGTGCTGTTGAAGGCCTAGCTTGGGGGCTGTTGAATACATGACTGTTGGCTCTGGCTGGCCCCCAAGCAGGTGGACAGTGATGAACACACTTTTTATTATGAATCAGCGTTGATGTGGTGACTTTTCTTCCAGGTTAATCGTGCTAAAAGTAATTTTTTTCAAGTTCACACCAAAGAATAACAAAACAAAAAACGAACAATCCTTCAAATTATATATTATTATATTATTCAAGTTAAATTAGAAATGGGTATACCTACCATGTTGTGATACCAAAAGGAGGATAGGACATTAATTTGATTGACAGGTGCTCATCTCAGTTTCAGGTGACCCAATCTAAATGTGCAGGGTGTTGGACATCTTGCTTTGTGTGGACAAATTTGTAATGAAAATTTCTAATGAAAACATCTTATCTGTTAAAGGACAACGTCAGGATTATACAACCTGGACACTATTTTCCAACATGTTTTTGCCGTGAAATGTCTGCAATGTAACCCTTAGTTGTCTAACGAAGCCTCGCTGCAGGAGAAGTCACACTAGAGTCATCCGCATTATCAAAATCAGCAACAAATGCAGCCAGGACTTTAAAAATCTTTTAGATTACACAAAGCTACGCTTAGTCCAGCTACGCTTAGTCCA